>QXTE01000063.1:5119777-5420094 GCA_003942145.1 Platysternon megacephalum
AGAGGGGCAGAGGTGAAATGTCTTGCCCAAAGTCACATAGCAGGTTAGCAGCAAATGTGGGATTAAAACCCAGGTCTTCTGACTCCCAGCCACTTGCTCTATAGTCTAGCTGATGCTGTCTTTCTATAGATATGGTATATACTGATTTCCCCCATCCAGCCTGGTCACTTCTTAATTTTGTAATAGTGAGGCAGTCTCATTTAAATGTTAATGATAACAATGTTTCATTCTTTAAGGCTGTGGTTCTCTTTGCTGGGCAAGCAGTGGACTGTCTCCATTTCAGACTGCACAGAGAAGCGCAACCAGCAACTCACTAATACACAGCATTATCAAGTTAGCTTCCCAAACACTAACTGAGAACAGCGCAATTCAGCGTATGGTCTTTACTCTTCTTTCCAACCTTGCTATTTCTCATGACTGCAAGGGTGTTATTCAAAAGGTAAGTAGGCAACATTATTTATTTCTATATTTTTTTGAGCACCTAGAGAGCTGCAAGGTGCATCAGAAAACNAGTCCCAAGTAATATCAGATTTCCTTTGTGCTGGGAGCTTTATAAACACATAGTGAAAGACGAGGCTCTGCCTGGAAAATCTTACTATCTAAATAGATCAAACAGACAGAGAGGGGCAGAGGTGAAATGTCTTGCCCAAAGTCACATAGCAGGTTAGCAGCAAATGTGGGATTAAAACCCAGGTCTTCTGACTCCCAGCCACTTGCTCTATAGTCTAGCTGATGCTGTCTTTCTATAGATATGGTATATACTGATTTCCCCCATCCAGCCTGGTCACTTCTTAATTTTGTAATAGTGAGGCAGTCTCATTTAAATGTTAATGATAACAATGTTTCATTCTTTAAGGCTGTGGTTCTCTTTGCTGGGCAAGCAGTGGACTGTCTCCATTTCAGACTGCACAGAGAAGCGCAACCAGCAACTCACTAATACACAGCATTATCAAGTTAGCTTCCCAAACACTAACTGAGAACAGCGCAATTCAGCGTATGGTCTTTACTCTTCTTTCCAATCTTGCTATTTCTCATGACTGCAAGGGTGTTATTCAAAAGGTAAGGAGGTAACATTATTTATTTCTATATATTTTTGAGCACCTAGAGAGCTGCAAGGTGCATCACAAAATTAAGACAAGACACGTTCCTGGCTCTTGAAGGCAAACAATCTAAAGCCCAATCCAGCAAACATCCAGATATGAGTTACTTTGTGTATGTGCGGAGTCCCAAAAATGTGAATGGGGCATGTTTAAATATTTGCAGAATCAGGTCCTACACTCAACATGACCTAATTAAGAGGGTAGGTGAGGGAAATGATAAAAGATGTCTAACTTAAGATCATGACATACATATACACTTGGTTATTCTCATAAGCAGTGTAATTCAGGAGTTCTCAAACTTTTCCAAAATAGGGATACATCTTATTCTTCCCTGTTTCCAGCTTCTTTTGCTTTTCTCTGCTCTTCAGTGAAGAGTCTGGGGGATTGTAAAAGCAGCTGGAAACAAGGAAGACCATCACATGACCATCTAGTGCTCAGTCCATGGAGCACAGTTTAGGATCTGCTTTGTATCTGATGGGAATCTTACTATAAATAGAATAATAGATATGAGTGTCCATACAGTTGGACAGCTCTTTCCAAAGAGCATCAGTGCTACTCTTTGCACTGAGCAAAGTTCCATTAACGATTATTGTGGAGATGGGGTAACCTCGGACTTTAACTATCAAATCCAAACAGGGAGTTGCCTTGTATTGCTGGAAATGGGGGGAGGGTTGGACGTTCAGCTGTTGTTCCTCTACAATTGCATTATTCTAGACAAATCATGTTACTAGTCATACAATAACGTCATATGCATTAATCATAGTAGTAGTAATTTGGCACATTTATTTTAACACGCTTACTAGAAAAGTTTTAAGACTATTTAAAAAAGTTTTCAGTCCACTAAAATTTAAATTCATTTTTGAAAAGGAAAAGGGAGACTTGTAAAAATCTCTTATGAGAGAGACAAAGTGGGTGAGGTAATATCTTTTATTGGATCAACTTCTGTTGGTGAAGGGGACAAGTTTTGTAGCATCACAGAGCTCTTCCTCAGATCTGAAGACGGTAACCAGAGTGTCACAGCTAAATACAAGGTGGGACAGATTGTTAAACATAAGGGGTTCACACATGTTGTAGGAGACCACTTAAAAATGAAGTGGGCACTGNTATCTTCTTACTGTATGTTCCATTCTATGCATCCGAAGAAGTGGGCTGTAGCCCACGAAAGCTTATGCTCAAATAAATTTGTTAGTCGCTAAGGTGCCACAAGTACTCCTGTTCTTTTTGCTGATACAGACTAACACGGCTGCTACTCTGAAACCTGTTAAACATAAGGGGTTCACATATGTTGTAGGAGACCACTTAAAAATGAAGTGGGCACTTAACACCTCTGCAGTCCTAGGACAAAGGAGGGTTTATAGGCAGCAGTGTGTTCCAAATTGCAGTTGGTGAGCCATAAAACCAGCTTCTGTTAAGTTCCTGATTTTTAGTGTCCAACAGAGTTATGATGAGGAATGTTGCTGTATAGGAAGGTGGCATCCATGATGGCAAGGATGGTGTTCTGAGGAAGTGTTGTTGATGTTTCAAAGTTTCTGGAGGAAGTCAGATGTGTCCTGGAGGAAACTGTCCCTTTCTGGTGGTGAGTGATTTGAGGGCGGTTTCTAGGAGTCCTGATATTCATTCAGTAAGAGTGCTGTGGCAAGATATGAAGGGTCTGCCTGGGTTCCCTTGTTTGTGTGTCTTGAGAAGCATGTGGAAGATCCCTGGGGTGATTTTTGTAGGGGAGGAGGTTGTAGAGTTTATCTTTGAGTTGTTTAGGGAAGGATTTCATGATATCTTTAAATTACTGTGATATGGGATCTTCTTTGAGTTCTTTATCGTAGGTGAGGTCCAAGAGTTGTCAGCTAGCCTCTTGGATGTAGTCATCACGACTGCATACCCTTTGTCTGATGGTTTGATCACTATATGGTGTTTGGATTTCAGGGACTGTACAGCTGTCCTCTTGGTGGTAGAGAGATTGTGGTGGATGTCATTTTTGTTAAAGATTTCACAGTTGATTATTTTTCCTGAAGCAATCAATATAATAATGATCAAGTGTGTGCTTTTGTCCACTGAGGGGGTGTCCAGTCATGATATTTTTTTCTTGTAACTGAGAGGGGGGACATGGTTGTTGTGAGTGCAGAGGCAGAGTCAGTGAAAGAATTCTTCTAGTTCCACATGTTAGTATGGTATCAGGTTCTGTGGTGGGGCAGAAGTTCAATCCCTTAGAGAGTAAAGATAATTCATTTCATGTTAGGGGGAGTTCTGATCGGTTGATGATGTTGAGGTGTCATTTGGTGTCTGTGGTTTTTACCAGAAGGGTCAATCTGTTGTTTGTGGAGTTGCTGAAATTGGTTAAACGGTGTGTGTATGTGTGTTGGATGGCTGTCATCAGGTTTTTTTGTGGGGGAGGGGGGTTATAGTTGTTTTAGGTTTCCTCCAGTACCTCCAGTTAGGCTTCATGATTTTTTTTAGGAATATAAGAATGGCCATACTGGATCAGACCAAGTCCATCTAGCCTAGTATCCTGTCTTCCAACACTGGCTGGTGCAAGATGCTTCAGACGGAGTGAATAGAACAGGTCAATTTATCAAGTCATCCATCCCCTGTCATCCAGTTCCGGCTTCTCGCAGTCAAAGGTTTAGTGCAGGGATCCCCAAACGTTTTACTTCATGCCCCCCTGCAACTCCTGGTGCCAGGAGTGGGGCCGCGCTCCATGAGGTGGGGACGCAAACAAGGGTAAGGGGGCCAAGGCTGGGGCCACAGCTGGAGGTGGGCACGGAGCCCTGGACACCGAGCCGGGAGCCCAGGTGGGGGCCAGCAGCGGAGCCCCAGCTATGGCCCCTCCCCCAGCATTCCTTGGTGCCCCCTAGAGGGGTGCGCCCCACAGATTGGGCACCTCGTTTAGGTCAATCAGTGGCTCTGGGTGTCCCTATCTTCCATTAACTTATCTAATTCTTTTTTAAATCCAGTTATACTTTTGGCCTTCACTGCATCCCCTGACAATGAGTTTCACAGGTTGACTGCATTATGTGGAGAAGTGCTTCCTTATGTTTGTTTTAAACCTGCTGCTTATTAATTTCATTGGGTGACCCTTGGTTCTTGTGTGATGTGAAGGGGTAAATAACACTTCCTTATTAACCTTCTCTACACCATTCATGATTTTATAGGCCTTATAATATCCTCCCTCAGCAGTCTCTTTTTCTATCTGAGAAGTCCCTGTCTTTTTAATCTCTCGTATGGAATCTGTTCCATACCCTTAATCATTTTTGTTGCCCCTTCTCTGTACTTTTAGCTGGGGTGACCAGAAATGCATGCAGAATTCAAGGTGCTGGTGTGCCATGGATTTATATAGTAGCATTATGATATTTTTTTCTATCTTCTTATTTATCCCTTTCCTACTGGTTCCTAGCATTCTGTTACCTTTTTTGACTGCTGCTACACATTGAGCAGATGTTTTCAGAGAACTATCCACAATGACTCCAAGATTTCTTTTATGAATGGTAACCACTAATTTTGTATTTAGAGCTGGAATTGTTTTCCGGTGTACATTACTTTGCATTTGTCAACATTGAATTGCATCTGCCATTTTATTACCCAGGCACCCAGTTTTGTGAGATCCCTTTGTAACTTTTTGCAGTCAAGTATGGACTTAATATATTGAGTAATTTTGTATCATCTGCAAACTTTGCCACTTAGGAAAAACTATTTCACTAGTAGGGTGCTGAAACACTGGAATGGGTTATCTAGGGAGGTGTTGGAATCTCCATCCTTAGTGGTTTTTAAGGCCCGGTTTGACAAAGTCCTGGCTGGGATGATTTAGTTGGGGTTGGTCCTGCTTTGAGCAGGGGTTTGGACTAGATGACCTCCTGAGGTCTCTTCCAACTCTAATCTTCCATGATTCTATGACTTCACTGTTCATTTCTTTTTTCCAGATCATTTACTTTTTGAACAGCACTGGTCCCAGCTGGGAGACACCACTATTTACCTCTATCCATTCTGAAAACTGATAATTTATTCCTATCCTTTGTTTCCTGTCTTTTAACCAGTTACTGGTCCATGGGAGGACCTTCTCTCTTATCCCACGACTCCTTACTTTGTTAAGAGTCTTTGGTGAGGGACCTTGTCCGAAATACATTGGATCACCCTTGTCCTCATGTTTGTTGACACCTTCAAAGAATTCTAATAGATTGATGAGGCATGATTTCCCTTTACCAAAGCCATGTTGACTCTTCACCAACATATGTTGATCTGTGTGTCTGATAATTCTGTTCCTTACTATAGTTTCAACCAATTTGCCTGATACTGCAATTAGGCTTGCCAGCCTGTAATTTCCAGGATCACCTCTGGAGCCCATTTTATAAATTGGCATCACATTGGCTATCTGCCAGTCATCTGATACAGAGGCTAAATACCATAGTTAGTAGTTCTGCAATTTCATATCTGAGTTCCTTTAGAACTCTTGAGTGAATACCATCTGGTCCTGGTGATTTATTACTGTTTAATTTATCAATTTGTTCCAAAACCACCTCTGTTGACACCTCAGTCTGGAACAGTTTCTCAGATTTGTCACCTAAAAAGAATGGCTCTCCCTCACATCCTCTGCAGTGAAGACTGATGCAAAAAAATCATTTAGCTTCTCCACAAAGGCCTTGTCTTCCTTGAGTGCTCATTTAGCACCTCAGTGGGCCAGTAGCCCCTTTGATTGTTGGGCAGGATTTCTGCTTCTGATGTACTTCATTTTGCTGATAGTTTTTGTCTTTTGCTAGTTGCTCTTCAAATTCTTTTTTGGCCTGCCTAATTATACTTGACTTGCCAGAGTGTATGCTCCTTTCTGCTTTCTTCAATATGATTTGACTTCCAGTTTTTAAGGGATGTCTTTGTGTCTCTAACCACCTGTTTTGCTGTGTTATTTAGCCATAATGACATTTTTATGGTCTTTTTACTGTATTTTTTATTTTATTTGGGGTATACATATAGTTCGAGCCTCTCTTATGGTGGTTTTAAAAAGTTTCCATGCTGTTTGCAGGCATTTCACTCTTGTGACTGTTCCTTTTAATTTCTGTTTAACTAGCTTCCTCTTTTTTTGTGTAGTTCCCCCTTTTGAAGTTAAATGCTGCTGTGCTGGGTTTCTTTGGTATTTTCCCCTCTGCAAGAATGCTACATTTAATTACATCATAGTCGCTATTACTGAGAGGAACAGGAGTACTTGTGGCGCCTTAGAGACTAACAAATTTATTGTAGCATAAGCTTTCGTGGGCTACAGCTCACTTCATCGGATGCATGCAGTGGAAAATACAGAAGGAAGATATATATATACACACATGAAACAATGAACTGAGAGGTTCACTTATATTCACCTATTCGACCAGATCTTGTGCGCCACTTAGGACTAAATCAAAAATTCCCTTGCCTCTTGTGGGTTCCAGGACTAGCTGCTCCAAGATGCAGGCATTAATGGTGTCTAGAAATTTTATCTCTGCATCCCATTCTGAGGAGGCATATTCCCAGTCAATATAGGGATAGTTGAAATCCCCCATTATTATTGGATTTTCTGTTTTTGTAGTTTCTCTAGTCTCCCTGAGCATTTCACAAATCACCATCACCATGCTAGTCAGGTGGTCGGTATTGTACTCCTACTGTTTAACTCTTATTTTTCAACCATGAAATTTCTATCCATAAAGATTCTATGGTACAATTTGATTAATTTAAGATTTTGACTATATTTAACTCTGTGCTTTCTTTCACGTATAGTGCCACTCTGCCACAAGTGTGACCTGTTCTGTTATTCCTATATATTTTCTTCCATTTTGTTGGATCATGTGGTAATCTCTTGTTTGAGGTGGTACCTTCTGGAATGTGAGAGGTGCTGGAGGTGGTTCCTCAATTTTTCTGCAGACCTTCTAGAGAGCTGTTCAGTATATTATTCAGTTGTATGTGGTGGTCAGAGGGCTATAGATGGTGAGCCCTCTGGGGATGATGTTTTATTTCTTGCATTTGCCCAGGAAGTAGACGTCACTGTTAAGTTTGACTTCCTTCTTCATGTTATGGAGTTTCCATTTTAAACAGCAAAATTAAAAGTCTTCCACTGTTGTAGCCATGGCCCCAGGATAATGAGATAGACAAGGTGAGTGAGGTAAGATTTTACAGCAGTCAGTATATATTAGAAGAAGCTGTTCATGATTAAATTAGAAGATAAACTTTTGGTAGTATCATTTGATTTATCTGTCTTTGAGACACAGTGATAATTAAAAACAAAAATACACTTTTAGAGAGGATAGCACCTAAATCAAGTACTTTTACACTGTCAGTGGAGTTCTCGTTTAGTTATATAGGTTTAAGGGTTCCCCCCTCCCCCCCGCTTATTTCAGGTGTATGCTGAAAGTTCTAATTTCATTCTTTTGAATTTTGCTTTATTTTGCTAGCTTTCATTGTTATTAGATTATAAACTCTTTGGGACAAGGACCTTGTCTTACTATGTACAGAGACTAGCACAGTGAGGCCCCGATGCTGACTGGAGCTTCTGGTGGTACTGAAATATAAATAGTCTTTGGCACTGATGCTCCAAAAGCTGGTGGTAAAACATGTTTGGTGTTATCTGGTTGTATTTTATTTAATGTCTTTGCAGAGTCCTTTCCAAATTAAGATTATATTATTACTGGTGCTCCTTTTTGATTAAGTTGCTGTGTTCTTAATCTCTCCTTTCTCCATGTGCTGTCAATGTACAGTACTGCACTTGAAGCTAATTTTTTGTTTGAAAATAAAATAATTAGCATAATCGTGTATACAGCTCAGTATATTTAGAAATTAATTATATTGAAACTACTCATGTATCAGTGTTTCTTTTTCTGGGAAAGTTTTCCTGTTGGAAGATATCTCTCTATCCTTTCATTTTATTTGTTTTCTTTTACTGTTAGAGCAGCTGTCTGTCTAGTGAAAAGATTTGACTGTGGTTTTCTCTCCAGAGTTTATCCTTTGCTTTGGCTACAAGGGTTCACTAGTTAAATGATTTCTCCCTCCTCCCCACCATCTGAGTGCTGCTGTCACAGATCGTGCAGGTCCTACTGGGGTTGTACTACATTCCCTTGTGAGAGAATTAACTCATCACTATTCTACTTCATGTGATCAAAGCCAAGAAGAGTCTATCAACAAGATAAAAGATGTTTTGGTTTGTTGATTTTACAAATACCATAATGTGTTACCACTTCAGATCTGAAAGGAGTGACACACTCAGCTACAGACCTTCCTTAGGGTGGAGACCAACAAGCCAGACCCTCTCTCCCACGCAGTGATAGAGTATGGCTTCCATCTGCTCTAGAGCTCCTTAAAGTGGAAGTAGAGTTTTTTGATACCATGACCAATGCCAGGTCAAGCAAATCAAAGAGTCTCTGGGGCATCTCCAGCACTGAGGAAGCTGTGTTCAGGAAGATGGAGGTTTTATGGCAGCTGCACAGAAAAGAAGGTCAACAAAGGATGGTTACTGACAGTGGGAGGAGTGGGCAAGCTCTTTGTTACCCTTTATTTCTAGAACATTAGAGTAGATGATGCACTTTCCTGTAATTGCCAAGAAGTTCTTGCTCTTTCACCACACTTTATTTTTTTAAATGCTAATATCACAGCTTTCTTGAAATGTAAGTAAAATGTACATACTGTTTTGATTTTTACGTCTACAGATTGAGAGGGTCATGTGAGCCAATGAACTGAGAATGGGAGAGTGTAACTATTAAAACTGTTCAATTTGACAGATCACCAAGAAAAACGCCAGTAGTCATTGACATGACAAGAAGCACTTAGTTTTGAAACACTTTTTTTTTGCTATCACAAAATATTGCTGAAAAAATGTTTTGAATAATATGGGAGTAGGAGACTAACAGTGGGAACGTGGGACAGGTAGACCACTATACTGGATACATGGAGGGTGTATGTGAAAGCAATATTACTTAGCAATGAAATAATACTGTGCATTTTCTCTCTTCTGACAGAGTAACTTCTTACAGAACTTTTTGTCTCTGTCATTGCCAAAAGGAGGAAATAAAAGCCTTAGTACACTGGCTAGCCATTGGCTAAAGCTGCTATTGAATATATCCTTTGGAGAAGATGGACAGCAGATGATCATGAAGCTAAATGGTGGTTTAGACCAGCTGCTGGAGATGAGCAAATACAAACACAAGAGTAGTCACCATACAGTCCTCCTTATTCTGCACAACATCTGCTTTAGTCCAACTAACAAGCCTAAGATACTTGCTAACGGTATATATCCAAATGATATCTAAACTCTCATCCAGATTTTGCACTACTGTATTTTATTGTAATTTGGGGTACTGACGGAAAATCCAGTATATTGTTTACAAAAGCATTTTTTATTAAGTGAAATGCTCAATCTTCTAACAAAATTTTGGGAAATTATAAACCGCAAAAACTGGAATAAATATGTTAAAGAAGACTATAGCAAATATATCAGAAAGCTAAAATTATTTTTATTGGTTCTTTTTTGAGTGCTGGTCCCAAGGGGGTATCCACTCTGAGTGCACATGTGCTCCATGCACGCCAGGACCAGAAATCCTTCAATAGCAATGTCCAGTGGTTCATGCCTTCACCTCGTGCTTTCAATTGAGGGAATAAGGGGTGGCACAAGTCGACCTGCCATTTGCTTTTCTACCACTCCTGGTCTGGGACAGAAACCTCTTGTGTCTATAGCCTTTAGTTTGCTCTAAGCTCTAACCTGTGAATACTGTAAATAGTTTAATTAAGTTTTAGCATTTAATTTGTTAGTAGTTTTAGCAGGGAGCAGGGGATGTACACCCCCTCCCCCAGTTATTCCTCCAGTGCTTGGGACACTTATGCCCAAGGTCCTTGCTTTGTCTCATCTCTGGTCTTCCCAGTAAGCAACCTACACAAGAGCTGCCTGTACTGGCTGGGGGAATCACACATCCCATCAAAGTGTGAGATCTGCTGTTCCTTCTCCTCTTGCACTAGGCAGACTTTGGAGTTTAGACTTTGACAGCATCTGATGGAGCTCTCCATGAGACCTTGATTGGATCCGGGACCCTTCTGCTCTCTGCCTCACCATCTGGTGCCTCCAGCCTGGCCCCAGCACAACCCTTAGCAGGTCCAGAGACTCCATGAATCAGAATCACAAAGAGGGTAAAGGAGATACACCCTCAAAAGAAGTCAGACAAAATCAGCTCAGCAGTCCTGGAAGAAGAGAGCTGCTTCTTCCTTTTCCTTTGGGTCCCAGTGCTCTCCCCACCGCTGCAGGTCCGTGCTGGGGCTGGTGTGGAGAGGCGCCTCTCCCTGTCGCAACTCTGCATAGGGCTTAATAGGAAACTGCGCGGCCACGCAGCTTAGAGGGAACTTAAGTTGGCACCTGGTCTGCCAGCATCTCAGACCCCTCTAGAGCACCTAGAGGAACAGGTATAGCCAGAGAAGCTCATATAGCTGGATCCACCAACAGCTTCTTCATATTCTCTGGGTGAGACAGTGATGCTGGTCTCCCCCTGTCCTCCAGATGACTAAAGGCAGTACCAGGAATTTACACATAAGCTCTTGGACATTCTCCTGTTGACTGCTACCTCCAAAGTGGCACTCCCCATGAATGAAGCTATTTTGGACCTGGTGTATCCTCTGAGCATATTGAACAAGATCAAACAAATCATCATCATTCTGGTTACACCAACTTGGCTGAGGCAGGTCCAATACTCTTACCTGATCCATCTCATTTCCGGACTGGCCTTGCTCATCTGCTGTCTTGGGATTCCGGTCCGACACTCTGTCCTGATGTAACCATCATCCAACTCAGAGCTTGGCTCCTCAATGGTTCTCAGGGATAGAGGTTCCATGTTCGACAGAGGTACAACAGGTTCTATTTAATAGAAGAAAGATCTCTACTAGAAATACTTACCTTCAAAAATTGAAGAGATTTCACCATTGGTGTACCTAGCAACAGTGTTCATCAGTTTATTCTTCCCACTCCACTGTTCCTGATTGTGTTGGATTTAAAGAAATCAGGTCTTTCCATGAGTTCTGTCAGAGTTCATTTGGTGGCTATTACAGTCTTTCATTCCCCTGTGCAGGAATTCTCAGTCTTTTTCAACCCATAATAGGATTCATCAAAGGGTCGGTTACCCTTATTCCACAAATCAGAGAACCTGCTCCTTTATGGGATTTGAACTTGGTCCTTAATAGTTTTATCAAACCTTCTTTTGAGCTGATAGCTAAGTGTTCTCTGCTGCACTTATCTATGAAAATGGCATTCTTAGGGGCCATTACTTCTGTTCACAGAGTTGGGGAACTGAGAGCATTAATGGCTGATCCCTCGCCACCACTACCACGTTTTACTGTTTTCTTCAAGCGTAAGGTATCATGACACCCACATCCCAAGTTCATACCTAAAATATCCGCCAATTTTCATATTGACCAAGTTATCCACATTCCTGTGTTTTTTCCCCAAAGCTACAGGGGATTAGAGAGAAAACTGCCCTGCATATCTTGGACATTAGAAGGATGTTAGCCTTTCATTTGGACAGAACCAAACCATTTATAAAGTCTTCTGGACTTCTTATCTCAGTTACATACAGACTAAACGATCCACAATCTCCATCCAAAGACTTTCAAAGTGGGTTTCCAGTTGTATTCTTGCTTGTTACAAGGCTGCCAATATTCAGCTCCACTGGTGAATAATAGCTCATTCTACAAGATCCCAAACTACCTCCATGGCAATATTAAAAAAATGTAATAACTGAAGTAATTTGTAATGCGGCAACCTGGGCATCAGTGCACACTTTTCCCAAACACTGCTCGCTGGTATGCTCCTCTATGTCAGGTGCTGCTGTTGGAATCACAGTATTAGATCCAGCTCTGAATCCCCCTCCTCCTTCACGGGATGCTGCCCAGGAGTAGCCTGAAGTGGAGCAGACATAGGGACAATAATCTGAGAAGGAGAGGTTATTCACTTTGTGCAGTAACTGGAGTTCCTTGAGATGTGTCTCCCTATGGATGCTCCACTATTCACCCTCCTTCCCCTTTGCTTCAGAGTTTTGTCTCAAGGGACTTTGTGGTAGAGAAGGAGTTGAGGGCGGTTTGCCCACACAGTTCTCTATATCCTTGTTACGGGACACGATGATGTCTGGAGCCCATGAACAGGTCAAACAGGCACTGAAATAAAAAATTTCTTATCAAAGGCACCTGAAGTGAAGCACCCACAGGGATACACATCTCGAAGAATTCCAGTTACCACACAGAGTGAGTATCCTCCCCTTATCCTGGATTATCTTCTCTCCATAGTCATCGGGCCTGTCCATCAGCTCATTGAGGGTACCTTTAGCAGCTATTAATGCCTTTAATCATCTGATAGAGAACTGCTCAGTTTTCACCCAGCTCACAACTGTAAGGTACTTAAAAGGCATTGTCAGAACATTCCTGTCGGTATCAAGACCTACTCCTGCTTGAGATCTAAACCTTGTACTATCAGCATTTATTAACCTATCATTTGAATCCTTGGCCTCCTGCTCCCACTTACACTTACCAATGAAGAGGGTCTTCCTGACAGCTATCACCACAGCCAGGAGGGTGTGTGCGCTCTGAGCCCTTATGGCAGACCCATCTTATACGATCTCTCATAAAGAGAAAGTATCCCTCAGATTGCATCCCAAGTTTATCCCCAAAGATCCTTTTGATTTTCACTTGAAGAAGATGATTCAGCTACCTCTATTTTACCTGAAACCTCTCAACACTAGGGAAGACCGAAAACTCCATTCTCTAGATGTACACAGAGCTCTGGTGTTCTGTCTAGGCAGATCTTGAGAAGATCTCTGAGGTTATTCGTCTGCATTGCTGAGCAATGAATGGAGAGGCAATATCTTCCCAAAGGGCCTCAAGATGAATTTCCAATGGCATCGTCCTCTATCAGCTTGCAGAAGCCCTTCTTCCTCAGTCTGTCAAGTCTCATTCTACCAGAACTCAAGCCTCTCTAGGAAAACTGTAGGGTGGCAACTAGGGGCTCCATTCACACGCTTATCAGGCTCTATGCTCTGATTCAAGCCTTGGCTGAGGATGCTTCCTTTGGTTCAGCAATCCTAAAAAGTATTGTGCACCTACCTTGTCAGTAAGCACTGCTTGGGAGTCACCCACAGTGAATACGCATAGGCACCAGCTGAGACAGTTACCTTATAGTAACTGGAGTTCTTCATGATGGGTGATCCTTGTAGGTATTCACGACCCATCCTCCTTCCCCTCTGCTCAGCTCAGATGATTCATGGTAGAGTAGGAACTGGAGAGAGGGAGACGATCTGTGCCACCATTTAAAAGCAGAGGAGTTGAATGATGGACACATGGACCAACGGACACTGCTTTTAAATAATTTCTGGTCCTAAGTGCACAGAGTGCATGTGCATCCATAGTGAATGCCCAAAGAGACCACGCATCTGAAAGAATTTCATTTCCTATAAGGTAAGTAAATTTCCTTTATTCTGAGATCTCGCTATTTTGAAACTACAATAATATAACTTGAATTAGAAGGTTTTAACTAGACACTTAAATGGGAGACCATACCTTCCTTTTAAAAGGAAGTGAGGAGGAGCCCTGTGCATCAAACACTTAGCTTTTAAATAATCTGGCTTAGAAATACAATTTAAAAAAAGAAGCTTATGAGTTAGTTAAGAATGCTATCTTTCAATTGTACAAAACCTAGACTATGCATATTCCCTATACCCCCCAGAAATCTCTGCCTCTTACGTCAAGTCATGCCACGTTTCTCCAGATATACCAGGGGTTCCCAAACTTGGTTCGTGGCTTGTTCAGGGTAAGCCCCTGGCGGGCCGCGAGATGCTTTGTTTACCTGAGCGTCCGCAGGTACGGCTGCTCGCAGCTCCCAGTGGCCACGGTTCGCCGTTCCAAGCTGTCATGGGATAAAAGGGAAGGTCGTTTCATGGATTGAGAACTGGTTAAAGGACAGGGAACAAAGGGTAGGAATTAATGGTAAATTCTCAGAATGGAGAGGGGTAACTAGTGGTGTTCCCCAAGGGTCAGTCCTAGGACCAATTCTATTCAATTTATTCATAAATGATCTGGAGAAAGGGGTAAACAGTGAGGTGGCAAAGTTTGCAGATGATACTAAACTACTCAAGATAGTTAAGACCAAAGCAGATTGTGAAGAACTTCAAAAAGATCTCACAAAACTAAGTGATTGGGCAACAAAATGGCAAATGAAATTTAATGTGGATAAATGTAAAGTAATGCACATTGGAAAAAATAACCCCAACTATACATACAACATGATGGGGGCTAATTTAGCTACAACGAGTCAGGAAAAAGATCTTGGCGTCATTGTGGATAGTTCTCTAAAGATGTCCACGCAGTGTGCAGAGGCGGTCAAAAAAGCAAACAGGATGTTAGGAATCATTAAAAAGGGGATAGAGAATAAGACAGAGAATATATTATTGCCCTTATATAAATCCATGGTACGCCCACATCTCGAATACTGTGTACAGATGTGGTCTCCTCACCTCAAAAAGGATATTCTAGCACTAGAAAAGGTTCAGAAAAGGGCAACTAAAATGATTAGGGGTTTAGAGAGGGTCCCATACGAGGAGAGATTAGAGAGGCTGGGACTCTTCGGCTTGGAAAAGAGAAGACTAAGGGGGGACATGATAGAGGTATATAAAATCATGAGTGATGTTGAGAAAGTGGATAAGGAAAAGTTATTTACTTATTCCCATAATACAAGAACTAGGGGTCACCAAATGAAATTAATAGGCAGCAGGTTTAAAACAAATAAAAGGAAGTTCTTCTTCACGCAGCGCACAGTCAACTTGTGGAACTCCTTACCTGAGGAGGTTGTGAAGGCTAGGACTATAACAATGTTTAAAAGGGGACTGGATAAATTCATGGTGGCTAAGTCCATAAATGGCTATTAGCCAGGATGGGTAAGAATGGTGTCCCTAGCCTCTGTTCGTCAGAGGATGGAGATGGATGGCAGGAGAGAGATCACTTGATCATTGCCTGTTAGGTTCACTCCCTCTGGGGCACCTGGCATTGGCCACTGTCGGTAGACAGATACTGGGCTAGATGGACCTTTGGTCTGACCCGGTACGGCTTTTTTTATGTTCTCGCCAATGGGACCTGCGGGAAGCGTCACGGGCCCGGCCACCGCTTCCCGCAGCTCCCATTGGCTGAGAACGGCAAACCGTGGCCACTGGGAGCTGCGATCGGCCGTACCTGCGGATGCTCAGGTAAACAAAGAGTCTTGTGGCCCACCAGGGGCTTACCCTGAACAAGCTGCGAACCAAGTTTGGGAACCCTGAGATATACTGATCTACTCATGTACTATAGGGATGAGTATGGCATAAATGCTTGCTGTAGCGAGATAGAAAACTCTCTTTCGTAGTTTGTAGAGGCCAAGACTACTTAGACAGGATGCTCCACTCTTCCCTAATGAAGTTCCCAGTAGCTTGCAACTGAAGCTGTTCTCAATTTTTTCCAGATCTTTGTTGAGTGTCTTTGATAAATAATCATTACTCAACTCCATAGTCTACCCAATGCATTTGTATTGTGGAGTGAGCAGTCAGATGTGTTGAACAAGTAGACCAGATTGCTTTCATTCCACTGAAAGCCCAGAGGTAAACTTTGGAGATGAGAGAATCTGAGAGTTTAAGGCAAAAAATGTGACAATAGTGAAATCAAGCAGGTGGTAACCACTGTAAAAATTGGCAGAATGTCTTAATTCTACCCCATTGTACTGGTAGTGATACTGTATATATGCCTATCAGGTGTTAATATATAGTATCTCTTATGTGGTTCAATATTTATGTGCAACAATCAGCTATGCACATTGTAGTGGCTATAATTTAAAATGTCCATTCTTTTATGGCTTAATCTTAATTTTTAGTATAGACTATATTTTACTGCTTATATTTATTAACATTATTTTATAGTGCTTACAAATATGCTAGGTACTTAGTTTAATATGAATATCTGATTATATAAACTTTGCATTTGTTGTGCCATAGCAATATTTATCATGAAAATAGAGACAAATTGCCAGAATAAGAACATTTCATAGGTTGAAATCTGTCCTAATGTGTTTTGCTAGTCTTTGTGTATGCTTTTGTTTTCTTCATTAGATAAAGCTATTGCAGTGCTATCTGCCTGTTTAGAAAGTGACAGCCTCACTGCTCAGAGAATAGGAGCAGCTGCACTTTGGTCTTTGCTCCACAATTATCAGAAGGTTAGTATTTGGAAAACGCTTCCAATTAAAAAAAAAACAACAAAAAACCTTAACCTGCAGTAATAATAGTTGTATCCTTATAACATTTTTGCTATAATGTTGATTTACTACAAGTTAGATGTCCTGTAAAATGTATCCTCTCTGTACAATTATAAAATTAGGCCCCAATTCTGCAACTTGTTCAGCCTGGGCAGACACCCAGGCCTGGGCAAATCCCATTGAAATGAATGAAGCTCCATGCAGATGTAGGGATCCACTTCCAAAGAACAAGTTGCAGGATTGGGGCCTTAATAAATAAATCAAAAACCTACTCACTGGAAGATTCAAATCCTTTAAAATTATTTTTAATTAAAATTAAATCACTAGTTTTCCTTTAAGAAGAGATATACAAAGGAGAGACAAATTATTTTTCACATCAACCTAAGTAACATGATAGTGTTCTTGTAAGTTATGTAGCTTCTGAGATATGCTGATTACAATATGACATTTTTATTGCTTTAGAAGTCACACAATATATGCCTTTTTGTACTGTGCTTTTTTTACCATGAAGTTTGCAAGAATGTCACTTGTGTTTGCCAATTTAATATTCCAAGCAATACTTGCTGACACACCAAGCCATGGCTTGGGAAATGGGTTCCATTATTGCTGCAATTCATTGCTCGCCTGTTTATTTTTCACAAATGCAGTATACATGATGGTATAATCACTTGTTGCACTGTTAAATTCTTGAATGCTATATTCTGTTGGCTTGCTGCCAAAAAAATAGCTGTGGGTTGAAGACACAGCCTGATTTTAAGAGCATCAGCATGTGGGAATAAATGTAGTTATTGGATTATTCTTATTTGTGCTACAGGCAAAAGTGACTTTGAAGAATCCATCAATAAAGAGAAGAGTAGATGAGGCTTATTCTTTAGTAAAGAAAAGTAAGTTATTGGAGAATTTAGTTTCCATCTCAAAGGAGTAACAGCCAATTCTGTAATTTTTCTGTGAAAAGAAATCATTAATACACTATATTGCTCTGCAGTACAACAGAAAGGAAGCATTTTGTTGTGTTGTAAGTTTTTTCTAAAATTTTGGGTTCTGCTTGATGATCCTTTTAAATCCATATGTGCTTTGCTGTTCGGCATCTTTTTCCAAAATAATATAAAAAAAAAACCTTCTGGTGATAAATTGTAAATAAGATTTGTGCGGTGGTAATTGCTAAGGATTAGTCTGCGAGATACATTTGATTTTGCTGGCAGCAAAACGATTTTGTTGCCACAGACTTTCTCTGTGCTAAAACCTTGTATTTTGGTGATAAGAACCACTGCCCAGTTAGAAATGACCTCACTTAACCTTGCTGAATTCAGCTACACAGGAAAGACCAGAATACTGTGCTATCCTGACAGTACTGCTCTGTAAATTGGCTGGTTTTTACTTTGACTTTTTAAAAGCATGTTGACTGTTTTAAGAAATTGCAGTTAGCTATAATTTGGATGGCTTTTACATAATAGATAGCTGTACTTGCAAGCAGTCCAAAAAAAGATCAAAAGCATCTCTAATTGGACATTTCTCTGAGCAGCACTGTGGAGTGGGGTTGTAGCTACAGTAGCTAATATGTGGGCATGTTTGTTCTGCTCATTTTCATTGGGACCCTGGTCCTGCAAAGACTTATGTGCATGCTTACCTTTAAGCACCCGAGCACTCCTAGTGAGTTCAGTCAGTCTGTACATGCTCTTCAGTACATGCACACATCATTGCACAATTGGGGCTAAATTGCCATATTTGTTTACAAGACAGAGTGGCCAGCAAATGGCTGCTAAATTCAGATGATTTTTGTTTTATTTTGGAGTAGACTAGCCCTGGTTAGATGGATTTTTGCCAGCATATCTGATGACCATCCTGTGTTAGGAAATACATTTTAAGTTCTATATAATGAATGTACAGTGGTTTTGTTTCCACTCATTTGTGTGTTGTGTTCTGTTTGTACTGTTCCAGCTTATTCATTCAATAGGTTAAAAGTACTTGTGATTGGAATGTCTTGTTTGCCTGGCAAAATCATTGTACTTTACAGTACTTTGTACGTCCATAGAGCTATATAAAAACAGGCTGAGCAGGCTTCCAACTAAGGGAGTGAGTGGGAATGTACTGGTTGGGGCACCTTAGAAATCCTTTCAGAGTGCAGGTGTCTCAACTTCTGAAGTGCATTAGTAGCCTTGTTTTAGCCTTGTCCTTCCCCACTCTACCCTGTGCTCTGGAGGAGTTGTAGTAGAAGCATAGTCTCATGCTGATGCAACTGCCAAGGATACACTGGTTGGAGCCTGAGCAAAGGCTCGTTTGCCTTCCTTGTCCCAGTTGATTGGAAATTTCCAAGGGTATTGTATTAGTAAATGTTTTGTAATGTCTTTTTTGTAGAAACAAAGACAGCAATATGAAATGCCAGTACAGGATATTGCTGTAAAATATTTGAGGGGAACGCGACTGCCAATTTGTTGTGCAGATTATAAAATGTGTGCGTTAGCAAGAGGCTCTTGAATCTGTGGGTTTGATGTAACCTTTGAAGTCCTAGTATGTGAAATATTGAAAGGTAACAGAAAAGTTCTGAAGTCTTGTTTTTTTCCCCATCTTTAGCTCTTTCACAGCCAGAAGGAAACCAGCTAAAAGCCTATCACTTAAAATGTCTAGAGAATCTAGTAAGACTTCTCAATAGTTAATGACTGTTGGTGAGTTCTCATGTTGAAGGTGGATTGCTTACTCCATGGAAGACTGGAATTTAAAGAAAAGATTTCTAATGCTGAGATTTGTGGAGGCATCGTGTCACAGAAAAAATTTACTGTGTGTTTGGGAAGGGATCACCTAACACCAAAAAAATAATATAGATTATGGTTGAAACAGCATATACTGTATTCCCAATGGGAAATTGTGGTGATACTGCATCTGGGAAATGCAAAAGAAGAATGAGAACATGGGGGTGGGGGGAGAGGAGGAAAGGGTATGAGAAATTAATAATTGTATTAAATTATGTGTTGAAATTATTACTGGAAAATATTAGAGGTTGGTTTGAGCGCATCTAAATAAAGTTTTTTATTAAAATAAATTTTAGTTGTGGATCATAATTTATAGATGAGTGTAAAACATGAAAAAGGAAGGAATGCAACTCCTCACTTAAAAGAGGGGTGTGTGAATTTTTACATCTCCTGTGCTGAGATACCCTGGTATATCATAATGGTTAGGTGTTGAACAGCAAGAGTAAATCTTAATTCTTCTTCAAGTGCTTGCTCATATCTATTCCAATTAGGTGTGTGCGCGCCACGTGCACAGTCGTTGGAATGTTTTTCCCCTAGCAGCACCCGTTGGGTCAGCTGTGGAGCCCCCTAGAGTAGCGCCTCCATGGCGCTCAATATATGACCTCAGTTCCTTCTTACAGCCCATGACAGTCATTGGAACTGTGGCTTGCTTTCGCAAGTGCTCCCCTAGTTCTTCTATAGTTCAGTGTATATAGTTTTCATAGTTTATAGCTTATAGTTAAGGCTACGATTTGGTCACGGAGGTCGCGGAAGTCACGGAATCTGTGACTTCCGCAGACCTCTGTGACTTCAGCCTGCAGCTGCTGGGAGATGCAGGGTACCCCCACCTCCCATGGGGGCCCGGAGCTGTGGGGTACCCCCGGTGGTGGTGGGGAATCCCCTGGCTGTTCCCCAGCTGCTGGGGCCACAGGCGCTGTGGGGGAATCCCCCGGCAGCTCCCCAGCCCCCACAGCTCTGTAGCCACTGCAAGCGGTAGGGAATCCCCTGCAGGGATCTCTTCCAGCCACAGAGCAGGGGCGGCAGCTCCCAGCCACAGGAGGGCAGGGTGCTGGACCCTCCTCCCTCCCCGTTTCGTCATGGACATTTTTAGTAAAGGTCAGGGACAGGTGAATTTTCGTTAATTGCCCGTGACCTGTCCATGCATTTTACTAAAAATGTCCATGACAAAATCGTAGCCTTACTTATAGTTATTTTGTTAGTGTATAGGAGTGGGGGGGGAGGTTCTTCCCCACCCCAACTTTCCTGTTTCCCTTGGGATTCGTGGCATGCCTTGATCCCAAGGATTTAAGCCCTGCAAGTCTTCCCACAAGCCCATGCCAACAGGCGACCCCCACGACTCTTGCCTCAAGTGTCTGTGGGAAGCACACCAGACTGACAAGATTTGCAAAGCATTCTGTCCCAGAATTAGAAGGAGGTGGGACTTTAGTTTAAAACAGCTCCTCATGGAGGTGGCTCTGAAACCTCAGCCCGCCTCGGCACGGCAGGATCCAGCGCAGAGTTCTTCTGTGAGGAGCGCTCTGGCCTCTGTAAGAGAAGCAGTGCTGAGGAAGGACTCTGGGCATAGAGACCATCGGCACCGTCGCTCCCTGGCACCAAAGCCAGTGGAGACTGCAAGGTGTACCGGTCTCATTCCCCGGTGCCACAGAAGCAGCACTGGAAACAGGACAGGGACTGACCCCCTACATCGAGGTCTGCTGCCCTGGAAGCCACCATTGGGGTGCATCCTACAGAGGAGTACCCGGTGCTGAAGATTCATGAGCCGGCACCATCAACTTCGGCCCCGCAGAACAAACGAGAGAGGCAGGAGCAGCAGGGTCCTACCCCCCAAATCAAAGGAGTCTAAGCGACTGGACCTTTTCTGACGCAAGATCTATTCGACCGGGGCTTTACAACTCAGTATTGCCTACCAGCAGGCAATCCTGAGCAGGTACAGCTTCAACTCCTGGAACTCCATGCTAAAATTCAGGGAGCTGGTACCCGCCGAGTCCAGGAGGAGTTTGGGGCTATTGTTGAAGAGGGCAAGGCAGTGGCACGGACCTCGTTACAGGCCACACTGGACGCTGTGGACTTGGCGGCACGCACCTTGTCCTCTGGCATCGGCATGAGGCGTAGTTCATGGCTCCAGGCCTCGGGGCTGCCACCCGAGGTGCAACAGACCCTCCAGGACCTCCCATTTGATGGGGCGGGCCTGTTTGTGGAGCAAACTGACTCCAGGCTGCATAGCCTTAAAGACTGTAGGGCCACGCTGAAGTCACTAGGGGTGCATACCCCAGCCACTCTGCGGAAACACTTTAAACCTCAGCCCTCACAGTGCCCCTACCAGTCATGCCCTAGACAGGTCTTCTCTAGGTAGCGTGGCAGGAACAGCAGGCACAAGCTGTCTCAGTCCTCATCTAACCAGGGCCAGGCGTGCACTTCGTCTGGCTCTAAGCAGGTCTTTTGAAGGTGCTCCCAGGGATGACGTACCAGCCATTGGACCGGATCCTCATCCCTGCTTCCTGAACCATCTATCCCACTTCTACCGTGCTTGGTCCCAAATAACATCGGATGCTGGGTTCTTCGTACGGTAGAAGTGGTACGTTCTCTCCAATTCTGCTCCTCACCTCTCTTTCACCCCACTTCCCTGTCCCTCTTCAGGGACCCTTCTCACGAGCACCTCCTTGCAGAGGAGGTGCAGACGCTCCTCGCCGCAGGGGCAGTGGAGAAGGTTCCTCAGGAGCTATGGGGCAAGGGATTCTACTCTCGTTATTTCCTAATCCCCAAAGCCGGGGGCGGGGGGGTCAGACCCATCCTAGACCTGCGAGGCCTCAACAGATTCATGAGGAAGTTTAAGTTCTGCGTGATCTGCCTGAACTCTATTATCCCTTCTCTGTATCCAGGAGACTGGTACGCCACCCTTGACCTCAAGGATGCGTACTTCCACATATCCATATGCCCTACTCACAGAGGGTTCCTCAGGTTTGTGGTCAACCACAACCATTACCAATTCACAGTCCTTCCCTTCGGCCTGTCGACAGCCCCCTGAGTATTCATCAAGTGTTTGTTGGTCATGGCAGCCTTCCTCCATCAAAGGCAGGTGCAGGTATACCCATACTTTGACAACTGGCTGCTTGGGGACGCTCCAGGGATCAGGTGGACGCACAGATCCACTTTGTGAGATCCACCTTCGACAGACTGGGCCTTCTTCTTAATGAGAGCAAGTCGACCCTGGTGCCAACTCAAAGGATAGAGTTTATCGGGGCAGTGCTGGACTTGGGTCGGGTCAGCGCGTTCCTGCTGGAGGTCCGCTTTCAAACGAAGTCAGAGATCATACAAGGCCTCAGACGCTACCCCACCACCATAGCACGGGGCTGCCTTAGGCTTCTCGGTCATATGGCATCTTGCACATACATGGTTCAGCATGCCAGAATGTGCCTCAGACCTCTCCAGGCTTGGCTCGCAACAGTCTGGACATAGTGATGACCCTTCCGGCGAAGGTCGTCCAGTCCCTTGGCTGGTAGCTCAACCCTCAGGACGTGTACAAAGGAGTCCCCTTCCACAGGCCCCAGCCCTTCCTCTCCCTGGTAACAGACACGTCAGTACTGGGGTGTGGCGCACACCTTGGGGGACCTTCAGACGCAGGGCCTCTGGTCCCAGGATGAGCTCTCGCTCCACATCAACATCAAGGAATTGAAGGCTGTACGACTAGCGTGCCAAACCTTCCAGGTTCACCTGTGGGGTCAGTGCGTGGGAGTTATGATGGACAACACAACTGCAATGTTTTATATAAACAAGCAAGGTGGGGCCTGTTTCTCTTCCCTGTGTCAGGAAGCCCTCCAGCTGTGGGAGTTCTGCATAGCCCGCTCCATTCACCTGGAGGCGACGTACCTCAGAGGTACCTCAGCAGATCCTTCCGCAACTACGAGTGGTCCATCCGGCCAGATGTCATTTACACCATTTTCCAGAGGTGGGGAACTCCCCACATCAACCTCTTCACCACTCGAAGCAACAGGAAGTACCAACAGTTCTGCTCCTTTCGAAACCACAGCCAGGGCTCCCTCGCGGATGCTTTTCTCCTCCCCTGGTCAGATCATCTGCTGTACGTGTTCCCGCCATTTCCGCTTGTGCACAAGGTCCTGCTCAAAATCCGCCAGGACCAGGCAATGGTCATAATGGTGGCACCGCCATGGTCCCACCAGCATTGGTACACCACACTCCTGGAACGTTCGGTGGACGCCCCAATCATGTTGCCGCTACTTCCGGATCCGATCACCCAAGACAACGGTCGCCTTCATCACCCAGACCTCCAGTCTTTTCACCTCATGGCCTGGAAGCTTCATGGTTAAACCACACAGAGCTCATGTGCTTGGAGTTGGTTAAGGAAGTCCTGCTTGGTAGCAGGAAGCCCTCCACTAGGGCCACCTATCTGGCCAAGTGGAAAAAGTTTGCCATCTGGTGCTACCAGGGCCGTACTTCGCCATTGCAGGCCTCCATTCCTCTCATCTTGAAGTACCTGTTACACCTTAAGCAGCTTCTTCCTTCAAGGTGCACTTGGCAGCTGTCTCTGCATTCCACCAGGGAGTGGCAGGGCGCTCTGTCTTTGCCAACCCCATGGTTGACCACTTCCTCAAAGGTCTGGAGCATCTGTACTCACAGATTCGGCAGCCGATGCCTGCGTGGGACCTCAATCTGGTTCTTTCCAAACTGATGGGGCCCCCATTTGAACCACTGGCGACTTGTTCGCTTCTGAACCTATCATGGAAGGTTGTCTTTCTAGTCGCCATTACTCCAGCAAGGACGGTCTCAGAATTTAAAGCTTAACCCTTCCTACATGGTTTTCTTTAAGGACAAGGTGCAGCTTAGACCTCACCCTGCTTTCCTTCCAAAGGTTGTGTCCCAATTTCACTCCAACCAGGACATTTTCCTGCCGGTGTTTTAACCTAAACCTCATGCGAGCAGCCAGGAACAAAGACTCCACTCACTGGATGTTCGGGCGCTCACCTTTTACATCAAGCACACGAAGCCATTCTGAAAATCGAACCAGCTGTTTGTGGCGGTGGCAGACCATATGAAAGGTCTTCCGGACTCATCATAGAGGATCTCATCATGGATCACCTTCTGCATCCCCACCTGCTACGAATTGACCAACGTGCCAACCCTGGCACTCATGGCACATTCCACAAGGGCGCAGGCCTCCTCGATGGCATTCCTGGCCCAGGTGCCGATTCAAGAGATCTGCAGTGTAGCGACATAGACCTCAGTGCACACTTTCGCTGCTCACTACGTGATTACCCAGCACGCCAGAGACGAAGCGGTATTCGGCAGAGCAGTGCTCCAGTCTGATATTCCATAACTCTGACCCCACCGCCTAGGTAACGCTTGGGAGTCACCTAATTGGAGTCGATATGAGCAAGCACTCGAAGAAAAAATGGTTCTTGTAACTGTTGTTCTTCGAGATGTGTTGCTCATGTCCATTCCAAACCCACCTACCTTCCCTCTGTCGGAGTAGCCGGCAAGAAGGAACTGAGGAGGCGGCGGGTCGGCAGGGACCTATATTCGCCGCCATGGAGGCGCCACTCCAGGGGGCTCCATAGCTGACCTGACGGGTGCTGCTAGGGGAAAATCTTTGACAACTGTGCACGTGGCATGTGCACGCACTAATTGGAATGGATATGAGCAACACATCTCGAAGAACAACAGTTACGAGAAGGTGAGTAACCGTTTTTTCCCATGGATTTTTCAGTTTAAAGTTAGAACCTTTACTTTAAAATGTGTACAGGAGAAGTCCCTATTGATATTGGAGTGACAGTTATGTTAACATAGCAGCTCTTATGTCTGTGCAAGTGTTTGAGGCCCTTCTGTTGGAAATCAGAATGGAAAAGTTATAATTGCAACATTGTAAGAGACACTTCCAGAAACTGTGTTTATTATTTGTAGAGTTCTGGTGCTTTACAAAAACCACAGAGACAGAGTGCTACCTTGAAAAGATTAGACTGTTAGGCAGATCTGTGCATCCTTAAACTGCTATCATGTCATTAATATCATGGTTTTCCTAATAAATTCTAGATACATTCAGGAACATCGGAGAGTGGTAAGAGTGTCACCATATAGTGCCTGGCTGAGACTCCATTGCAAGTGCTTCTGAGATCCATTACAGGGCTGCTTTGCTTCTCCCTAGGTACACATGGTGTTTTCATGATTCCACCAGGGAGAACTGACCCACAATCATTTCAAAATGAGCAAAGAGCAGGCTAAGCGTGAACAAACCTCTAAGAAACACCTGAAGCAGAGACTTGAGTCTCCATTTTTAACTGTCCTACTTCTCCAGACTAGACCACAAAAGACTGTAGAACTTTTGAAAACTGATCTATCTTTGCTTATTTCTGAAATTAGATTCTGCCAATAATTATAAAACTGTGCAACTTTATAACACAATAATAGACGTTGCCATGATGCAGATAACGTTGGGATAGCTCACTATCAGGACAGTGGTGGCTCAGATGAAAATCAGCAAAATCCTGGGTGATTTTCCTGAAAGGAGAAAATAAGTCCTTTAGACCATCAAGGCCTGATTCTCCAGTACCTTGCACATAGCATAGTCATTTATCCTGGTGAAGCTGCTGTGAAATGCTGCCATTCTGACCTAGTAGTGTTTTACACCCACTTTGAATAAGTGTAAATGACTGCACAAAATGCGAGGCAGTGGGGAGTCAGGACTACAGTCTCTAATTGATTAAGTAGATTATGTAGAAAGTCATCATGACAGTTCTAATGTATGTACTTTGATTCCCTGAGGAACTGGAAACTGCAGACATTACTGCTTTCCTTCAGAATCTATTGTTTAAAGATTTTTCTGAAAAGGCAACTAATGAACAGGCACATAAAATGTTAACTGTCCCACCTCATCCAACAGAGCGAGACAAAAAGCCAGGCCTTTCACTGCCAAATTCATTAATTTTAAACATAAGGCATTTATTATGCATTTAACAGGAGAGAGAAGAAAGCTGTTATATCAATGTAAAAATATACTTTTCCCAAATTTACCACGTGGATCCAATAAGGCAGAGAAACAGAGTGGTAGTTGTCTAGCTAACTCAAAAGCCAGTTGTATTTGGTTGATATAAAACAAAATATTTTCTCTGTAGAGATACAGAAATTGAAGAGCTCTTCACTATTGTGAGGAAAGAATCACATGCACACTCAAGGAATAAAAACCATACAAGATTCCGCAGCTCAAAGGAACCTGCCTGGAAGATTACAAGCATGGTGACAAATGACCTGTCTACATTCTGAACTTTTAAATTCTGCGCAGACAAGAGTTCTTTATGTCTAATTGGCATCTGATATTGATGTGTCTAAGAAATAGTCTAAGAAAATTTTCACTCAAATCCAGGTGCAGTACAATGGATGTAATAGAATTGGATCTCCTTTTTAATTATATCATTTTGAATGTATTAAGTTATTTGTGTTCCTTTATCCAATTACTCCTATTGTAAAATGCAGGTAAATTCCTGTTATATTTGTTGCTACAGCAAATCTTACTCTATTAATTTGTATATCTCAAATTCACATCCAGACAAATTGTTTATATTTCTCAACATTTTATTTATGAAGCAATAAGGGGAGGCAGTTTTAACTTAACTTAACTATCATGATTAAGGTAAATATGGCTTAGGAAATTGGTCTACAGGTCCAAATTTGTACTCAAGCTGGCTAAAATTCTTAATGTAGAATTTGTCAGAGACAGATGTGTTCATGCAGTAGGAAAGGGGTTTTTTTTCCTCTGCTCTCCATACCGTTCATGCTCATGCTGTTATTTTCAACCAGTGTATACTAATAACTCATGTTAAAAAGTGCCCCGTTGGTAACATACTAATACATTTCTATCATGGAAGCTAAATATTTAACAAAATCTGAGAACATATAACAGACATGTAGTGCCACACCAAACATTCACCTTCATCTCTTATAGGAAATGGTTGAAGAAACCACATATATTTCTCTGTCAGACTTCCTGTACGAGGGTCCTTAGAGCTACTTGTACAAACATAGACACCATTGTATAGACTTACAGACTTAAGATGGAAAGTTACTGAAAATTCATAAGCAAAATGGCAAATAAACAAAACCTAGCTTTCATCTGTAGATTTCAAAGCACTTTACAAAGGAGGTAAGTGTCATTATCCCTGTTTACAGATAACTGATCTTATATTCTTACGCACATTTACCCTTAAGCTAAAACCTAACAATCGTCTAATTGATGGGAGCATATGTATCATTTAACAGTGCAAACCTATTGTGAGCTGTGATGGGGTGTTCACCCCATACAAGGCCTGAAGGGGTTAAGGTGGCTCAGAAGGAGCCAATTAAACATGTAGGCCACACCTGGGTTTCCCTGCCAATCAGTGGGAAAGTGGCACAGACTAGGAATTGACATGAAGGACTGCCAGTGTACAGACAGGAGTTGGTCCAGGACTGACTTTTATACCCAGGAAGGGGAAGGACTAGATAGTGACCTAGCTGGAGGGCTGAACCACAAAGGCGGCGTTCTGTGAAGTATGAGACGAGGACACCACAGCCATAGAATGACTGATGGAAGGAGAGTGCCACGAGCTAATCCCCAGACCCAGCCATCTGGGGGCACCCCAGCAGTGAGTGAACCCTGTCACAATTTGTTGGAAAATGCAGGCATGACTGTTGCCCCCATGACTTGCCCAAGGCGAGTGTGAGAGGCTGCAGTGGAAGAACAGGGAAAAAGAATAATGGAGTCATGTATGGAAGCCTTTTTTGCAGAAGGCAGGTACACTCTCCCACTTAAGGGGGCTGACAACAACAAAAGGTGATCCCGGCACTACTTACACAGCTCCTTGGAGAACAGCAGAGACAGTGGGAAGCACAGTTATACCTGTAGAGCTGTTTGATGAGGCTGGGGGAACAGCAGTATTTATATAGGCTCTTGTGGGAGGAAATTAGCAGAGACTTCAGAGGCTGGGAACAGAAAAGATTCTTAGATCAGCAGTGCAGCCAAGGAAGCTTTATGCCTGTGGGAACATGCAAAAAAAGAGTAACCCTACCCGTATGGGGATAAGAAGCCTTCCACCGGAGGTGGGAATGCAGAAAAGCCCTAAGGCATCTAACCTGTTGGGAGAATTGGAAGGGGGTGCACCTTTTGTTCTGTGGGGAATTGTGACGTGAGGAGGCATTGCCCTCATAAGGAGCAGAAATGTGGCCAAGAGAAGTGCAGGGTCCTGACTTAGGGCCTGAAGAAAGTTGGTGGACTGCAGCATTGGCACAGGTATAGTAGAGAAGGCTGTGATGACAGAGGGTGAGAAGAAACTGAAGGGGAGAAAGGTTCTTACAAAGACAAACCTGAAGGAGGCAGGGATAAACATAGAGATTAGCCAGTATGCGTTTGAAACCCAGATCCTGAGAGAGAGTCTGCAGAGCAAGGGAAGGTGCTACAAGAGAAGGCGGTAGCTGCAGAGCAGGCCTTACAAGTAGCTGTACAAGACCTAGAATATCAGAACGAAAAGTAGTGGTACACCATGGAAGAAAAGGGAAAACTGCTTCTTTTGATGAGTGAATTAGAGCAGGAGTGAAATGACCTCCGGGTCCAGCTCTGGTAAATGCAGGGTTGGGGGCATCCATACCCCTGACGGTTGCAGTCTTGATGGGGAGAGTATGTGATGGGGTGTTCACCCCACACCAGCCCTGAAGGAGTTAAGGTGGCTGAGATGGGGCCAGTTAATCTTATAGGTTGCACCTGGGGGAAAGTCAGGCTTGACTGACAAGCTCTAAGTGAAGATGAAGCCCAGCTGGGCAGGAGCAGATTGGGCTTGTATAAAACTAGGAAATTGAGAAGGGTGCTGTAGGGAGAGATTCTGCAGTCACTCTGGGCACAGAGAGGTGGGTGTGAGAAAACCCTGGGATTCTCCTGTCCCTCACGGAAGGGGTATAGTCAGAGGAGTTGCGGGGAAGAAAGCCCGTGGAAGGCAGAGTAGGAAGAAGCCCAGGGAAAGAGCAGCAAAGGTTGACTGTGTAGACTTTGGCTGCTGAGGATAGGGTCCCTGGGCTGGAACTTGGAGTAGAGAAGGGAATCACTGGGAAAGTGGCATAGACTGGGAATTGACATAGAGGACTGCATGGGCCAGTGTACAGACAGTCCAAAGGAACTTTTGACACCCCAGAGGGGGAAGACTAGATCAAGACCTAGTGGGAGGGCTGAGCCACAAAGGGAGTGCTGTGAAATATGGGAGAAGAGACCACTGCAGCAACTGAATAACCAACGGAAAGGGGTGCAAAACCAAGCAAGAACTAATCCCCAGACCCAGCCAAAAGGAGATGCCACAGCGGTGAGTGAAACCGGCTGCATAAGCATAATAAATCTAATAACATACCACCTTAAAATATTTTTAAATGTTCACATTGTCAATGAATTACACCCTGATACAGAAATCTTATATTTTTAGAGTGCTATAACAAACTTCTTATACCTATAAGTTACAAGCTTCTGAAAACATCAAAAATCATAATAAAATCAGTTTTCCATACTGAACAAGGCTTAGTCAGCCAGCTCAGATGACAGTCACCCCCACAAAGTAAGTGGTTAGGGTGTGTAACTAAACTCTTGTTGGCAAGGTCACATCACCTTTCATGATGGAAGCAGTAAATATCTACATTATACATACTGCGTGTGTTTGTGTACATACTAATGCTGCTTCCTATCAGTGTAGTGTCTGAGCCTCTACCATGTAAAATTGATTGCAATAGCAAAGTTCCTAGTGAACTCTGGCGTCTCTGGGTCTCCTCTTCTTGGGGAGTAAAAAACTGATATTTTTTTATGATGGGGGGGGTGATATTTTGGGTAGGATTTTTATTTTGTTTTTTGTATGTTAATTTTCTCATACTATGGGGAGTTATTTTTGAATGGGGGAGGTTAGGATAGAAGGTGTCAGTGATGTCATTCCAAGTCCCGTCCATGTCAGCCATCACAATTAGGCATTCCTGTGCCCATGACAACTGGAGGCAGACCAGATCTTTGCTTTGAGCCTGGGCTCCTCAGGAAGACATCCCCAGAATTCTCTGCCTCCCACTAGAGCAGAACTTGCAGGGGATTTCTAAAAAAGATTTTTAATTAAATGTCTGAGTTTCTTCATTGGCTTCATTTTTTTTTCTCCTACACTTAAAAAAACCAAAAACTGGCTTTCTGAGGAGGGTTTTAAGGGCTGCTGGCTCTCCTCCCTTCCCCCTCAGAAATGGCAGTTAGGGATAGAGAAACCTGGCTCCAGTCACGGTCACTGCTGAGACAGTGAAGTTTCCTTCACTGAGACCAAGCTAGAATTGGTGTCCCTGTTACATTTAATAGTGCAAGGATAAGAGTAAATCTAGCATGTCCCGTAGGCATGGGATTCCTATTCCCACAGCTTGTAGGGCCAGCAGGAAAGTTTCACTGGAGTCTCCTGAATCTCTGGGAAGAGGTCTCCCCTTAGCAACCAGGAAGGAATTCCTGCACCCAGCCAGCATGCAAGCAAAATCTGTGCTGAGATGGTTGAGAAGATTACAAAGCATTCCAGCCCCTCTTCCTACAAGCTGTTTCCCACAGGCAGCCAGACCTCGGCAAACATGAAAGGTGCCAGCCCTTGTGACCTCCCTGATACCAATGAGTCATTTGTCCAGCACTCATTTTGTGTGGTCAGTTCCCACTCAGCCTGGCCCCAGCAACAGGGAGCATGGCATAAAGTGAATCAGATCCCCTTCCCTGGGAGATGGACCTACCTCCTCTCCCCTCCCAGTCTCCAGGGGTTCTACAGGAGATTATAAAGTGGCTACTGGTTTCCTCAGGGTACATGCCTGCAGACTGTCTTCACAATCTTCCTGATAATGCACTCTGCCCCTCACAGGGCACATCCACATTTCTTTCAGGTGTTTGACCCAGTGACTGGTGAAGCATATTCCTCACAAGCAGCTCTTAAAGGGGCAGCACAAAGATGTAAACCTTCTTTTGAGAGATCCCTGCCCTCTATTCCTCTGAAGGGAAGGAGAAATCTCTAAAGCTGGAGCTTTGGGTGAGAACTCAGACTCTCAACTAAGCTTCCCAGAATTACGTGAGAATGGGGATATAACTTTACAGGTGTTTGTTTTCAGAAGACAAAATGCAAAAAACAAATCAACCCTGTAATTCTTCCTCACCTAGTTTATGATGGTGTGATTAAGGTGGAGTAGAAATTCCCTGTAAATACCTGCTTGAAGTTAAGCCTGTGGTCTCCTTAATAAAGGGCATAGTTCAGGGGTGGGCAAACTACGGCCCCGAGGCCGCATCCAGCCCTTTAGACATTTTAATCTGGCCCTTGAGCTCCCGCTGGGAATCAGGGCCCAGGGTTTGCCCTGCTCCAGCTGGGGAGTGGGGTAGGGGCTTGCCTTGCTCCGCACATGCCATGGCACCACGTGGCTCCCAGAAGCAGTGGCATGTCACCGCTCTGGCTCTTATGCGTAGGGGCAGCCAATGGGAGCTGCAGGGGCAGCACGCATGGACGGGCAGCACACAGAGCCTCCTGGCCACGCCTCCGTGTAGGAGCCGGAGGGAGGACATGCCACTACTTCCGGGAGCTGCTTGAGGTAAGTGCCGCCCGGAGCCAGCACCCCTGACCCCATCCCGCGCCCCTGCCCTATCCCTGATCCCCCTCCCACCCTCTGAACCCCTCGGTCCCAGCATGGAGCACCCTCTTGCACTCCATACCCCTAATCTCCAGCACCAACCCCAGCTGGAGCCCTCATCCCCCGAGCCTGAAGCCCCCTCCTGCACCCTGAACTCATTTCTGGTCCCACCTCAGAGCCCGCACCCCCCAGTCGGAGCCCTCACCCCTTCCTGCACCCCAACTCCCAGTTTTGTGAGCATTCATGGCCCGCCATACAATTTTCATACCTAGATGTGGCCCTTGGGCCAAAAAGTTTGCCCAACCCTGGCATAGTTACACCAGCTGAAGGAGTATTCTGTCAAATGCACAGACAGAAGATCATCACTCAGGCAAAACTTCAATACAGCAACTCAGCCCTGAGTATGTTGAATATAATAGATGAATATTCGAGGGGAAAATACTGAAATATGCCATTACAGCATTATTGTTCCAAAACTTCAGAATATGAAAATAAACATCCTGGACTTCTACTGAAGATATGGAGAGTCATCCAGAGAAACCTCTGCTACAAGAAGCAGCATTTTCAATACAGAGTACTCTTTTTGGACTTGTAACTTATACATGGGTATTCATAAATGTCATATCATCCCTCCCTCACAAGTGAAAGGAATGCATGTCTTTCTTTGCCTTGTTATGCTATGTAGGACACACAAGCCATTGTTAAAAAGCTTCCGAAATATGGTTTTGAGCGAGCAAGTAGAAGGGCCAATTGCAGCCCCTCACAAAACTCCACTATCTATTTTAAGTTGTTATCCAAGACCACATTTATTTCAGAAGAGAGACGGAAGTAGTATGGTAACATAAGCTGGCTTTTTTTTTTTTTTTTTTTTTTTTGCAATTCTGTGGTTGCAGTTTTGCTGAAAACAATATATTTTGCAGGTGCACACCAGCCATACCACCGCGCTACAGTTTGCTTATGGACCTTAACTATCCTTGCCACACATTAATGCTCTGAAATGACAAAGTAGCAGATTCTCTGACCCTGGGCAAACACAAATTAGGGGGCAGAGTAGAAACTCGAGACAGTACTGATTCTAGTGATGTGGAATCTACAAGCAAGCAGGAGCATTATCCCATCACATTTGAAACTTGTGGATCATTTGCCAGCTTGAGTACACACTTTTAAAGCACTGAGGCCCTGGTTTTGAACACTAACACTTGTGTAGTCCCATTGGAAGACAGAAGCCTACCTATACTAGGATTGATAAATCGCCATTTTTGTGCATTATTATTGCATTCAAGTCAATAAATAGTGGCTAGGTTGGGAGGCAGTTTGTCCTCTATGCCTATCATGTTAACTTTTTAATACAAAAAACTATATGTGTATAATATGGTAGAGCTGGTTGGGAAGTGATTTTTTTTCTTCCTGCAAAACTACAACTTTTCATTATTGCTCCAGGAAAACCCTAAAATTCATGTCAAGGTTCTGCTGCAAAAGGTTTCAGTTGACTAGCTCTCTAAAACTTTTATATAGTTAACTTCCAATGCTGAAAAATACTGTAACTCTGGGGAGTTCTTCCTGAGAAGTGGTTCAAAGCATAGGCTCAGAGCCAAAGAGCTGATATGCCTGCAGTTGCCATGGTGACAGGAAAAACTTCCTGTTGCGAAGACTCTCAAAATTCCCAGGTAAGGCAGAATTTTCCCTTACTTGCTCTGCTGGACAGGTGGTTTGGAAGGTTTTGCAGCATCTCAGAAGATGGTACAACTCTGGATTAACTTAATCTCTGCTGCAAATTCATTCCGTAGCTGGATCTCCTCAGCTGTGACTGCTTTGTCCCCAGCTCTCACATGCTTAATTTTAGATTTTGTCATCTGCATTCTCAGAAGGGTGCAACTGTCTCAGCAGTTCTACTATTTAAAATTCAGTCTTTAACATAATTGGGGCTTGGTCCATTAATTGTTTTGAAGATTAAGACTAAGTCTTTAAATTGGCCTCTGAAACAGACTAGAAGTTAGTAGAGAGACTTGAGATTTGGAGAGCCTATTGTGCTCATGGCAGCCGAAACCATGGAAGAGACAGGCATATGTGTTCTGTACCAGCTGGAAAATTTTTGACCAGCTCTGCTACTTGGTAGAAATGGGAAATAATTTCTGCTTCCCCATCAGGCAAGGAAATGCACTGTTTTCTTACCCTGCTCTCACCTGGAACACTGCAAAGTTAAACCTTTTTATTTCAATTATATTACAGACCTTACTGGCAGAGCAGCAGATGGGGGGCTAAAGGGGCAGCTGCCCCGGGGACAGTGATTTAAAAGGGCCTGGGGCTCCGGCCACTGCTGCAGTAGTGGTGGCCGGGAGCCCTGGGCCCTTTTAAATCGCCGCCAGAGCCCCGGGCAGCGCAGGCCAGGCAATGCAGATGGTCTGGCTGGCAGAGGCTGACCCCCAGCCCGACCCCTTCTGCCCGAGGCCCCTGGAGCTGGGCCCCTGTTCCATAGGTATTTAATATTAACTTTCACCCCTGCTTTGAGTTAATATTTGTGCTTTTTGAGTTCTTTAGCTGATTTTGAACCTCCGTTCCAATTTTAAAAAAATCCATAATCATCTTAAATTTTCACTTCTGGGTCTATTCTTTTTACCAGAATGGTATTCTGATGTTAATTTCAGTAGAGGGTAATAAGTTAAGAATAACATGTAAGGGTCTTGTTTATGTGAGAAAAAAGCTTTATAGTCTTGCTGATGTAAGCAAAACCACTCAGGCCCTTAGAATATGTGTATATATTGACCCTTTGGAAAAATATCAGTCCTTGTTTCTCTGTTTTGTTTCTTGAAAAAAATTAGGTCAATCAAACATGATGACGGAGCTAAAGTATTTTTAATATGGTCAGTTGTATCTATTGGTGAAGATGGAAAGCAAATGTTAGTGATTTCCATAATGACAATATGTTTCTGTGATTTTATTTTACTCTAGTTCACTTTGGATAGTTACAGGCCAAAATGCCAAATTAACAGCTTCTATTAACCAGATAGATCACTTTAATATGTATCAAAGCTGGATAGCTACTTTGAGTAGCTCCTACTGCTATCTCTGATACTGATAGATCTATAAATGTATTTTTGACTGATCACTTCCTTCCGGGACAGTAATGAGAACACTACCCGTTAGTGCATAGAAGAGAGTAGGTCAGGTTTCACTGGCCTTCCTAACTTCATCTCTTGCCTAATATAAAAGGGCCTAAGTCTTCTGCTTCGTTGGACCAGTATTTTACTAAAATGGCTGACAGACCAATGTGAAAAAACATATTGGTTGTCTCAGCTAAACACCTGTGTGTAACTTAACTGTAACACATTGCAAATATAGAATTTTAAGTATTGGAGAGAGCATTTCTAAGAAATGTTGGCTAACACCCCTTATCCCCAAAAGCCTTCAATGACAAATACCAAGCAATGGTTTGCTTTATCAGCAAACCCAGGAAATGAATGTCATTTAATTATAATTTTTCTTCTCTGATTAAGGCACCCCCCCCCCCACACACACACACACACACACATGTATTAGGTGCAACCCTTTGGCTACTGATAGCCCAAATCTTGCCCAGATGAAAGCTGCAGTGGCAATCTTGGGCTACAACCTTTCTACTAACTAGCAATGGAAGTTTTGAGGATGCTGTTTATTCACTCCACATTCTCATGTTTCGTTTGTATCTACTTTCTTCCTGACATAGTCATAAAATATCCATCTAAATAAATAAACCGCTCATAATTTAATAAGTGATATTTTTTTAGCAGTAACACTAAATCTAGAATAGTTCTTCCACTTGGCAATGTGTAAAATCAAGACAAAGTATGCTATAAAATATTTCCCTGAACAAATAGTCCACTGTAAACCACCAGCAAGATTTCTGTGTAAGTGTAATAAATAAATCCATGTATTTACATAGATTAAATGGGATCAGATGAAGCATGGAAAATATTTGGTCTTTAGTTGTGAGGAGCATCAAGGTTTCTCACCCTGGATGTCACTGTTTTAGAAAGGGAGGTTGCAAATGCTCTCAGCTTTTTTCAAATAAAAGTATATCCTGCAACTTGTAGAGTAAAACTCCAACAATGTAAGAAATAATGAAAGGGGTCTGTGCATCACCCACACTACTGAAAAACCGCAGATCAGTAGATAACCTGTCAGCCTCTTGAAAACTCTCAGTAGCAAAAGCCCCTGCTAGCCGCTCACGTGCAATAAAATGATGAGTGCTGCTCATATCGGGGGCGGGGGAGGGAGAAGGGAAAATTTTACAACTAAAAGGTAACTTCAAAAATATGGTGACAATACTCCATTCTTTTCAACAAAACAGCAAATAACCCAAGTATCTTGGGCTGTGTGATTGTAGAAATATTAACAAGCATTACATATTGGCAGTTGACATTTTTAATATTTGTTTTGGAAATGCTCAAAGGCCCCAACCAGGATCAAGAACCTGTTGTGCTGAACAGCTGCTGTCCTTAAGAGTTTTCAGTCTTAGGCCCCAAACTTGCAATAAGATTCACCCAGGCTGAGCTGTGCAGGATCAAGGCCCACGAAGACAAGTGGTGTATAAGAAGTTTGTTTAGAAAAATGTTTTTTCAGGAAGAAAAATAATCATTCCCTGACCAGCTCTCTCAAACTGTACTATTGAGTGTCCTCTATGCCCAACTGCCTCTGAAATAATAGTGCACAAGTAGGGTTGTCAACTTTCTAATTTCTGAAAACAGGACACCCTCCCCCCCCCGCCCCGTCTCTCTCCACTGAGGCCCTGTTCCGCCTCTTCCCTCGAGGCCCCGCCCTTCTTCTCCCTCTCCACAAAGGCTGCCAAGCCCTCTGCTGCTTTAATGCCTAAGCAGATTCCAGTCCCAGCAGCACCTCTGTAAACCCTGGGCGACTCCAGCATGAGCACCCCCAAGGGACTTGCAAACCCCAGTTCCAGCAGGCTACTCTAGGGAGTGCAGGTCAGATGAGTGCTGTGGTCTCACAGGAGCAGCCAGGCAAGCTAGGACTCTCCACTCCTGCACAGCAGCCTCCCTCTGCACTGTCTGCCCAGCAGCCCCCTTACCTGCCCATTCAAGCCCTCCCAAACCCCGGAGCTGCCTGACAGCACGGCCAGGGCAAGCACTGTCTGGCACTGCAGCTCACGTTCCTTCCCTCCTGGGGAACGTTCCATGCCCACTGGGAGCCCCTTACCACACTTGCCATGGGGCCCTGCACTCTGTCCTCTACCGCAGCCTTTAAAGGGACCACCCGAGTCAGTGCATGCATGCTGCTGCGGGAGCTGCCTCCTCAGGCTGCCACTTCCTCCCACACCACCCCCTCACCCACAGTGACCGGACTTTTGGTTTCCAGTCAGTACATCTGACCGGACCCTGCAAGGTCCCCTTTTTGACAGGAGAAGAGGTATTCGAGATGCTGTACTTGGGCTTCTATCCTGCAATGGGACTATTCACGTGTGTGCTGATCTCAAGATGATGACCTCAGTGCTTTAAAAGTTTGTGCTCAGGTTGGAAAATGATCCAGAAGTGTGAGGGGTGATGAGAGAATGCTCCTACTTGCATCAATAGATACAACATCAATAGAATCAACAGGCCTCGGAAGTTTCCACTCTGCTTTTTAATTTGTAGTTTGAATAGGGTCATAGTACCTGCTACTTTGTAACATCAGAGCATAAGACTGTAGCAAGGCAGTAAAAGTCTGTAGCAAACTTTTGTAGACCCTGTGGTCTGGCTGTTGTGCACCTGCAAAATAACACTGCACAGAATTGCAGAATGGTGCCCTGCCTATGAGAATATACAACACATCCTTCAAGGGTCTGGCTCAGTTATAACAGAAATTAACATTTTAAATTATTTACATGCTCCTTAAAAACTTTAAAGATTTGAAATAAAGTTGCTTTAGGGCCTTTGTAATTGAATTTCTTAATATGCTAAGAAAGTTTCCTTATATTGTACTACTTAAAAAATCTGTACAATGACACACAACTATGCAGTATTCATATTTATTCATTTTCCCCCATTGAAATGACAAATCCTGCTGCTTCTCAGAAATTATCACACACAACTGGTGGGCTACTGTAGTCTGCTGTTATAAATCAGGCAATCTGCAAACTTCTCTGCAAAAGCCAAATTAATATGAAAGAACAAGCAGAGTTGTTCAGTATTAAGTCATTGCAGTATGAAAGGACTAGACAGGAGTCCTTTCAGGACCACTATTCTAGGACTTTAGTTTGTTTAAGACTGTTTGTCATTCTGAAGTTTGTGCTAAGATAGGATGTATGGCAGTTAATAGATCAAAAAGAACAATAATTTTAAGCAATTGTTGCTTTTAAAGGGACATCATCAACTTAAAATCACACTTTTGTCAGATGTCATGTACTAATAGACTTCACTGTTTATTACAGAAGAAAAACTTTTCTTTTTTTATGTTTACTTTGTCCATTTGAGCGTTTTATATATAGTCAATTTGTTTCCTTGCATAGTCCATTTCTCCACTTATTTGTGTGGGTCTTTCATACAGCAAGAGGGCAAAGACAAATATTTTTTTTAAAATAGGAAAATGTTTTTGTAGTATCACACAAACTGGCAGAGTGAGTATAGTACTAGCAATTATGCTGAACTCATTTTTTGAAAATCTGACTATTTCTAATGGTAGAAAAATCCTGCAAACTGTGTGAATGAAATATAAAAGACTGCGGGTTTTTCATCCTTTAGTATTCTATATTGTTCTTAGCTTGTATGCAATTGACAGTTTTACGTTGTGCTTTTTATCAAGAAGAATACTAAAGAATATTGCATGTCCTTGCAATTAGTACACTGAGCACTATGCATTCATGACAATAAGTAAAACAGCAACTGTTTAAGGGACCAATTCAAAGTCCATTGAAGTAAATGGAAAGAGTTCCATTGAAGTCAATGGGCATTGGACCAGGTCTTAACAGAATAAAATATTACTGTATAGATGACCATACCAATAGGAAGTACATAGGGAATTAAGAGGAAAATGTAGTTACCGAGAACACAGGTCCCTATGAACTCAGTTTTATGCCACCTCTGAAAGGAGGCGTATCATAGTAGCAGAGAAGCCCCTAACCCTGTGCTGAGGGCATTGGTTCAATGACTAGAGAGAAGAATGTCACATACTGAATTGCCAACACATTCCTTACAGTTCCTTGGATTTTCCTTTGCTGTCTCCAGACACATACTGATCACGCCAGTTCTTGCTTAAATGCTAAGATCGGAGATCACAACCTGAAGTGGAAACAGTATGGCTGATAAAGAAATGTGTGCGCTTGTCTGAAGGTTTGAAATAGAGCTGCAGCTATCAGGAACTGAATTGGGGTGGGAAGGAGGGGAAGAATTAACAGAATAGTGTTGATACAAAGTGGCTGTTGGGATTATCGTGTTTACTTGTGGTAGATATCTGAGATTCAAGTTTATACTACCAGTACTGGAAGGAACTTGGAAAAGAAATGATTTAGTGTGTTATAGTTTGCATTAATTATTTTTTTGTTTGTACTTGGTTTCCTTATCTTTATTTGTATGCTTGCTAATGACCTGGTGTATTCCATTGCTGCATTCTGGGAACTTTTTAGTTGAACCCATCAGTATGAATAACATTGCCTGACACATGACAGTGATGTCATCCTGAGGACAGAGAGATCTGCTTGCTGGTTTAAACTAGTATTAAACAGTTTCTCAAAATGACCTATTCTTATCGTGACTGGCATGACTGAGACAAACCTGTTTCTGAGTAAGACATTAGTTATTTCTTTCTTATAGATTAATTTACTGTAACTTGTCTGCAACTTCCCACACTTTACAGAAGTGAATTTAAAAGAAAAGTTTTAGGCTTGAACACCACACACATTTTGTACCTATATAATAATTTCAACAATAACAATAATTGTTTACCCATATAAATTATACTGGAGCAATGTATAGATGTATAGAATGCAATGTATAGTATAGATGCAGTTATACTAATGTAAAGATGCCTTATATGAGTATAGCTTATTCCCCTTCCCATATGGGAATGAGCCATAACTGAGTGCCTTCATGCCAATATAACTGCAATAATACTAGTAGGTTGTACTGCTTTAACTACATTGGCATAAAGTGCTACAACTTTTGTGTGTAGATAACCCCTTAGTTTTTTCCATTGAGAATAAAGGGAATAGAAGTGTGTCTTGTTAGGCTGTTTTGTTTAGGTTTTTCTCCTGCTTAAATGCCTTCATTCCACCATCGTGCAAAGTTACAATAATGACCCATTTCTGGGTTTAGCCAGAACTTTGCTATCTTTTCTTCTGATTTCTAAAGAAATAGAACAATCTGATTTAGTGTGACAGATAATCAATGTGACCAAGGTAGAGTGAAATGTTACATAGGCTAGAATGTTTAGTAGAGCTACAGCCAGGTTCTACCAATGAATCACTTTGTGTAGAGCTTACCCATCTGTAAAATTGGGCTAACTACCTGCCTCACATTGGCATTATGAAGCTTAATTTGTTTGCTATGTGCTTTGAAATCCTCAGATAAAATGTTTGATGTACATGCAGAGTATTGTTGCTGTTCTATCATGTAGTCAATGAATTTTACTGCTGCTGCATTTGGAGGAAGCTATTCTCTCAGTAGTCCATTCACTGAAAAAAGAAAATGTGTACTTGGGAGATACTGCAGATACTTTTGTTAACACAAGACAATACTAGCAGTAACACTTCTTTCACAAAATATTTGATCAGTGTAAACAGGAATTTAATTGGGGCTGAGTTAGACACATCTATACAACAAACTTGATTTTTTTTTTTTCAAACACAGCAGAAGGGAGTGATGTGAAAATGAGACCTAAAGAGTCAGCGTTTCTCACCTCAAAATTAGTTACTTCTCACGTTGCTAAAATCATGCCCAAAAGATCCCATTGCTCCCATTTAAAATGCTTGGGTGACTGACTGGCTTATACAAAGAATGGATCATATCTGGCAGGATATCTGTATCTGTGTTCACATAAGTTACTGTTCACCAATTTAGTAAATTAATTCAGTTCCCACATACTGTGAATAATTTTTAAATTGCTCCAAAAGCAGCAAAACTTCTAATTAAATGACAATTGGCCATGTGTGTTTATCAGGCTTATAGAAAAAGGCAATTGATGCAGTGGTGAAAAAAGTCTATAGAGCCTCAGACGTACTACCTATCAATCACCATCTACCACCACGTGCAACATAAAAAAGACCAGCACAGAGGCTTCAGTCATGCTAGGAAATGGGGGAAGAAAAACAGTTATAACAATGCCACTGTAGTTGAAGCATGTGTTTTGTGTTTAGAGTAATATGTACATCATAAAACCTAGATGCTGGGACTCCAGTTCTCTTGTTGAAAAATACATTGCAATGGATGCATCCAGCAATACAAGGAGGTTAAAGAATAAATACTTTTGACTGCAGCTATCCCAATTCAGGCTGGTAACTTGGCACAAGCTAAGAAAAGTTGAGCCAAGCTAGATCTTGGATGGTTTCAAAACCTAGCTCTGCAGGGACGTAGTAGGGGGGATTGGATAAATGGCACATCTTGCCTTGTTTTTAGAACTTAACTAAAGGTCCAGCATTGTATTAGGGTTACTGTGCTGTTGGAGGTGTTGCCTTTTGTCTGAGACACCAAACCAAAATCCAGACTATTTTTGATCATTAAAGATACCATGACACTTTATTGTAAGAGTTTGGAATGTTAGTCCATTTTGGTAATCAAGGGGACTATTCACCTGGGCAAAGTTACACCTGTGTATCAGTGTTTCTAAGACAGACCCTTTGTCATTTCACCTAGTTGGTTGGGTAGATCTTTTGCACAGGGACAAGAAATCATTTTCAAAAATAGGAAAAACATGATTGTAAAAGCAGAGCTAATGGCTTGAGGTAGGTGGGGTACCTGAAACTTTTAACTCACTTTTTAAAAGTGACTATATTTCAAATGTATGGTGTCCTTAAGGTAAAATAACTTTTTGATTATTAGCTCCAATGTTCAAGGCAGTTTGCCTTATTTCTGAAAATTTTCTTTGTGCCAAATCTTGGCACATGATTTTTGGATAAGGTGGAATTAAAGCAAATTTTGAGAATAAAAGAAATAGTGAGGCTTTCTGGATGTATAATGGTACTAATAACTTAAATATTAGTGTATTTGAAAAATCACACTTGAGCTTGTACAATATTTTTACAAGCATTTAGTTCCTCATGTAGATCAGCTTTGTTTTTAAAAATCTCTAAGAGATCAGGTTCTTTGAGGAATATTTTAATGTAATAAATAGGCTTGTGAAGTCACAATAATTGAATTTTAAAAACAAGTCTTAGTAGGATGACTTGCACTGCTGTATAATGGCTGCTGTAATTAAGTCTGCTGACTATGAAGAGATAACATCAGTGAATAGAAAATAGTTGCAGAATGAATGCTAGATAAATGCCAAGGCAAAGCCATGACATTCCTTTTCAAAGGAGAAGATGTTAATCCAGTGATGGGGACTGATTCATCACTGCTTTAGTATAAACACCATTGATTTCATTGGAGTTACACTAGCGTAAAACAGAAATAATATGGTGGTGAATAAGGCATGAGTTTCTGGTACAATTACTCTTTCTATTAAATCAAATGATTGCTGCAGATTCCCTCATTCTTGCTTTGGTTCAGTTAGTTTACAGCTGCCATTCTTGAAAAGCTCCATTGCTGTGACACTGTAGCTGGGACACCAGACTTCTGTAAAAATGACATTCTATTCTTTCACATTTATTCCTTCTTTGGGAGGGGCATGGGGAATCCTCTCTCCAGCACTCAAATGGAGACTTTGTGCATGGGAAGCTGGAATGTGAATGTACTGCGCACTGGTCTGCCATGCACTAAATTGCCAAGTGGACCCAGCTGCCATGCACAAATATTCCATTTCTGTTTCAAAGAGCAGTAAGTCAAAGTGCTCTATGGAACTTTAAGTGCATGGTATCAGGGTCCATAATCAGGGATTTAGTGCATGGCAGGCTAGTGTGTCGTATGCTCCAGCTTGCCATGCACTAAGTCTCTGTATAGACAAGCCCTGAGTAACTTCGTTGGGATCTTTGCACAGGGAAGTAGAGGAGGAAACAGATCCCCCTTTTCAGGCTACAGTCTAATGTTTTTGCAGCTCTATGGCCAGCCCCTCCCTGTGAAGTTAGGCATGACTGGAGGATCTATGTAGCACTTTTAGAAGGTGCTTAGATACTATTGTACTGGGTGTGGTATAAGTAAGCAGCCTACCAGAGACTCTAGCTCAGTGGTTTTCAAACTTTTTTTCTGGGGACCCAGTTGAAGAAAATTGTTGATGCCCATGACCCAACAGAGCTGGGGATGAGGGGTTTGAGGTGTGGGAGGGGGTTGGGGTGAGGGAGGAGGTCAGGGCTCTGGGCCGGGGGTGCAGGCTGTGGGGTGGGGCCAAGGATGAGTGGTTTGGGGTGCAGAAAGAGCTCTGGATTTGGGGGGGCTCAGGGCAGGGGATTGGGGTGTGGGGTTGGGGCACGGGCTTACCTCGGGCAGCTCCTAGTCAGCAGTGCAGCAGGGGTGCTAAGGCAGGCTTTCTGCCTGTCCTGGCACTGCGGACCACGCTGCACCCTGGAAGCAGCCAGCAGCAGGTCCAGCTCCTAGGCAGAGGTATGCAAGCAGCTCCACGTGGCTCTTGTTCGCAGGCACCGCCCCCCCAGCTCCTGGCCAATGGGAGTGTGGAGCCGGTGCTCGGGGCGGGGGCAGCGGGTGGAACCCTGTGACCCTCCCCCCCCACCTAGGAGCTGGACCTGCTGCTGGCCGCTTCCGGGGCAAAGCGCAAAGTCCAAACAGGTAGGGACTAGCCTGCCTTAGCCAGGCAGCACCACTGATGGGAGTTTTGACGACCCGGTCAGTGGTGCTGACCAGAGCCACCATGACCCAGTGCCTGACATTCTGCAACCCAGTACTGGGCCACGACCTGTAGTTTGAAAATCACTGCTCTAGCTAGTAAGAACAGGAACTGCTGCGCTGGAGTGAAGAGGTAAAATGGGGCCCACCTGGAGCCACCCCTCTCCCAGCTATTCCTTAGGTAGGGTGACCAGATGTCCTGATTTTATAGGGACAGTCCCGATTTTTGGGTCTTTTTCTTATATAGGCTCCTATTACCCCCCCACCCCACCCCCTGTCCCGATTTTTCACATTTGCTGACTGGTTAGGACTCAGGCNCTTTTTCTTATATAGACTCCTATTACCCCCCACCCCCTGTCCCGATTTTTCACATTTGCTGACTGGTTAGGACTCAGGGAATGCCTCCCCTCCCCAGGTAGTCTTGGAGGGAACTTCAGAGAGCAGCCAGATAGACTTCAGCCACTTGGACCAGGAGTGGACAAAGCAGGGACCTTTGGACCTCTGGACATTTCTGACTTTCTCTGCCCTGTATTGGTTGGCTGATTGCTTGCTCCCTCCCTCCCCAACCCTCCCAGTCTCTTCAACTCAAGCTTCATTTCACACTTGCTCCTCCTTCAGTCCCCCTTTCATCCCCTTCCCTTTCCCGTCCATTTAGCTGATCCCCTACTAACGAAACTCACCAAAAGTATATAAATAATCTTGAAACCAACATGACATTTGCTGCCATCACATTGTTCACTCTGTGTGTTATACTCCTTCCCCTGCCCTGTCTGTCTATTTAGACTATACCCTCTGGTTGTTTCCTTGTACTCCCCTGTCTCCATCTGTTGTCTCTTGTCTTATATTGTAAAGACTTTGGGGCAAAGACAGTCTTTTTCTTCTATGTTTGTACAGTGCCTAGCACAATGGGGTCCTGGCCATGACTGGGGCTTCTAGTCGCCGCTGCAATACAAATAATAACCAGAAGAAAATCATTTGGCTTTCCCCCACACTCCAGCTTATGACCACACATAGACTCTTAGCAGAGCCAGGGGGTACCTGTACTGTGCAGTGAGGGTAGGTGTCTTCTAATGGGCTTCATTTCCCTCTCTTTCTGTCCCAAGGGCATTACACACCCACAGAGGTGGTGCAGGATTTTGTTCCCCATCCCCTCTTGACTTCTGTAGCAAATTCTTTGTTGTTTTGAGTTTGGATTATTTTAGCTGAGTACTTCATTTATGTTGGGTTTTGTTGTTGTTTTGAAATGTATTTCTATTGGTGTATTTTAATTATTTTTCATCAGTTAGATATGTGGATAGGGGCCTTTTATAAAAGTTGCAAACAATTGTCAAAGATCAAAAAACAATTTATCTAAATACCCAGCAATGATGGGGTGTCTCCCCCACACTGGCAGTTCAAGGGAGCCGGAGAGCAATTAGTGTATCCACTTGCACCTGGAAGGTGAGCCAGTCCCAGTTTAGTATTAGCCCCATCTGGGTGGCTCCTAAAGGAAGGACTTTAGGGCAGTAGAAGGGGAGGGAGGAGGCCTAGGGGGGGAGGAGGTCTTCGAATTGTCTCCTGAGATGGGAGCTCTGGCAAAGGGCCAGTGGACAGGCACAAACACCCTGACAGTCTGGGGAGAGGCAGAGAGGTGCGGGAGCTCCAGGGAGAAAGCTCGGGGAGACATTGCTCTGCATAAGAGCAGGAAAAACTCTGCAGAGCCCGGGAAGGGGTGAAAAGCTTATAGAGCAGTGAGACCGGAAGAGGCAAGCCAAGGTAGAAACTAGTCCAGGGGGGCAGCAAGGAGCCTTAGGGAGCAGACCTTAGCTGCTCACTGCAGAGTCTCTGAACTGAAAACCTAAGCAGAGGAGCAGCTTGAGTTCCCTTACTGGCCACTGAGTGAGATGGTGTGAAAGCCCTGTGATTTATGGCAGTGGTTCTCAACCAGGGGTATGTGTACCCCTGGGGGTACGTAGCGGTCTTTCAGGGGATACATCAACTCATCTAGATATTTGCCTAGTTTTAAAATAGGCTACATGAAAAGTACTAATGAAGTCCGTACAAACTAAAATTTCAGACAATGACTTGTTTATTCTGCACTATATACTATACGCTGAAATGTAAGTACAATATTTATATTCCAATTGATTTATTTTATAATTATGTGGTAAAAATGAGAATAAGCAATTGTTCAGTAATAGTGTGCTGTGACATTTTTGTATTTTTGTCTGATTTTGTAAGCAAGTAGTTTTAAGTGAGGTGTAACTTGGGAGTACGCAAAACAAATCAGACCCCTGAAAGGGGTACAGTAGTCTGGAAAGGTTGAGAGCCACTGATTTATGGTTTGTAAATACTATTGAACCCAGAGTTAGGCTGAAGACATGGCATGAAGTCATTGAATTATTATTCGGGGGCAAATCACGAGAAGAAGATGATTGCCGCAGGTCTGGAACGGCTAATGGCAGGGGACACCAGAGGAAGAGAGCCTGCTTTGCCATACTCAGGAGGAGGTGTACCAGCCAGTGAGTCACCCTTCTACACCAGTCTTTTGGGCTAAGCCAGGCATCTGAAAATCTAAATATANAAATAGGCTACATGAAAAGTACTAATGAAGTCCGTACAAACTAAAATTTCAGACAATGACTTGTTTATTCTGCACTATATACTATACGCTGAAATGTAAGTACAATATTTATATTCCAATTGATTTATTTTATAATTATGTGGTAAAAATGAGAATAAGCAATTGTTCAGTAATAGTGTGCTGTGACATTTTTGTATTTTTGTCTGATTTTGTAAGCAAGTAGTTTTAAGTGAGGTGTAACTTGGGAGTACGCAAAACAAATCAGACCCCTGAAAGGGGTACAGTAGTCTGGAAAGGTTGAGAGCCACTGATTTATGGTTTGTAAATACTATTGAACCCAGAGTTAGGCTGAAGACATGGCATGAAGTCATTGAATTATTATTCGGGGGCAAATCACGAGAAGAAGATGATTGCCGCAGGTCTGGAACGGCTAATGGCAGGGGACACCAGAGGAAGAGAGCCTGCTTTGCCATACTCAGGAGGAGGTGTACCAGCCAGTGAGTCACCCTTCTACACCAGTCTTTTGGGCTAAGCCAGGCATCTGAAAATCTAAATATAGCTGTTTGTTTTACACATTATCATCAAAGTACATTGTGGAGTTAAGTTAGTAAGCAGTTTTTGCATGATGCCACAGGCAGAATAACCTACTTTACTCAGATCATAGGAAGAATATATGCACTAGAATAAAATTCTGTAACCAGGTTTTAAAATTGTTCCATACTTTTCTGCTTTAGCAGCCTCTCAATAGGTGGGGTACATAAAAGACTGAAATGATAGGGTCCAAGAGACATCCTTCTCCGCTACACGTCCTAGATTAGGGCATTCTGGTGTTAGAAGGTAGGTTAAGTCAGAGCTAGTAAAAATCAATGAGAAATATGTTACAGCTGTTGGACTTTATGACCTCTCTATACATGATGCCATGTTTGAAGCACTTTCAAAAGCTATTGAGGACTCGGGCCACACACGTTAATTTGAACTACATGTAAGTAATAGATTCCCTTGGAAATATGTCTGAATTGATAGAATCCTAATTCAATGTGGCCTCAACGTTAATTTTTTCTAAGCAGAAAGGCATACAACTTGAGCTGCCATGTGGGAAGGTTGTACATTCAGACTACTGTTCAGCATGAGATAGAAAATGACACAGTAAGCCTGTGTCAGCAATAGAGAAACAGGTGACACTTATTTGTTAAAGGTGGCCTTTAANACTTTTGGGCTAAGCCAGGCATCTGAAAATCTAAATATAGCTGTTTGTTTTACACATTATCATCAAAGTACATTGTGGAGTTAAGTTAGTAAGCAGTTTTTGCATGATGCCACAGGCAGAATAACCTACTTTACTCAGATCATAGGAAGAATATATGCACTAGAATAAAATTCTGTAACCAGGTTTTAAAATTGTTCCATACTTTTCTGCTTTAGCAGCCTCTCAATAGGTGGGGTACATAAAAGACTGAAATGATAGGGTCCAAGAGACATCCTTCTCCGCTACACGTCCTAGATTAGGGCATTCTGGTGTTAGAAGGTAGGTTAAGTCAGAGCTAGTAAAAATCAATGAGAAATATGTTACAGCTGTTGGACTTTATGACCTCTCTATACATGATGCCATGTTTGAAGCACTTTCAAAAGCTATTGAGGACTCGGGCCACACACGTTAATTTGAACTACATGTAAGTAATAGATTCCCTTGGAAATATGTCTGAATTGATAGAATCCTAATTCAATGTGGCCTCAACGTTAATTTTTTCTAAGCAGAAAGGCATACAACTTGAGCTGCCATGTGGGAAGGTTGTACATTCAGACTACTGTTCAGCATGAGATAGAAAATGACACAGTAAGCCTGTGTCAGCAATAGAGAAACAGGTGACACTTATTTGTTAAAGGTGGCCTTTAACACTTTTAAAATGGCCGTGCATTGTTGTAGAGAAATGACTGGTAAAGAACATATAGTACAATCAGGAAAAAAATAGTGGGGTGTGGGAACCGAGGAAAGAATGGCCATGTGCTGAAAGCATTGACTTGGGGGGAAGGGGGGCAGTTGGAAGAGGCTTTATTCCCAATTCTGATACAGATTTTCTTCAAATCTTTCTGCATCAATGTTTCCTTTAGTAAATTGAAGATAATACTTTGTGTTAGAAGGTATGGTAAGCATTATCAATAGAAAACTAATGAAAATGAGAATTGAATGGGGGAAAAGAGCTAAATTTAAAACAATGTTACAAGACCCACTGTTGAAACAACATCAGTAAATGAATCTGACAAGGACTCAAATGCTACACAACAGCTGTCTGTGGGAGGTAATTTTTGTGGTTTGCTATAAATGTACTTCAAATACTTCCTCCATTATAAAATGCCAGTTATTCTCAGGTAGATATATGTAGGTGTCCTCTGATATCTGTAATAGGCCTTACAACAGTCACCAACATTGCACAGTTACTTCCTATTCTAAATATAGAGGAAAACTACACTATTTCAGATACCACTGTGAGGCAAATGCTGACTTTGTAATGGTGACCATTGTCTGATTAAAATAGGCTTAGATGAACAGTGGCTAGTGACAACTTAGAGACTCAGGTATAAGATATCACTTAGAATATTTTGTCTCTTTAAAGATTTAATTTCTCTCGAGTCCTTGTCTGATTATTTTCTTATGATTAATTATTTTTGAGTTTTCGCTGTCTCTTTTTAACTTCCTTCAGTTTGTTTTGGGGAAATATGATAAAGGAGAGGTCAAGACAATCTCCATTTTTATTTGAAGCTAATGTCCAGAAGTTTACCCTCAATTTCTTTTCACAGTGACTATTCTTCCTGTTTCACAACCCTAAGTAAAAAAAACAAAAAAAACAAAAAAACCCAAGCTGTGCCCAACGTCACAGTTAATTACATCATGGGCATAATTTTTCTTGCTACGAAACTGACATAAAATCAGTTACACAATGTCTCTTAAAAAAACAAAATGAACAGCCTTCATGCTTTAGCAAGGTAGTCAGTAATGCTAGCTCTGTGTCCAGTGCTTTGTTCAATGTAGTTTTAATGCTTTCTACAGGGGTGCTTCTACCACATCCCTGGTTAAAATTATTCCACAGACTGCTAAACCTCACTGTTAGGAAATTCATCCTGCTAATTTTTTCCTTTGTTCAGCCACCATCAATTAATCAGAGTTAGTCCCTCTTAGAAAACCAATAAAATGAGCGTCCTGAATCTCAACATTTCAGTGACATCTGTGCACACATTGCTTTGCATCCTTCTGTCACCAGCAATCTGTAATTTCCTGACACATTTGGGTACCCAAGTGATGCTGGGAATCAGCATTTGCAGTTAATGTTGCCTAGCACCAGAAATGTAAAAATAAAATGTGTTATCTGTCTTTCTAAGAGTTATCACTAATGGCCTTTTCTCTAGCATGAGCATATGGTTTAAAAAAAATCTCGCCACACTCTGCTGATTTGACACCACTTTATTAAACTGATTCTTGTTCCCCATGGCTTGTTGAAATGCTAGAGAACTCCTGTGCAGTGGATCATTAAGTTGTCAGTAATGTAACTACAGTGTATTAATTCCATCAGTTGTTATGAACTGAGTTTATAGAAAGCCATGGATACATAATTCCCTTGCCAATAATGTGGGTTCATATTTTTTGATGTAAGGCAAATGGGAAACTGTACAATAAGTGTTTTCATTTCAAATGATATTTTTATAGTGTTGCCTCTCAAAGAAATTATTGTGATTAAATGTATAGGACTAACTTGAAGATGTACAGGGCTCTCTAGATTTCATTCTCTCTCCTTTCCTGTTTATAGGCAAGGTCAAATTGGATTCCATTTCCTCCCCTTTGAGTCATCCTTCTCACTATGTCTCTAAAATATGATTGTATTTAATTCATAACTTTCTCCCCTCTCTGTTTAGAGTAATAGATGGTATTAACATATCCTTTCCTTTGAGGTTAATGAATACACGCTAAAGATTTCTATCCATACGTCAGTGAGTCAGGCATGCTTGCTAGATTAATTCAATATTATTTTAGGCTTTATTGATTCAGTTGGATTAGATATTGGAAAGGAAAACAGCAAATTAAATTATTGTATCTTTAGACTGCAGCAATGAGACACCCTGCTTAGAGAAACTGTGGAATGGTAAACAGCAGGAGAGGTGATTTCCCTGGTGAGGGGTTCATTCACCACAGGAAGCCTATCATTCATAAGGAAACAGGTGTATCTATTGGTTCTTAACTGACCCATTGTTTCCACTTCAGTGAGTTTGGTTTCCTTGGAAAGATTCAGGTAAATCAAGAAAAATGAAAAATATTTTTTTTCTTGCTTGCTTCATAGTTTTTACTTAAGACTCAACAGAATTAACTATTGATAGTGCATATTATTGTCCCTTTTCAAAGCAAGTGGTTAGACAAATGTCAGGGCTCTAGGGATGTTCCAATTAGAAGTAGAAATTGACAGAATCTGATAGCTTCTTTGATACAATTTTGTTTATTTACAAGGAATATACAAAGTCCTGCCTCTCTGAATGCAGGAGGAACCAAGAACAAAAAGAGCAGTTTTTTTTAGCTTGGAGCCCCAAAGCTTCTTTAGCCAACTGACCCAGAAGCTTTCGCTCTAGCCTTTAACAAGGTCACACTGTGCTCACAGGCTATAGCCTGGCTTTCTTGCTTTTTTGCCTCAGCCCCTCTCTGTTCTTGGTTTCTGTGTGTTCTTTCACCTTCTCCACCCCACACCACAGGTCACAATACCCAGTGGAATTCCCCGGCCCACATGGTGCTGGTTACTGGTCAGGCTTTTTTAGGCCTTGTTTCAGGTGTGACCCCTTAACTGTCTTACACCTATTTGAAATGAATGGCCTTGAATCACAGAATCGTAGGACTGGAAGGGACCTCAGTAGTTCATCTAGTCCAGTCCGCTGCACTCAAGGCAGGATTTTGTAACTATCCCTGACACGTGTTTGTCTAACCTGTTCTGAAAAACCTCCAATGAGGGAGATTCCACAACTTCCCTTAGGTAATTTGTTCCAGTGTTTAACTACCGTGACAGGAAGTTTTTCCTAGTGTCCAACTTAAACTGCCCCTGCAGCAATTTAAGCCCATTGCTTCTTGTCCTATCCTCAGAGGTTAAGGAGAACAATTTCTCTCCCTCCTCCTTGTAACAACCTTTTATGTACTTGAAAACTGTTATCATGTCCCCCCTCAGTCTTCTCTTCTCCAAACTAAACAAACCTAATTTTTTCAGTCTTCCCTCAGAGGGCATGCTTTCTAGACCTTTAATCATTTTTGTTGCTCTTCTCTGGACTTTCTCCAATTTGTCCACATCTTTCCTGAAATGTGGTGCCCAGAACTGGACACCATACTCCAGATGAGGCCTTATCAGCATGGAGTAGGGTGGAAGAATTACTTCTCATGTCTTGCTTACAACATTCTGCTAATATATCACAGAATTATATATATATTTTTTGCAACAGTTACATTGTTGACTCATATTTAGCTTATGATCCACTATAACTCCCAGATCCCTTTCTGCAGCACTCCTTCCTAGGCAGTCATTTCCCATTTTGTATGTGTGCAATTGATTGATCCTTCCTAAGTGGAGTACTTTGCATTTGTCCTTATTAAATTTCATCCCATTTACTTCAGACCATTTCTCCACTTTGTCCAGATCATTTTTAATTTTAATCCTATCCTCCAGAGCACTTGCAACCCCTATCAGCTTGGTATTGTTCACAAACTCTATAAGTGCATGTTCACAAATTAGTTTGAACAAGGTTTTAACTCAACCCAGAACAAGGTTTTACCCATCTCATAACAATATTCCAGGGCCAGTTCTGTTTTTGTTGTATCCTATGTAGTAAGAAGCCTGAAAACGAAACATAATTCTTCACCTTTACATAGCAACTTCCATTACAGGTGCTTATAACAGACATTTATGCAACATACTTCAAAACATCTCTGTGCATTAGGTGTTATTTGTATTTTGCAGGCTGGGAACAGATGCACATGGACATGAAGTGACTTGTCCAAGGTCACACAGGAAGTGCATCAGCCGAGAATAGACTCCAATGTGTGTGTTCACTGCAAGATCCTACTTCCTCCTTTTTTTTAGTTAAAAATCTTCTAACTACATTTAATGTTGGAGTTATGGTCTTGGGATAAGAGCTTTACAATACTATACATGTAACTCTGGTTACTTTGGTTACCCCTGAGTATGAGTGGTTACCCTTAATATAATAATAATATAATAATATATGGAGATATACCTATCTCATATNCAATGTGTGTGTTCACTGCAAGATCCTACTTCCTCCTTTTTTTTAGTTAAAAATCTTCTAAGTACATTTAATGTTGGAGTTATGGTCTTGGGGTAAGAGCTTTACAATACTATACATGTAACTCTGGTTACTTTGGTTACCCTTGAGTACAAGTGGTTACCCTTGAGTAGGAGTCTTCTGTTCCCAGAGAACAAATAGGTAACACTTACAAAGTCCAGTCTTCCAAGAAACTGGTTCCCTCTGTGATAAAGATACAATTATATATATGAAGGATCTATATCCTTCTAATGAGAGGAAAAATAGCATACAATTAGGTAAGATACAGTATCCTGACTCATGTCCTCATTATTTCACTTTCTAAATTTTTTTTGAGACTCTGTATAACACAGCAACTCAATGTTTTGTGAGTGATATGCAATATGTTTCAAAACAGATTAATTTTTAAAACATGTAAATAGAAAGCTCCTATAGAATTTATTTAAAAAACCCTTTCTATAGAATTTGTAACCCAATTTATCCATTCTACAGAAATTGACAACATTCTGTAAGTTTTAGAGCAAAACATCTTTGTTTTCCTGAGGGGCGAGAAAATGGTAGAGCATAAAGATTGAAAATATGTTTTTAGCAGCTGGCTGTGATTGTATATTAAATATTAGGTGAAGGGGGGCTCCAGGAGCAATCTGTTTAATTGTATTTCCAAAATTTGCTGTAAAGTGCCTAGAGCAAAAGATAGGAGCTCCTTTTTCATGGAACGAGTGTATAAATTGAAGGTAAATAATTTCTATTGAAACCTATTAGTCCTATCCCCAGACATCTATAAAATTCTTCCTTAATGGTTGATGTGATCCCACCTGTTACAATTGATTTATGAGACTAGTTAAATTAATATGCTCATCTTAGTTTTCCATAGTTTGTTACAAAAGTTTAATGTTTGTAAGTGAGCAAAATCCCTCTAGAGGTAAAGGACTACTTAAACGTTTTGCCATCTCCACTTTGATAAAAAGCAAATGAGCTCCATCCTCACCTTCCTCTGTGTTAGTGACAGAATTAATATAGATGAACTGTTAATGAAATACTACAATAGAAAAGTATTCTTCTTACAATAGTAACGTTGTTTTTCCATAAGGTCTCTGTCTTTGTAGGTTTTGGGGTGTCACTCAACAGTGCAATATCATCACAAAGTCTAGGTCTTCTATGCATTTGCCATGCCAGTCTTTGTGTTGCTAATACTTCATTATCCAGTCTATGGCAATGCCAAACAACAGCGGACATAAAGTGTAGCCCTGTTTCTCACCGGTGTCCATGTTGAACCACTCCATTGTTGTTGTTCACTCTTATAGCGCACTCTGCATCTTTGTGCATAACCATGATGTTCATGACTCTAGCTGGAATTCCATAAGACTGAAGAACATTCCACAATCTATATCTACGCAGGTTGTCAAATACATTTTAAAAATAAATGAAATTGATAAGGGGGGCCTGCCATTCTAGGCATTCTTCTGTGATGGTCCTTAGTGAAATTATTTGATCTACACAGGCTCTCTTAGGCCTGAATCCAACCTCCTCTTCTGTAAGCTTTGCATCCACTGCTTCTTTCACCCTGTGTAGTATCACACTACAGAAAACTTTCCCTACAACAAGGAGTAGTATGATTTCTCTCCAGTTGTTACAGTCAGTAAGATCACCCTTTTGGGGTATTCTGACAATTATTCCACTGGTCAGAAGGAGTCTTTCCCACCCCAAGACTTCACTGAACAACTCGGACAGTTTCGTTAAGGTGGTAGTGTCAAATGATTTGATCAGCTCCCCACACTTTGTTGCTTTTTAGCTTCTTGAATGCAGCTTGTACTTCTGATATCTCTATTGGACCAATGTTGTTGATATCAAGTTGATCAGGCTGGCATGTTTCATTGAACTCGGGGGCTGAAGTAAGGCTGGGTCTGTTGAGATCACCTTACTCTGCCCATCTGTTCTCCATTTTTCCGTCTTTATTTTTTATTGGCCTATTTTGTGTGTTGAATTTTCCACACAGGGTTTTAATCCGTTGGTAAATGACTCTGTGATTTCCTATCATAGCAGCAGCTTCAGTTGGTAGGTCTTCACCGTATCTCTGTTTCTCTTTCCTTGCACTGCTTTTCACTGCTTTGTTTGCTTTCTTGTACTCCTCCATTGCTTTTTGTAATATTTCATTGGTCTTAGCATTTAGGAGTTTTCCTTTCAGTGCTTTTCTTTCTTCAGTAAGACGCCACGTCTTTTGGCTTATCCAATTCTTGCTCTATTTATGCTGATATCCATTTTCATCGGCTGCAGCTTGATCCACATCGTCTCTAAGCACTGACCATTTTTTTTCTGGTCCAGTCAGTGTCTCTCACTCCTTTGCTTCTGGCAGTGCTCAGATCTTCCCCTTAGTTCAAGTTGGAATTTCTCACAGTACTCTGTTAGCCAGTGGAGACCTCAGGAAAGAGATGGCATCAAGGATAGGAAAGGCATCCACAGTATTCACTAAACTCAGCAACATGTGGAAATCAAAGATATACCATACCAAAACAAAACTGAGAATTTTCAACTCAAATGTAATCTGTGTTAATGTATGGTTGTGAGAGCCGAAAATGTATTAAAATGCTAGAAAACCAGATGCCTTTGAAAACAAGTGCCTACAATAGATTCTGGAGAGACTTTATAACCAGCGAAGAGATGAGCAATCACCAACCAGTTGCTCATCTCCACTAGAATTAGAAGGAAGGGGTGGACATTTTGGGGGCATTTATTCTGGGTGCCAACACACAGACTCCCGACATGAAGCAGTCAAATGGAATCAACTGGTGTGAGGAAACCGAGGTCACGCAAGAGAAACCTTAAAAAGAACTCTCAGCATGGAGGGCATGAAAATCAATCTAAGAACATAAGAACGGCCATATGGGGTCAAACAAACGGTCCACCTAGCCCAGTGTCCTATTTTCCGACAGTGGCCAATGCCAGATGCTTCAGAGGGAATGAACAGAACAGGCAATCGTCAAGTGATCCAGCCCCTGTCATCCACTCCCAACTTCTGGAAGTCAGAGGCTAGGGACACTCAGAGAATGGGGTTGCATCTCTGGCCATCTTGGCTAATAGCCATTGATGGACCTATCCTCCTTATCTAATTCTTTTTTGTACCCCATTATAGTTTTGACCTTCACAACATCCCTTGGCAACTAGGTCCACAGGTTGATTGTGTGTTGTGTGAAGAAGTACTTTCTTATGTTTGTTTTAAACCTGCTGCCTATTAATCTCAACACAATGGAGCAGATAGAAGCAGGAGCAAATGGCAGAGAGGGATGGAAGAGACTGGTTTCTGCTCTGTGCACCAATACTGGCACGAGACAGATGTAATAAAAACAACAGCGGGAGCCTGGAGTCCTGAGAATTGTTTGCAGGGGATCCTGGAGAAGCCTCATCATTTATGCTTCTGCTCCTCATGCCATCTGAGCCCCCGTCAAGCTAGCCTGTTTTCCTCCTTTAAGCCACTACCCCCTCATTCTGTTCCACTAATTCCTCTGCTAACAAGGCCTTGAGGTGGCCTGCTGCCTCTTCTTCCCTGCTTTATCCTCCCTGGTGGCTCCATGATTGCTGGGCACCTGTAGGGGAAGCATTAAAAGAGGGACGTCCTCCCTTTCCTTAATGCTGGTGCCACGGGGTCCCATGCATTAGCCAGGAGGCCTCCCTATAGCTCTGCTGTATTTATCAGAGATCTAGCTGCTGCTGAAACATATGCTCAGCGACCCCAATATAAAATCCCATGCACCAATTCATTTTCAAGATTGTAGATAAAAAAAGCAAGACACATCTCAGGCTATACCCAGGCACTGCCCAGTCCCCACCAATTGGGACAAGCGCCATAGTATAAGCCTGCTGTAAAATACCACAGAGTTGCAGAAGGTGGCAGTAGAGATCAGTCTCTTTCAGTGAGAGATGTGCCCTTCTAATGGCTAGTCCACAGAGAGGATAAGGGAGTTGGTACTAGTACTGCCAGATAGAGTTGTAATAAATGGAGCGACTCCTTACATGTTCCCCTCACTCTGAGCAGGAGGGAAAGGATCTAGCCAGTGGGGTGCATTGTGTTGCACTGTTCAATATCCAGACACTAGAGCGCTCCATACATTCAGTAAAAAGGTGCGACAGCCTGAGATCAAGGGTGATGAGGGCCAGGAAAGAGCCAGAAGCTGCATGTGCGCAGGAGCAGCAGGCTGGAGGCAGCCGCTAGAGAGCTGGCTGGGGAAGGAAGTCTGGGTAGCAGGCACACTGAGAAGCTGAGCAAGGAAGCAGCATGTTGCCAGTAAAGGATCCGTAGTAGTTGCAGCAGGAGGATACAGGGCAGTGTCCGGTAAGCAGGGGACCACCTGCATGTGATGCCAGGAGGTCAGTACAGATGGGCTCCAATAAGGACATAGACAAGAGAACTGAGTGGGCAAAAGGGTCACTGCTTTGTTGCATCCAGGAGATGGGTAGGCTGGAAGGGAGTATCCCTGGCACTAAACTGAGAGCCCCTAGGTACAGTTACCTTTATACCCCTCAAATGGACTGCCCCAAAGGACTGACTTCTGTACTGTTGGGTTGATTAAAAGTCCTTGCACCTGGGTATCTGCACTTTTTATTTTCTGGCAGCCCTAGTGTATCCCGTTAGTTGAAATGTGTGAGTGTTAATAGGTTTGGTGTTCAGTGATCACGCTGTGGTTTAGGAGCTTGCTAGAGATTTGCTTTTTATTGTGTCAGTTTCCAACTAGCTGTGCATAACAACAAGAGCTTCACAGCGCCCTGCCCAGATTCTGGCTGTGATGATGAGCCCTTAAATGCACAGTCCCCAAAACCACAATAGGAACTCCCTGCCCAAAGACTACAGCCTGTGAAGAGCCTAGTGCTTGCAGCAGCTACAGGGTTTGCCTTCCTAGCTCGTGGTATACAAAGCATATGCTCCCAGATATCTAGAGTAGACTGGTGTATCACAGCACTTGCAGGGAAATCCTGCAGTGGATTGGTTTAAAACGTTCCCTGTAGCGGGATGGTAACCCGCTCTGGCCCGGAAAGGGTTAAAGCCAGCCCTGGGACAGGGCTGGGAAGGAAAAGCCTGGGCTGATTGGGGAAGCAGCTGCAGCTGGGAGCCATGCCCCAAACAGTCTGCAGCTGGCCTATATAAGAGGCTGGAAGCCAGGAGCACAGTCAGTCTCTCTTTGTCTGTAGAGAGAGATGGGCCTGGCTGCAGGGAGCTAGGAACAGAGTACCTGAGTGGAGCAGGGCTGGGGAAGGGCAGAGGAGCTGGGGAGCTCTAGCCTGGAAAGCCCCAGGCTGTGGCCTAGCAAAGGCCAACAGGTACTGGGAGTCTCTCTCTGCCTTCAGAGAGAAGGGCCTGGCTGCTGGGAAGCTCAGGGTGCCTAGAGTGAGGCGGGGCTGGGGAGCTCCAGGCTGGCAACGCCTAGGCTGCAGGGCCTTGTACAGGGCTCCAGAAAGGCACTGGGTTCCAGAGAGGGGCAGCAGGTCCAACCCCAACCTAACCTATGATGAGTGGCTGACACTGCAGTCTGCCCCAGGGCGTGGGGGCTAGTTGGAGACTGGCAGTAGCCTATGACTGAGGCAAGGTGGGGATAGTGGGTGGAGGGTTCCCCTGGGAGGGGGGAGACCCAGTAGAAAGGGGCACCGGGGCCCTGGGAGGGACACGGGCCAGTGGCAGCCGGATCACCAGCCTGAAGAGGGCGCTCCAGACGCTGGAAGAGCTAATTCCCTGGACGACCTGCAGGAGGCGCTGCAGGGGTGAGTCCGAGCCCCCTTACATTCCCCTTTAGCAGAAGTGTCAGAGGATTGTGTTTTTGAAACTTTGTCCTGCATTATAGTCCCTGCTCTCCCTGTGTGAGTTATATAGTAATTGTGCCTGGCATCTGCTGACATGTATTTGTTACAACATATCACACCCAAAATAATTAGGCATCGTGTAGGGTTGGATATTGATCTTAGTAAGTTCCATTTCTCTTTTAATGACAGATGGAGAGAAATGAGCACGGAATTCAGTTCAACAAAACAGTAATTTATATATAAACAGATGAGTGAAAATTTACTTTCACATGAAAGGAATTTGTCATTTGTGAGGCTTTTTGAGTAGTCCATCTCAGTTCCAATTAAGGATGACAGATGTGTAGGATGCTTCACCAGGAATAATAAAAACAAAAATTTATTAGCACAAGGTTATTTCTTTCTCTATCCGGTGCCAAATCCTGCAGATCTGTAAAATGCTATGCTCAACTGTGGCATTATATAAATAATAAACTTCCTGTCTAGAGAGCCATCCCCCTGTGTATAGACATTATAAGTGGTTTGCAGGTTTTCCTTGCTCCAACAAGTACATGAAGACTGTTTTGGTGGAAGTTTTCTAAGGTTGCAATTTCTTAAATAATAGATTATTTGGGCCTAGTTGACCATTGTTCCAGTCTTACATTAGTGTAACTCCACTGAAATCAGTGGGGCTATACTGATGTAAAATGGGAGTAATGCACTGGTGAATCAGGCTCCTTATTTTCCTTTTCCTCTGACAGTTATCCTGTCTGATCTAGCTGTCTATTTCAGAATATAAACTCTTAGAGCAGAGACCTTGTCTCCATCTTTTAATGTAAAGCACTTAGTACGTTATAAAAATAAATATAACCCAGCACCTCTCCCTGTCAGTGATTATACCTCCCAATAATCAGGACCTGAGGGCAACTACAGCATAATAGGAGCATCCAAACCTGAGTGCCCCTCATCTTCCAACAAGATAGCTTGAGGTATGAAAGGGTTCCACTCCCCATTCCCTTTTGCCCACTCAGTCCTTCCTAAATAGGTTATAAACATTGATTTTAACATTTCAATCATGCAAACCTTCCCACCGTGTTTCAGTTATACCAACTTGGTCAAATTTATGCTCTTAAATGAGCAATTCCAATTCCTCTCATTTATTACCCAGACTATTAACATAGTATATAGGCTATTAAAGAATTTATTCTCTTTATGTTCCTTGGTGTCTTGATTAATTTTGTTCTCAACATCTTGATGTTGTTTTACATAAGTTCTCATTTATTCTCCCTTTTCACCCTCCTCTTTTGTTCTTTAATGCGTTCCAGACTAGTCTAGCCAGCCTGTCCCCTAGAATATCTGCTCCTCTTTTATTGAGATGGAGGCCATCCAAATTGTACAGCCTCCTTGCCCCATAGAAGGTGGATCAATGTTCCACAAAACTAAAACCCTGTATCTGACACCACTTACCAAGCGAGCATTTCACTTCCAGAATCTTCTATTTTCTGTCTTCCTTCACTTCCAGATAGGAAGGATTTCCAAGAAGATCATGTGGACATTCTTCTCCTTCAGCGTCCTTCCGAATTCCCTGAAGTTGTCTATAATTTGTGCAGCAGTATCATTAGTGCCAATATAACCATCATCAATGGATTCTTGCCCACCAACTTCAGAACCTATCCAGTCTTACAGTCAAATCTCATGCCTGGGAAGACAACACATCATCCTGCTGTCCACCTGTGCCTTGCAGAATGTTCTTTCCATTCTTATGAGTCCCAAATCCCCAACAGGGATAGGCTGTCTTCCTTGGATGGCTAGAGATCTCTTCATGGGCAGCCTTGATTGCCTTGCAGGTTGGGCTGTACAGCCATCCACAGTATGTCCTATGCAGCTCTCCATTCTGTTTGACCAGCTAGATCTTCAGAGATATCTTCTACAGTTTCCACACTGAGAACGTGATAATAGTTGGGTATTTCTGGCTGTGTGGAATTCCTACTGGGGCTCTTCTCTCTGTTGGTCACAGCCTGCCCATCCTTCATCTGCCTCCAGCCATGTAGAAAGCCACCTGGCCCTCTTGCCTCTGGTGGTTATGAACTACTAAACCTCCTCTCTAGTTTCCATACTCTCTGGTTCCTTGGCAGCTAGTTCCTTTGTTTTTTGAATCTGGAGTGGTGAAGCTTCCTGAATCTGATTGTCCAAGAATCCCTCAACCTCTCTGATGCTCCGTGGTGTGTACACTTGTCCTTCCAGACTACAAATCTTTTCTTCCAGCACAGTTACCAGCTTGTACTTCATACAGAGGAAATCCCTTGTGGCTCCCAGTAGGAAACAAAACATTGCACATGTATTGTTCATCACAACCACGGTTCTATTGCTGGACATCACAGCATTAAGTGTAGGGCTATACCTAGAACGAAAGCTCCTCTTTGCTGTTCGTGTTCACTTGGTCATGAGTTTACCTGGCAAATGATTTTCACTCTTCGCTTCAACCCTTCACTAACAAGGAGCAAATAACTACTCACCAAGTTCATCTACCTCCAAGCACAGGATCAACAGCTATGCGCTCTGGCACTCCCATTTGCCACTCCTGTTTGCTGTTATGGTCAACATTTTGTGTCCTCTGTGGCAAGCTGGATCTAAATTAGACTTTGGCCTAAGAAGGATAAATTTGTAATGCCCTAAGAAGGATAAATTTGTAATGCCAATAGAACAAGTCCCAACTCAGATCCCAATTCTACACAGGTTCTCATATCACACCCCTCACTATGGTATCTGAATGTGAGGAGGCCACTTGCTAACCTATAGCCTATAGTATTAAAATCAAGTCCCAGTCCTTAAACGAGATACAGAATGGGCATTTCAAAGCAGGTGTTGCCCTTTCTCTGGTCTTCCAAATACTGTTGAGTAGGAAACAAGTGAAACAACTATGATTCAAGACCTATCTATAGATCAGTTCTGTGACAGTCACAGGACTACTTATGCTCAAGGGTAGTCTGTGGCATTGCTTTCCAGTTTAAACTACTGTAGAATGAAACCATGCAACCAGTTTTCTTTGGATACAATAGGAATTGTATTAGCCTGCCCAGATGAAAACTAAGGATCCCTATATCACATACCCCTGGTTGAGAGCCACTGAACCCCAGGGAGTACACAGAGAGGTTTTTCTAAGGGGTACATCAACTCGTTCCTAGTTTTACAACAGGCTACATAAAAAGCACTGGTGAAGTCTTTATGCTTCTTTATACTGCTCTATTCACTATACACTGAAATGTAAGCAGGGCCGGCTCCAGTGTTTTTGCCACCCCAAGCAGCAAAAAAAAAAAAAAAAAAGCTGCGATCGGCAGCACTTCGGCGGGAGCTCTGCCACCGCTTCATCCTTCAGCGGCAATTCGGCGGCAGGTCCTTCCCTCCGAGAGGGACTGAGGGACCCGCTGCCGAGGAGCCGGATGTGCTGTCCCTTTCCGTTGGCTGCCCCAAGCACCTGCTTGCTGCGCTGGTGCCTGGAGCTGGCCCTGAATGTAAGTACAATATTTCTATTCTAATTGATGTATTTTATAATGATATGGTAAAAATGAGAAAGTAAGCAATATTTCAGTAATAGTGTGCTGTGGAACTTTTGTATTTTTATGTCTGGTTTTGTAAGCAAGTAATTTTTAAGTGAGGTGAAACTTGGGGGTACACAAAAAAATCAGATTCCTGCATGGAGTGCAGTAGTCTGGAAAGGTTGGGAGCCAGTGCCCTAGATCACCTCATCATCATCCATATTTTTAAAGCTCTCTTGGGTTTGGGAAGCTTTTGTTTCAGTGAATTTTGACAGACATTTAGTGAATCTGATGTGAATAGCTGAACTATACTGTGAACCTGATTGCCTATAGATGGGGCTATTGTTTATGTGAAAGTAAAAGCACATTGTTTCTTTCAGGTGTCTCATTTCAAAAGTAAAGACTTCAGTGATAACAGTCGATTAGGAAATAGCATATTGTGAAGGGAGTCTGAATAAAGCTGTATCACATAGTAATCTACTCCAGCGTTCTCAGAGATGGACTATCTTGCCTGCCTTATTGTTGTTCTCCAGTTATCTGAAAGTAAGATTGCTTTCTTTTTCTTTAGCAATATATGTTCTTTTTCTCTTGCATGACAGATATAATCAGAATTCATCAGTATTTATGTGGCTTAAATAATTTTTAAGGCATTCGTTAAAAGTAATAACACCCATAAGGATTTTGCTGGGCTTGTTCTTGTGCTGCCAGGCTTTTCAACCTCTAAAATATTTTGCTTGATTTTAGAATGTTAGCTAGCTAGTTGTATTAAACTTTGAAACTACAATTAGTGCTAACGCTGGGTATGTGTTTCAGCCACAGGGGAAGGAAGATTTGTGGATGCAACTGTAAAACTCACCAATAATATGAATCTGGAATGCGTCTATCCAAAGACAGACGGCATAACCCAGATGTCCTGGGTTAAGAGTATTGCAACTGGCAAAGAAACCATTGCTGTCTCCCACCCATTGTACGGTGTGCATATTGAAGACAAATATAAGGACAGAGTTCGTTTTATAAATGCTTCCTCAAGAGACAAGTCCCTAAACTTCATGAAGACCACTGAAGCAGACATGGGCTTGTATTTATGCTCCATAACTTTCCCAGATGGAGTCTGGGAAAAGGTGGTACAGGTTATCCAATCAGGTAAGTGAAACCTTTGCTATTTTATAAATTGCTGGTAAATGCAAATATATACAAAGTTAGGAAAAATCTGGGCTCTCATTTTGGTAACAGAATTTGATGGATGATTCAGTTGCTCTGGATGGATGATTCCTCTGCTAATGGAGTCATTTGGAGAGTGCTTGCTACCATTTCAGGAAATAATTACATTACCAGGGATCCAAGTTAGGGGGGATCAACATATATCGCAAAGGAGAAGAGCTGAATTTTTGAGGGAAGACATCACAGCAGTGATACAAATGTATTTAATTGCCATGACAAGGGTTTAGCAATGACAGGGTTTTAGAGAATATTGCACATTGCAACATCAGTGAGCCATTTCCATTGGGAAATAATATTTCATGACCTTGCAACCTCACTACATGTATGAAATTAGCCCTTGTCACTGTAGATTGTACTGTTTTTGGGTCCACACTACCTGGTCATCAGTCCTTCTGGCCCAGAAGCTCTTCAGAAACAGAATGACAGAGTAATTAGCCATTTAGGAGTGAAGAGACTACAAAAGGGAGACGGTTAGGATAGGGTAAAAAACAAACAAAAAACCCTTTCCCCAAATGGACACTGTTTAAAGTTGGGGAGAGGAGGAAGGCATGGCCATGTTAATAAAGTCTGTACAGGAGAGGGAAGGGGCCCATGTGGCTTCACCTGTCCCTGTAGTTGCTGACTATTCTTGCTGTTTGTTTTCTCTCCTTGTCCCTGTGGGAGAGGAAAGCTGGAGGATCCTTTCTTTCTTGCTGTCCCCTGGAGGCGGGAGCAGCAAGGTAGTTGTTTGTTTGGCTCTTCTGTCAAGACTGCCAGCAGTAAGGCCGATTAGTGCCAATTATGATGTGAACATCTATCTACTAGGAGCTGGATTACAAACATAAATTCATTTTGTGCAGGCTGTTGAACAGCTTTCAGAAGATAATACATTTTGGTCACTACTCAGCCTGGGCTACATTTAAACAGCTGACCATTGAAAGACTGTGTCCTATTCCAGGCCGCTAGAGCTACCGTGGTAAAATGTGACTCTTCATATCTCCCCCCCCCTTTTTTGGGGGGGGGGGGGGATATTTCCCTTTCGGGCAATGATGAGCTGAAAGGAGAATTTAGCCTCTAACTGTTGAAGTCCAGTAGGTGCTAATGGGACACTTCCTTTTTAAATGCCATCTTCCTTTCCTGCACTCTGTCCTCTACCCTTCATTTATTTCAGTATCATTATAAGTTTAAGTTGCAGTTGTAGTCAGTTGGTTGTTTAAAATGATATTTTGGGGATCTATATTCTCCCCAGATAATATTCTTTCACATTAATCCCAGGTCAAATATGAGAGAAGACTTTTCTGACTGCCAGGCTCAGCCTGGGATCTAAAATCCAATCTATGTTCTCTCTACCTCTCAGCTTTCCTCCAAAAATGAAGATTTTGCCCTTCGGTTTAATATGACACTTTTTTTGAGATGGAATCCAGGTCATTCTTCCCTACCTATCTTAGCTCTGTCAACAGTAAAAGCTTCTCTTTGTCAGCATAGTGACCAGATGTGGGGAATGAGAAGATGCTGTTTTTACACAGTTAGTTACTTTCCTTACTAAAACAACACTTTTAAAACTTGCTAATTCTGTCTTTCCCCCCTGCCCCAAAAGCTGTTTTAGAAGAAATTCTGGGATGGAAATGACTATACCTGTTATGTAGCCATCAGTCATTCTACCAGTTGAGGGGAGCATTTTTTCCCCCTGAAACAAGTATGGGGATTGTGTTAGCAGTCTGCCTACAGCAGGGAATGCTTGATTAGTTGCACCTTGCCCCTGTAACAGTCAGTCATTGATAAATCCAGGGTGGAGCTCCATACTCACGCTCACCAATGGTTTCCTTCAGTGACATCCCTGAGTAGCTGCTTTCTTGTTCTATATCTCTTGTTATATTTAGGGTCTTTACTGATCTTCTAAAGAGACCAAAATGCAAAGTTAAAAGGTTCTGGAAGGAAAGAAAACTCTTCTTTGCTTGAAGGATAAGAGGGAAGATTTCCCAAGGGCCTAAGGGCAGTAGGGACCAAATGCTAATTTGAGCCTTTGAGAATCTTCCCCTAAAATTTTCCATAGCACTTTTAATATCACTAAGCCCAGAGATTGTTTCTAAAGGCTAAACCAAGCAATTAGGTCCCATAAAAATAGTACATTTTTGCAGTTTTAAAAGTAATTTAAAATAATGTCTGACTGGTACATTTGACTTTCCAAATCCTATTTTTTTAATTAATTGAAACACAGGAGGTTTAAAGAGAATTGTAATGGAAACCCAAGAGCAGTGGAAGGAAAGTTTGTGGTCTTCACTCTTCCCTTTGGTGAAATGTCAATATGAAACATCAGTGATGACACCAGCAAACACTTGAACTTTTTTTAAGTTAACTTTCTGTGATACTATTTGCAGAGCATAGGAAGTGGTTTTTACATGCTATCTATCCCAGTATTTCATTTAGCAAGTTGTGAGGCACAGGTATGTAACCCTGACTCCAGCACATTAGCTAGCAGTGCCATTTACAGACAGACCAATGGGCCAGTGGCCTATATCTGTATTCAGTTCTTGCATCCCACACACACTGACCCGCCATCTCTAACCAATTAAAAACCTAAACCAAACAGAAGTCTAGTTGAGACTTGTTGGACTTCAAAACATGAGCACAGGTACCTTGGCTTGGCTCCCTCTCAGTGGTATTCAAATATACCCCTGGATAATGCCAGATTGAATCATAGGCAAAAATCTTGGTGTGCCTAAGAGACTGGCCCCACGAGCCATGTGATGATGTCAAAATCTAAGTTTTCACTTGGGGGGAAAAATGGTTTCTAGGCCTTAGGTTGTAAAGAGAAGTTTGAAAACTTTAAAAGATAGTGATATCTGCCTGAGTCTGCAAACAGGGTTCAGCAGAGGGAGGAGCATCAGTCGTTAGAATCAGAGAGAAAGTCACCTGGCCTCAGGCTCATACTCCTAACCAGGTTAGGCCCTCACTGCTCCGGAAAAGGGAAAGGGTGCATGAATAGTCAGTGAGGAGGCATGGTTGTCCTGCTGGACTATGTGGGATCATCCCTTGGTTGGGCTCAGATGTCCCACTAGCTTCCACTTCATAGCCATGAGAGTTCAAAGCTTACTTTAAAACAAAAAAGTAAAGAACAACATGGCTGTCTCAAGAAAAAAGGGACAAGGTTGGTGACCCTTTGTGACCCATCCCAATTTGAGCTCTGAGCAAGTCTACCCTTTCTTGACCGGGATTTCCCATAAAATCTAAAAAGTAGAAGTGGGAGAGACCTATAGGTCCTTCGCTCCATCACTCTGCCATTTCAGGATTGTGCCCAGATCTGTATTTTTTGAGTGCTTTGGCCAGTCAACCTTAAAATTCCTCAAGAAACAAGGCTTCCAGCTCATTCCAATTTCCTTTGGGAAATTAGTCCACAGTGTAACATCTGCAAATGGCATCCCCTTCACATGTATCAGCAAACTATAAATCCCAGTTAAAATTGCAGCTGTTGTCAAAGGTAACTATCTAAAAATGATATCATGAGGTTCTGTATGCTTAGTTAGAGATTTCCCCACTTTATTCTCTTTAATCTGCCAAGAGAGAGAATAAATGTCGCATAGAAATAACATTTTTTTTTTTTTCATTTAGAAAAATTAAGCCTGGGAACAAGAACAATTTGTGTGAATTATTTGCTTCCCTAAAGGTGTATGTAAACATTGGTCTAAATGGAATGAACTGCCTTACCAGATGATGCCTTATAACTTTATTCTACCACATGCATTAAACACTTAGATATCTTTTAATGCCCTATTTTTAATCATCACAGCAAGATCATAGCAGAACATTTTCTGTCAATTATATCTAATTTTACTGACCCATTAATCAGTACAGTATTGTACAGTCTATAAGTGAAATTCTGCTTCTTTGAAGTCAGTGGCAAAGCTCCTATTGATTTCCATGGAGCCAGGATTTCAGCATATGTATATACAGTCCTGGAGTCAATGAAGGCAGGATGATCTAGCAAATAGAGCACTGAACTATAATTCAGGAGACCTGAGTTTTATTCCCAGCTCTGCCACAGACCAACTGTATATGGTCTTGAGCAAGTCACTTCCCTTCTCGCTTTTAGTTTCACAACGCTGTTAGTTTTTCTACCTTTAATATGGAGATAGTCACATTTGACGTCTTTTCTAAAATGCTTTGAGATCTATGGATGAAAAGTGCTATATGAGAGCTAAGTATTAATTCCCTCTGTTTTGCTTCATGTCCACCAGGGTAAATTCCATTATCAAGTAACACTGAGTACCTGTAAAAAGAGAGCTGTTATTGAGGCAGTATTCTATTATACACAAATCTGGCCAATATATCAGAGAAGGGTCATTTTAGCAGACATTTGAAACTGTTTTTGAGTAACAATGACTTCATGAGTTAAGATTTTTTTGTTAAAATTTGTACTTTACTGACTTTTAATGGACGTTACTTTTCCAAAAGGGCTGGTTTCTTTGTTTAGTTGGGTATTTTGAAGTTATTCTATACATTGTCTGCAGACATTATGAACCTCACTTCTTCTATTTGTTGGCAATGGCAGATCTGGGATTTTGCAATAAGCTCCATCTTTATGAAATACAGTGAACTGAATCAGATCTAAAGTTTTACCCAAAAAATATTTGAAATCCTTGTTTTTCTTGCAAAGTAGTTAATTGTATTTTCTATCATTTTGTTAGGCATACTCTACATGCAAAGTTGCATCGGTTAAACTAAAGGTGTGATTTTTTTTTTTATACTAATTTTATTTAAACCACTATAACTTTTTTGTGTGGGAGCTCTTAGATCAGTGTAAGCATGGCTTATATCAGTTCAGCTTGGAGTGGTAAATGTACAGGCACACGCTAAACTCTATATAGCCAGTTTTAAACCAACATAAGGGTGTCCACGGAGTTTTGTATTTTAACTAATTTATCTAAATCAGATTTTGAACTTAAATTAAACTTGCACAACTTCTGTGCACAGATAAGCCCTAAGTGTCTTGGATCATTCTTTATAATAAAAAAATATCAACAGTACTCCATTCAGACAATTCTCAGGCACTGTAGTGCATCACTTAATTTCCAGATTAGTTAGAGTGGAAGAGAAGTGTTCTACAGAAGCTGTAGACATAACTAGAATCACACATAGTCTAGGCTATATTTGAAGATTGTGAAAAACTGTTAGGCTACTACTGAGCCAACATTACACTAACAGTATTGGATATGGATTCTTTTCCTAGCCGTTATCTCTACCATTGTTGATGGAGCTGGTTGGGAATTTTTTGGTAAAATATTTTTCTGTTGGGAAATGCCGATTCATTGAAACTGAAACTTTTCATGGAAACTTATCAGTACTGCCCACAATTTTAAAAATTTCACCAGGAAAGTTGTTCAGATACAGGATTGGGAGGTATGGGGTGGGGAGGCGGGGAGAAAGAGAGATCCACCCTAGAATAGCCAGTAGCTAGTTAGCATTAGGACACTCACCTGGAATGTGATGGCAATACTGTTTTAGACTTGGTTTTGGTAAGTAGTGAGGACATTAAGGAAGAGCTAGTTGTAGAAAATAACCTTGAATCACCAATTGATGTAGCTGTGAAAAAGGCAAGTGTGAGGTGAGGTACTTCCAGCAGAGAGAGAGGGAAGCAGTAATACCTTTGTACAAGGCACTGGTAAGACCGCATCTGGAATACTGTGTATGGTTCTGGTCACCCATGTTCAAGAAAGAGGAATTCAAATGGGAACAGGTACAGAAAAAGGCTGTACCAGGATGATCAGGAGAATGGGGAGTCTGTCTTACAAGAGAAGACTAAAAGAGCTTGGCTGGTTTATTTTAGCAAAACTAAGGCTGAGAAGGGGATATTATTGCTCTCTATAAATATATTGGGGAGGGAGGTAAAGGACAATCTAAAGAACAATTTTTGCACAATGACAAATTCATATATATTCACCATGAGTACCTTTAGGTTGGAAAATAGAAGAATAGAACTATGAGAGGAGTGAGGTTCTAGACTTCCTCCCAATAGGGCTAGTGGGGGCAAACAACCTAGCTAGTCTTAAGATGGAGCTTGATAAATTTTATGAATGGGATGACATGATGGGATTGCTTATGATAGCTGGGGATCTGGAATCGATGACTCAGGAAGTCCCATCCAGGTCTGTGTGCCTATGGATGTGGGAGACTCTGGTTCAAGTCCCTGGTCTGCCAGATCTGGAATAAAAAACAAATATCAAAGCCTTATTTTTTTGTGTGATATAGAATCCTTGTTTTTCCAGTTAGCCCTCTCTTATACTCCGTAGAGGCCTTGAGCTGGATTATCCTCTAACTTGCACCTTGGATAGTACTTTAACACCCAAGCAAAGTGAGTACAAAGTTGGAGTGAATTGCTACCATTCTGATTTGGTAGTATTTTACATCCACTTTGCACTGGTATAAATGATTATGCAAGGTTCAAGGCAGGACCCCTGAGGTTTGTCATTGGGTAAATATGGCAACAAGTGGCTAATTTGTTGATTGTCCACATTCACTTTAGTTGTATTTGCTGAAATACTTAAGCACTAAATATAACTACAGGTATTTTTAGTGTAAACACCAAGAATGTTGTTTAGATATGTGAGTGAAGCATCTATAAGTGGACAAAATAGTGAACATCTAGAATATTACTGTAGAGACCCTGATGGTACATTCTGTCTTTATTTGATTTGATTATACAGGGCATTTGAAAACTCTAGTGTCCACCAGGAAAACGTTTGCCAGCTCTGTCATTTTTGTGATAGTGTGTCTTGCTGTGGTCTGAGACTACACGAAGCTGTTTAGAGAAGTTCTTTAAGGGCCTTCTTAGTAGTATTCCTATCTTGTGTGAACCGCAACCACTTCCCGTTACCCTAAAAAACCACAGAGAAAGCTCCATTAAGATGCCACAAATTGAGCTGAATGTAGGGAGTTTGCCCGTCCCATATAGCTATTGTTTCAGGCTTTCTTCCTGCAGCACACTCAGCACTATACATGTTTGCACTCTGTTCATGTTTGGGAGGTTTTCTTTAGGACCATAAAGGCTAGAAGTTGCCCAACCATCCTAAATTGAAGCTTAGATTCTGCAGATGATGCTGAATTTCATTGGGAGAATGCACTTTGACCCCAGCCTGGTCTAGGCCTGATTGCTGGACTTTCTGAAGTCAGTAGTTGAGCTGATAAGGGATATGAAGTTTGGTATATCTACCCTTGTAAAATGTAACTCGAAGTCAGAGATTAATTTTTGCAAAACACTGTTAAATAAATAATAAAAAAACTAACAAAATCCTCATCCAAAAGAATTAATTAAGCTAAAGTTTAGATTGTAAACACCTATGAGTTCTGGAAGGAAAGAAAAATTTAGACCATTTAAATAAAAAACAAACAAAATAAAGACAGGAAATTCTAAGACAATGATAAACTGAAAAGAATCAACAAAATCAAGCATCTGAAAGTATGGAAAATAGACAGTTAAGATACCACAAACAACCATTTATGTGTCACTATACCGTTGCCCACCCACCACTCAAAATGATGAGATAATCATGCCTACACTCTGCATCTTCCACACGAAAGTATGAGGCACCTACTCCCATTCTCTCACCTGGAACGCACCATACTCGTGTTCACACCACAACTCCTACATTTGCATCGCCTACACAACTGCAGACTATCCTCTTATTCACCCCTTCTTGAGAAACAGCAACACCAACATCTTGCTTCTTGTGCTACACGTACACACAAAGACCTGTCCGATGTCATACTGCTTTTCTCATACAGTTGTCATCCTGGAAATGTTACAGAGGCTGAATCCTCGATATCTAATTTACCCATCTACATCTACCTAAGATTTTTATATTGTACTTATCAGTATGGTATCTAAAATTGCACAAGAGCACAGAAAAAATATTTTCCTTCAGGCAAAAGGGCATGGATTTGTGTACTTGATTATTTATTTTAAGGGCACTTATTTTTGTGGGCGGAAGTTACTGAAACAGTAGATTCTACCATCTGATCTGAATGACAGCTGGCTTGGGCTCAGCCTGATCATTCCTGATAGCCTAGCACCAAGAATGTTCTGTTCCCAGTGTTGCGTTATCCCTGTGGAGAGCAAGGCATTCGCTGAGGTACTGCTTAAATAGGTTCCAGTGCAACAAGTCTTTTGTAGATTAGGACCACGTACATTGGCCAAACCGGACAGTCTCTACGTAAAAGAATAAATGGACACAAATCAGACGTCAAGAATTATAACATTCAAAAACCAGTTGGAGAACATTTCAACCTCCCTGGCCACTTGATTAAAAGTCGAAATATTATAACAAAAAAACTTCAAAAACAGACTCCAATGAGAGACTGCTGACTTGGAATTAATTTGCAAATTGGACACCATCAAATTAGGTTTGAATAAAGACTGGGAGTGGATGGGCCATTACACAAGGTAAAACTATTTCTCCATGCTTATCTCTCCCCCCCCCCCCCCCCCCCCCCCGCTCCCTACAGTTCCTTATCTCCTTGTCAAGTACTGGAAATGGGCCATTTTCATTACCACCACAAAGACTTATTTTTCTCTCCTGCTGACAACTGATCACTCTCCTTATAATCTGGATGGGAAGCTCCATTGTTGCCTGCTGTATTTTCCACTACATGCATCCGATGAAGAGAGCTGTAGCCCACGAAAGCTTATGCTACAATAAATTTGTTAGTCTCTAAGGTGCCACAAGTACTCCTGTTCCTTTTTATGGGAGCCTGTGGCATTTAGAAAGCACAGGTGCTCGCTGCCTATGTCAGCCTTTGTTGCTAACGACATGAGCTGCTGTGAGGCGTACCCACTTCAGTTTTTTTTGTGGTGATTGACTCTAAACTCAGGTAAGAGTGAGTTGATGAAAACAGGACTGACTGTGGTGACATTAGGAATAACTGTGGCACAGCCTCCTGGCCCAGAGAAGATGAAAAAAGATTAGCTGTTCATTGGCAGCTGGAGTTTCCTCAGTGGTCGGGCTCACTGCAGGTTCAGATACCTTGCTTGTCTTCCGTCATGTGGTTTGCTCTTTACACAACAAATCTGATAAGACAGAACTATATGGGCATAGTGGAGTTCAAGTAACCATATTTACTGAATATAAGCAATATGTGGGGCCTTGCTACCTGTATACACTGCTGCTCTAGTTCTCTGGTTGGGTTCTTGGCAGGGCCGGCGCAATCCATTAGGCGACCTAGGCGGTCGCCTAGGGTGCTCCTATTTTGGGGGCGCCGGCACCCCGTCCGTCCGTTCAATTTTGGGGGCGGGACCTGCCGCCGCCGCTGTTGGGGGCGGCATTTCGGGGGCGGGACCTTCCGTCGCCTAGGGCGCCGGAAGAGCTGGCGCCGCTACTGGTTCTTGGGGCTTCTAAAACATAGAAAAAACATGGTTAGCACCCCTGGCGTACTCAAGCTATTTGAAGGGATAGTAGTCTATTCCTATACACTACGCCATTGTTATTAATCTATGTATATCCTACTACTTAAACAAAGTGGGCGTCTTAAAATCTGCAGTCAAGGGAAGAGTTTATAACTAAACGGTCAAGGCATACGAGGTTTAAAATGGAAACTAGTGGTAAAGCCAGAGACATCCTTTTATGGTGTGTGTGTGTGCAGAGCAATGGTACATAGTGACAGAATTAAAGTTGCTTGGGGAACTTTCTTTGCCTGTTTCAAAATATTGTAAGTAAGGAAAGTTTAACCTTAAATAAGAATTCCCAGTCTCTTTCCTTAGTATTGCGTTTAGAAGGTAAAACAGAATCATTGCTCCTTTCCCCAAAACACACTCATTCTACGCTTTGAACTGAAAATGGAATATTCCGTTTATGCTCAGAGTTACTTTAAAATCTCGTGATGTGAATTCTGCATATCACCTGTTACGTCTTGGAAAAGTTTATTTGAGTTCTTTCTCTGGTTTCAGAGCTCTCTCTGAAAGATAGTAATGCAAACAGAAATAGTTTTTAATTTTTTACTTAAATTTGTGCTTCAATCAATCAATCAATGACAATGAGCCATTTGCCCCAGGGGGATACATTTCCTGAGCAATACTAAATATGACAAGAAGTTTATTAATAGTGTTTCAATGCCAGATGTACCTATTAAGTATATCACATATTAAATAGAGTGATCTGCTCTGTTCTGTCATAGCAGAGAGAGAGCAATTGTTCTTAACTAGTGCAATTACAGGTCTGTCTCATCTTACGCGCATTTAACACGTGCAANGGGGGGGGGGGGTGTTGTTACAGACTGAAGTACACCATTTCCCTTCAGTAGAGAAGGGGGGGGGAAAAAGAAACAGGTGGAAGGAACTCCTTTTTCTTCTCAAGAAGAGGCTCAGATTGTGAGGAATACCCTTTTCTTCCTCTTTTTGCAGGCAGGGGGAAGTCTAGGGCTAAAATAAGCTGTGTGGTCCATCGCTCTTCTATTCTGATACTTTGTCTACCTACAGACTTGCACTGATTTAATTAAACAAATTTCAGGTTCAACTAGTACAAAAGGCTATGTGGAGGGATTTAGTTGTGGAAGAATATGTCCTCTCCTGGCACGCTCAGGTAAAAGGGTTGACTTAAGGGGGAAAGGAATGGAACGTACAGAGGAGGCAAGATATCCTATAGTGAGAAAAGTGTGCCAGATGGGTAATTTGGATGAGTCTTTCCAATGATGGAAAATATTTTGTAATGGCAACTGAAATAAAGATGTCTGCATTTATTCCTCTTTGTGCAAGTGTATTATTGCTGTTTTCTAGAAATCTTGAATACTGTAGTTTGCACAATTCTTTATTGTGCAGTGAGGGAGAGTCCCTTCATCTCTAGCCTTTTTGTTTTCACGTCCAGTTCGGAAATCACTGTGCTGGAGTCTTTACGGAAAATCTCTGCAGCACCCAGAGTGGGACATCTTTTTCTAATTATGATAACATTGCCAACTCTGATCCTTCTCTTCAGATACATGTGTCCGGTTGGAGACAAAATGTCCTGCTATAAATGATGAAAATAGGCAATGTAGCTAGATGCCTTGCAAATATGACAGTATCTTGGTAGATTCCTTAATTAGATCAATTCTTAACTCTAGCTGTAAAATTAGTGGTGCATCTACACAGGAACATAGTAGAAATTATTTTCACATTTTTAAATGAAAATGTAAAGTGTAGTACAGGAGAACTTTGCATGATCATATATATAGTGTAGGGAAATTGCCAGTAGGAAACTTGAAGGTTTTCAGCCCTGATGTTCTCTCAGTCTCTAGGTAGACAGGAAATGACAACTGGAACTGGAGAAAGGAGTGGCAAGATTGCCTAGATGATAAAAGGTCATGTAGTTTCTTTATGTATTAGTTCCACTTCTTAAAACTGATTTTATAAAAAAACCCTCAATATTTATTTATTAGGAGCGATAGCATATGGAAGATTGGTTGAAAGAAGGGATATTTGGAGGAAGAAAATGGTATGTTCTTGTTACAGGCATTAGGAGATAAGATATCAGATAACCAGGCTCAATCAGCTTATTTAACAAAATATTAGACAGAACAACACAGAAAAGTTATTGTTACTAATTTGAAGAACAGCCTTGCAGCAATCGTGGATTTTTTCTGTTCTAAAGTGATTACAAAACTACTTATTTTTAAACCATACTTGTTTATACTGTCTGCCACCTTCTTCCCTTTTTTTATCTTCGATACAATTTATACCAGTCACTCAAGTAACAGAACCAAACATATTTTTGCCTAATAAGCACATTTATTTTTAGTCATATGTGGCATAACATGTATTAACATATACACTAGTCTTGCACCACTGCCAAGCACAGAATTAATGTCCCCTGCAGATTTACCCCTCCTCCCCCACAGAATAATTGATTCTGACGGGGAGGAGGAGGGAAACTGCAATTACACCTTTTGCTGACTAGGGGCTGATGTGGCACCAGAAGAGAGGGCAGCTGGCTCACGGGCTGGTGCAACCTGCCACGGAGAGGGAGGGGGCAGAGGCTGCCTTCTTCACAGTGCCACGCCCACAGGGCCAGGTGAGGAGCCACTGGATATGGGGGGTGGGAGAAGACAGAGCGGGGCACATGGGGCTGCTGTGGGGAGGGTGTCACACAGACTGGCCTAGTCGAGGGGACAGACTGGGGTGAGGGCACAGGAGCTAGTGGGGTGACAACACTGAGCCAGGGGCTGAATGGGAGGGTTGATGCAGGGCCACATGGGACTGGGTGGCGGGGTGCAGGGCCACGTGGGGAATGGCTGAATGGGGACAGGGCAGCTATGCCTGGCTGAATGGGGAATGGAGTGCAGGGACACATGGAGATGGGAAGATGTGCCTGACAATGGGAGAGTCCAGGGGTCAGTCATGGTCTGCATGGACAAGGCTCCCCAACTCTCTAACAATCCCACCCCACAAAAAACCTGTTCCATACTTCTCCCATCCACACCCTCCAGGTTCACTCCTAGGCTCCTTCCCAGCAATTACTTCCCTCTCCCTCAGCTCCTCCATTACCTGTGATTCCCCCAAGCCTTTGTACTATTTCTGAAGGGTATGGGAAATAGGTTCCTGTATTATAGTTTCAATGAATTATTACTCAAAATTTTGCATTATTATGCCGAGTAAGGAATCTATTTGTCAAAAACATTTCCTGAACCTTTTTTGTCTGTGTTGTTACAGACATACTTGCTGACAGGTTATTGCAATAAATTAGTAAAATAATTGAAACTGGCATGATTCTCTTGTTATTTTGACAAATAAAATATGCAGAATTTTGCAGAATTTTATAATGTGTGCAGAATTTTTAATTTTTTTGCTCAGAATTTCCCTTAGGAGTAATACAGCACACTGGAAATTTTCCTTGCTTAGCATAACTGCAAAGCTTCATCGGAATCTTGTTCATAGGCTAACAGTATGAAACGTGAAGGTTGTTCTAGGCATAGTACATTCTTAATTTTAAGGCTGCTGTCAAGTTATATCTTTTTGAATATATCTGTGTATATGACAAAAAAATATTTAATTTGCCAACTATTATTCCACAGCTGCAACAACAATGATTGAATTCACCTTGGCTTAAGCACATAATATCTGCACTATCCACCATTACCTCTATAACACCCAGTAACTTAGATCCAAAGCTGTTTTTTCCCCATTTCCCTAAAGAATAAATGTGATTAATTAAATTTTGAGATAATGGAATATGGATATTATTACATAACGCAATGGTGGAGGGAAGTGGAAACTGTACAATGGTAACTTAAAATATTTAAAATTATGGAGCTAGGTAATAGGCTCCATAGAACACACCGAGAAACATGTTGTGCTGGGAAAATATACCGCATTTTATGACTAATCTGCAGAATGAACCCAGATAGGAGATGAGCAAAGTGTGAGGGGAACTATAAATTGGGATGGTTAGACTTCCAGTACTTCAGTGGAGTCCATTGAAAGGAGCTTATCTGTTAATCTTAAAGTATTCCAGATCCTCTTTCCACTGCTGTTTCTAAAGATGAGCCTTTCTTTTGGTTCGTTTGTCAACTAAACAGAATAATTGGGAATTTAATAAGGGAAGAAGGAACTGGAGATGAAACGTGCAGTAAAAACCACTGGTGATGTATGGGTTTCTTTTATTTATCTATCTGGTACTAAGAAGGTTAGTATGAAACAACCTGCCTCATTTTTAATAAGAAACCTGTAACACCTGGATGGAATCAAAATAAAATGAAGGATTGTACAGTGCAGATTCAAAATTGAAATCTTTTGTTGGTAGCTCTGGATTAGATCAAGGTAAAACAAGAATCCATAAAAAGTATCCTCCTTATTCTGGGCAGAGAAGGGAGAATGTGTTTGGAGTGAAGGCTGTGTACTGGTTTATGCTAATTAAGTGGAACCTCGGAACCTGCTGAGGTTCCCCCATATCTATTCGTCTTTGAAAAAGTAAGTAGGAGCAAAAATAGCTGTAAAATTGTTGTTACCTGCAGGGATGTGAAAAATATGCAAAAGTAATTTGTGGAGGTGCCCCTGCCCCCTACCCATAGGCTGCTCCCTACTCATATCGTTGAACTAGATGCACCCTGATGTTGACTGTTAGTGATGAGCTCACGTGGAGTGCTCCCCACAGCAACCGTGTGCACTCATGCCTTGACTTAGATTGCCTGTTGCTAGGCAGCAAGTGCACCTGCCTAGCATCAGCCTGCATCACCCTGCATGAGTGTATATGTATGAACATAGCAATAGTAATAATTAAGTTTTCATCACAGGATCTCAAAGCACTTTGCAAAGGTAAGTGTCATTATCCTCATTCTGCAGAGAATTAAAATGAGACCAGTCTGGGAACAGATTTCAGGGTACTAGAAGAGAATCAAGAGAGCTATTAGATCTCATTGTGTCTCTAATCAGATGTGAAATTTTCCAGCATCATGCAAAACAAAATCTAAATATATCCAAAAATAAACTGGTCAAAATAGACAAAACAACATGCAAAGCCACAAGAATACATATGTTGTTATGCATTTTCTTCCTTTTCACTGAGCTACGCCTTGCTCATGTTGGCAGGATCAACGTTTAAGGTTACTGTAATTGTCTTTCTATATCAAAAATTTAAAAAGAGAGTAATGTGTGAAGTTTATACAGTAGAGTTAAACTCAAGAACGAATATTAGGTTTACAAGACTGTAAATCTGGAAATAGTGCAACTTGTAATAAGCAGTAATAGTCATATATACCAACTTTAAAAATGAATGAAAAACTAGCTGGGAGGGGGAGAGCATGATGTCTGAACGATTTGCCAGTGAAGAAACAAAAACTAGGTGAGATTGACAAAAGAGTGAGAGAAGTATTAGAGCTGGGCAGGAAACAGTTCTCTTGTCCTGCAAGAATTTTCAAAATTTTTAAAAACTTTCCCATGTCCGATCAGAACAAAAAGTAGGAATATTGAAAATTTTCAGAAGCTGAAAATCTCTTTTTAGATCAGATCAAACATTTTTTGTTAATATAACTTAGAACCATTTCATTTTGATTTTGATTTTTACAACTTTTTAAAACTATAAATTAACTTTTTTTCAATTCAAAACAAAAAGTCCTTTCAACCCTAAACCTGGAACTTTTTGTTACAGGATATTGAGAATAGATACTGGAATCCTTAGCTCCAGCCAACTTCCTGTTGCAGAATTCAAGCTTAGCTGTTCGTCCTCTTAAACCCTAGCAATTAATTTACATTGGTTGATATCCATTTACATTTTCAAGGCTACGATAGCAAGAAAAATGGCTAGAGACTTATACTTTGAAGAGACAAAAGTAGAGATTTTCTTTCACATTTCTAGTTGCCTCAAATCATGGGGAGGGGTCCATGGCTGCAAGATATGAGGAGACGAGAAGACAGCTCTGACTGTGACTGAATTAGTTCCAGCATTAGCAGGGAAAAACTATTCTAGCACACTCATCCCACACAGAGCAAGAAGTAAATATATAGTGAGATGTGCTAAAAAAAGAAAGTTGTTACATGGAGGAGGAGGAAAGTACTGCGCTAACACCTGTGTCAAGATAAAGAGAGCTAATTAGAAAAAACAAAAGCTCCAAATGTGCAGTATTTTTGATCCATGTACTGGGAGCATTTAATTAGAAATATATAGGCCTGATTCTCCACTACCGTGCACCTTCTGGGATCACCTATACACAGTATGTGTAAAATACTATTGTGTCAGAATGGCAGCGTTTTACACCCACTTTCACAGGTTTAAATGACGGATGATGCTCAAACTGCTACATATTGGCAATGAATTTCAGTGCTAACCTTATTTGTTTTATTTTTTTTAAATATGTTTGGCTATCCTAATATTTATTATATAAAAAATAACCAAGTTAATGCAATATCATGACTGAAGTGCACAATATCAAGTATTTACGTGCATACAAGTCTGAAAATGATAGGTTTAAGGTCCATAGCCACCTTTACTCTATTCTTCCTGTGTGTATATTACAATAGGATCTCTTATTGCAAGATGCTATACTGCCACTAATATAATATGAAGAAATAGCACTTTTCATAAAGTCATAGATGTAAAGACCAGAAAGGATCATCTAGTCCAGGGGTCGGCAACCTTTCAGAAGCGGTGTGCCGAGTCTTCATTTATTCACTTTAATTTATGGTTTTGCATGCCGGTAATACATTTTAATGNCTGATCTTAAGCCGCCGGCCTGCTCAGCCCGCTGCCAGCCTGGGGTTCCGTTCACCTAGGCTGGCAGCAGGCTGAGCGGGGCCTGCGGCCGGAACCCCGGCTGGCAAGGGGCCGGCAGCTAGAACCCCAGGTTGGCAGCAGGCTGAGCAGGGCCGGTGGCTGGGACCCCAGCTGGCAAGGGGCTGGCAGCCAGAACCCCAGACCAGCAGCGGGCTGAGCGGGGCCAGCACCCCAGACTGGAGGCGGGACGAGCGGCTCAGCCCGCTGCCAGTGTGGGGTTCTGTCCGCTGGCTCCTGCCAGCCAGGGTCCCGGCTGCTGACCCTGCTCAGCCCGCTGCCGGTCTGGGGTTCTGGCTGCCGGCCCCTTGCCAGCCGGGGTCCCAGCCGCCAGCCCCGCTCAGCCCGCTGCCAACCCGATGCTCAGGGTCGGGATGTGGGGGGTGCAAGAGTCAGGGCAGGGGGGTGTGAGGGGGCTGGGTATGTGTGGAGGGTGCAGGAGTCAGGGATGGGGTCATGGGGGGATGCAGGGAGATGGGGTGCAAGGGGGGTGCAGGGGTCAGGGCAGAGCGCTGGGGGGGGTGCTCCCTGCCCTGAGCGGCTCACGGCAGGGGGCTGGAGGGATACACCCCTCTCCTACCCCCCTTCCCTGCCTCCTTACCGGTCTGAGCAGCGAGGGCGCTGGGGCTGCTCTTCCCTCCCTCCCTCGCAAGGGCCATCAGCTTCAGGGAGGGAGAGGAGGCGGGGCTCCATGCAGCATGCTGGCAGGGGAGGGGAAAGCTTGGCTGCCGGCAGAGCCTGCTGTACAGCAGCAGCCGGCAGGAGCAAGCTTGCTTCTGCCCCTTGCCCCCGCCAGAGAGAGCGGGGGGCGGAGAAGAGTGGGCTGGGTCGGGAGGATTTTTAATGGCACGCTGGTGCCTGCTGGGGTCTGGCTCAGCCCGATGCCGAACCCCGGCAGGCAGTGTGCCATTAAAAATCGGCTCATGTGCTGTCTTTGGCACGCGTGCCATAGGTTGCCGACCCCTGATCTAGTCTGACTAAGCATAGTGCAAGTCAGGAATACTTCTCTGAATTAATTTGAACCATATCATGTCTCTTAGAAAAACATCCACTCTTGATGATCTTGGCAAGTTGTTGCAAAGGTTAATTACTCTTGTTGTTAAAGTTTTGCACCATACAGTATGACAGCCATTGGATTTTGTTATACCGTTGCCCATTAGAATTCTATTAATCAAATTTCTATTCCCCAGGAAGGTACTTATATAAACTCTGAACAAGTCACCCCCTTATTGATGAGCTACATAAATTGAGCTTCTTGAGTTTTTGACTATATGGCATATTTTCCAATTCTTTAATCATTCTTGTGGCTTTTCTCTGAACCGTCTCCAGTTTTTCAACATCCTTCTTGAAGTGTGGACACCAGAACTGGAGATGATAATTCCAGTAGTGGTTGCAACAGTGTCAAATATATAGGCAATATAACTGCTCTACTCCTGCTTGATATTCCTAAATTTGTACGTCCAAGGATCGCATTAATCCTTTGGCTGTGTAGTTGAACTAGATGCTCCTGTTGAGTTGATTATTGACCATGACCGCCCCCTTTTCAGACTCACTGCTTCCCAGGGTAGAGTCCCTCAGCCTGCAAGTTGAGCCTCCATTCTTTGTTCCTAGATGTATGTCTTTGCATTAGGCCATATTAAAACGCATATTGTTTGCTTGTGCTCAGTGTACCAAGCAATTCAGATTTCTCTGTATCAGTGACCTGTTCTCTTCATTCTTTACCACGTACGTGGCATGCTTTGTATGAAATATCACAACCATATATGAATGGTGAATCTGGTGATTACAGGGTGCTACTTTGAGGTACCATGTAAATTTCCCATTTAGAATTACATTTTGAGAGCTATCAGCCAGTTTTTAATCTACTTAATGTGACTTGGTATTATTTTGTTTTACTTCAGTCTCCCCCATATGTATGTTAATGATACCAAGCACATGCAGAAGCTTGAGAAATGCATCTTGGGACAAGTTTCTGAAATTAACAAAGGTAATATGGGATCCAACCCTTCAGTCCTTACCACCAGTGGGAATTGAGTGCACTGAGCACCCTGGACTGTTCCTTTTACACTAACTTGATTTCCAACCTCTTTCAGCACCAAATGTCTCCAAACAAGACAAAAATACCTATTGTCATTTAGGAGTTAAATACATCCGAAAATTGATGTTAGAAACCAAGCTGTTCTTGAGTCCTCTGAATGCCAAGAACATTTACAGTTGTCCTAAAGGAGAGGAAATTTTTTTCTTGCTTTGTTTATTTATAAGCAGCTAACTATTTCACTCCAAAAATTACTTCTGGGCTAAGAAATTTCAACAAGAAGGATTTTTAAAAAGAGTTACTTTTAATAAATTTGTGTAACTGAGAAGTCAGTTTCTTGATCTGATAGTAACTGATTTAGTTTATTTGGGGAGTTACTGACCTTTCACAGGACAGTCAAATGTTTAGCTATTATGCAAGTTTTTCCTCAGTGGCAGGTCTGGGATTTTTTGAGGTGCACTGGAGTTGTGGTGGGGAGAAGGTCAGTTCATTAACTGGTACCTTCTGTAATCTAACTGATGAATGTAGATTTGGAACTATATAGGGGGTTGAGGGTGGTTGTTTTTGTTTTTTAAGTATATGTGATGAGAGATCACAACAGGCAAGTTTTTATTAATCTGGAAAAGAAAAATTGTGACTGAAAAACAGACTTTTAGAAGGAAAGTGCCATCTCAATCTTAACTTGATTGTTACTATAATTTTCTTGTGGGCAGGGATTTATTCAACAATGTGGGTAAATGGGTAATGCATTAAAAATAAACTTGAAAATGTCTTCACATCCTGCATTATGGAGGTGTTATAATATAGTGTGTGCATATGTGCACATATGTAAGGTAAAAACAACGAGAAGTACTTGTGGCATCTTAGAGACTCACATTTATTTGAGCATAAGCTTTTGTGGGCTAAAACTCACTTCTTCATCAGATGCATAGAGTGGAAAATACAGTAGGCAGGTATATATATATATACACCAGGGGTCAGCAACCTTTCAGAAGTGGTGAGCCGAGTCTTCATTTATTCACTCTAATTTTAAGGTTTCACGTGCCAGTAATACATCTAAACATTTTTAGAAGGTCTCTTGTCTATAATATGTAACTAAACTATTGTTGTATGTAAAGTAAATAAGGTTTTTAAAATGTTGTTTAAGAAGCTTCATTTAAAATTAAATTTAAATGCAGAGCCCCCCCCCTCCCCCCCCCTCCGGACTGGTGGGCAGGACCCAGGCAGTGTGAATGCCACTGAAAATCAGCTTGTGTGCTGCCTTTGGCACACGTGCCATAAGTTGCCTACCCCGATATACACAGTACATGAAAAGATGGGAGTTGCCTTACGAAGTGGGGGGGGGGTCAGTGGGTAATGTGGGTATGTAATGTGTTACCTTTCAGTATTTTAAAATTACCAGATGTCTTCAAACATCCTTCCGCTCTAAGCCAATTTAATTAATATTAACGCGTAATATTAGCATAGAGACAACGGTACTTCTTGGAATAGATTGTTACTCTTAAATGTATCCGGTATCCATTATAAACAGTCTTTTTTGCTTTCCTTTTAATAGATTCTTTTGAGGTACCTGTGCCACCAACCAACCACACGATTATTGAACCAGGGGGAAATGTGACACTTAGATGTCCTTACAGTGTTGGAGGTTTGGTGCAGCAAGTGATGTGGGAAAGGATTAAAGTGGATCGGATGGATACCATAGTCCTGTGTAACTTGTCAGAAGGGAAAACCTACGGTTCAGATTACCAGGAGCGTGCAATGATAGACTGTGCTACTCAGGAGAGCGACATTCTTGTCATTCAAAATGTTACATCTTCTGACTCTGGAATTTACCGCTGTCGTTATGGTGGAAACAAAACCCATGTGATGAGCTTGACTGTCACTAGCGGTAAGTGAAGGGGCAGATAGTTTCACAGATGGGAACTCTTTGAACTGCTAATGTTTTCCGCCCACACACAAATACTTGTAACTGCTAAGTGGGCTTCTATGATGTCACATTCAAACTAGCACTATGTCATGAATAGCGGAATGGGGTGGTTACTGTGGCTTCCACAAGGCTGGGCTGACTTTGAGCCTGGCTGGTCTCTCAGTGTTACTTTTACAGCTGTCTCAGGGGAACCAGTGACTGTGTGGGAGTGAGAGAGAAGGTGAGAGGGGTGGTTTGGAACAGGGGAGAGTAGTGGGAGAGAGCTACTTAAGGCTGGGAAGGGGAGTCTCCAGCTCCATTCAAGCTTCACCCTGGGAATTTCCCAGTGTTTATGCCCTGGAGCAGGGGTGCTAGAACAGTTTTTATAGTGGGGGTGCTGAGAGCCATTGAACCAAACTGTCAACCCTGTATATGATGGAAACCACTTCAAGCCAAGGGGTGCAGCACCTAGTTCCAGCACCTCTGGCCTGGAGTGCACTACGCTGGGTTCCAGAAGCATGATGCACTCTGAGTTGTAAATATCTGGGAAGCTCAAGAGTGCAGTTGGTCTGGAGCTGCAGCATATCAAACATGGCTGCCATAATATGCATGTTAGGTACTCGTTTGTTTATATATATTTGTTGTTTTGCAGATGGATAGAGTATTCATCCTATCCGTATTGTAAACTTCTAATGTAATGCTTGTAAAACGTGCCAAACTGACAGCTACGCTTGCTGAAGTCCACTCATTATCCTTGGAACAGTCTAAGCACACACCGAAACCATGCAGATTTCCCCCCCCATTGCCCTAAAATGACCTAGGCCTGCCCAGGGGAAAAGATAGCTTGGTCACCCTAGCTCAGTGGTGGGCAACCTGCAGTCCGTACACAGACTGCAACATTACATAGTGTGAAGTAGTACTTCCTTCTGATTGTTTTAAGCCTGCTGCTTGTTAATTTCATTGGGTGACCTCTGGTTCTTGTGTTGTGACGGGGTAAATAACACTTCCCTATTCACTTTCTCCACACCATTCATGATTTTATAGATTCAGGATTTTATCATATCTCCCCCCTCCAGTTGTCTCTTTTCTATGCTGAACAGTCCCAGACTTTGTAATCTCGCCTCATATGGAAGCTGTTCCATACTCTTAATCATTCTTGTTACCCCGTCCTGTACTTTTTACAATTCTAATATATCTTTTTTGAGATGGGATAACACAGTGTTCAAGGTGTGGGCATACCATGTATTTACATAGTGTCATTATGAGATATTCTGTTTTATTATCTATCCCTTTCTTAATGGTTCCTATATCTTTAGCTTTTTTGACTGCTGCTGTACATTGAGCAGATGTTTTCAGAGAACTATTCACAAGGACTCCAAGATTTCTTTCTTCAGTGGTAACAGCTAATTTAGACCCCATCATTTTATATGTATAGTTGGGATTATGTTTTCCAGTGTGCATTACTACGTATAGAAGTGATATCAGTTCTCTCTCCCCCTTCCAGTTAATATTTCCCCCTAGTTCTCTCATTCATTCATTGTGCATTATAACACTTTTGAAAAATAAAAACAAAATGATTGGAAAAACATTTCAATAAAAAAAAATTCCTTTCGTTATTATAAAAGGTGCACATAGGATGACCAGATGTCGCGATTTTTATAGGGACAGTCCCGATTTTTGGGTCTTTTTCTTATATAGGCTCCTATTACCCACAACCCCATCTTGATTTTTCACTCTTGCTGTCTGGTCACCACCCTAGGTGCACAGTTCTGTGTGTAATGTTGCAGTGTGTGTACCTGAGACGGAGAGAGCTTGGCACACACTGAATTGTATTGTGCTGTAGGCACAGCCTTTCAACTTTTTTCCCATCGAACAACAGTTGTTAGAAGCAGAAACCAAATGTACACTGACAATGTCAAAGTTGTCAGGGATTTATAGGATTTCTTTAAAGCGATAGAAGGTTAATAATCAATCTTTAGGTTGGGAGTGGGAGTTTTATCAGGTGGGGTAGACTGGTCCTTTTTACTGTTTGGTTTTTTTTGTTGTGGTTTGGGCTTTTTGTGTCCTGCTGCACTTGGAGTCAATAGGAATTTTGCTAGACACTTCATAAGGTTCAGGCCTGTTTGATTATTATTGCATAAGGTCAACATTTTTAAACTTGGGTGCCTAAAACTATCAAAGTTAAGAGAAGTTCAAGATTCAAAAGCTTTTTTCCCTTCCCCCTCTCATTCAACAACAGGTTAGGTGTGCACAGTAATATGCCCGGTTCATTTTCCCATGTTTCTACCCCCTAATAACCACCCTTTGGATTAAACATTCTGAAAGGATTCAGACTCCATGCCATAGGAACTATTTCTGTTAAAGAAAGTCTTCTAGTCCTAGGATGTATGTTGAATATCCAGAACACTCAGTTATGACAAAGAAAAAACAGTACCTTTAAAGGTACTTAACAGCATGGGCTTAAACATGAATGGAAGGAGTCGAATTTGGAAGGCACAAGAGGAGTTATACAGGTCTGTCGCATCTTAGGCGCATTTAACATGTGCGTTTTCAGCTTTATGCGGTCAGCAAAAACAAGGAAAAAAAGAGAAAAATAACAATTTAAATACTGTTTCTGTAGTGCGGGCGATTCTGCCCGCCATTACACTCAATGTAATTTTGACTATACGCAGTTTTCGCTTTAGGCGCTGACCGCGGAACATAACCCCAGAGTAAGATGAGACAGACCTGTATAAGGTCGGAGTGTCGTTATTATTATACCAAGGTACATCTGCTATATTATATTTAGACATTTNTACTGGTTTTGCAAAGTGTGAAATCTAAAAGTCGAAACTTAGTACAGCTCAGATGTTTTATTTTCTGAAGCAGCAACGTGCTATGGAATCTATGCCTCTACCATTCAAAAGAATTGTAGGACATTTGCTATGATATGGATCTATTGTAGGATACAGGGAATGTAAGATGTTCATGTTAAGTACCTTATTTTAATTCTAGAAAGCTCATAAAGTATCTTTAAATTGGAGAAGTTGCTGCCAGCTGCCAGTTTTTTGTTTAGTATAATAGTTAGAATTAGTGTTTAATTGCACAAATCTTTGCAGTAGATGTCATTGTAGCACTAAATAATTTTAAGCTAAAGAATTAAATCAATCAGAACTATGCAGTACAAACGTTCAGATTAAGATCAAGTTGACTGAGCCCCTGGCTTTTATTTTGTTTGTTTTTTTTAAAGAAATACTGTGTAGTTGGATTCTTTTTACTTACCATCTTATCTTTAAGGCTTTAGGGTTCACCTACACACTCCTGTACACCCCTCTCACACGGGGGGTGGGGTGTGACCAACCGACCCAATCCTCCCTGCCCAGTGCTCTCCACCCTCCATGCCTAGCTGGGGCCCCGGGATGGACCCGCCTCTCCTGACACCTGGTGCTGGGTCTTCCTGAGGCAACACGCAGGGGGAGGGGGGCATAGGTTCACATGCCCCCCCCATATTACTGCCAGGGTTCACACCAGAATATGGCCAGCAGCAGCCTTTTGGCACTGTGCGGGAGGGAAGGGATGGGAGCTGCTTCCAGCCATGGGGGAGGAGGAAGGGGGGGGGAAGGGATGACCTGGCCTGTGTCTTTGCAGAGCTCATTTAGATGGGGCTACTATAAGGTGGGTGCATAACTGGCTGGATAACCGTATTCAGAGTTGTTGTTAATGGTTCCCAATCCTGCTGTAAAGGCATAAAAAGTGGGGTTCTGCAGGGGTCTGTTTTGGGACTGTCTCTGTTCAATATCTTCATTAACGACTTAGATATTGGCATAGAAAGTACGCTTATTAAGTTTGCAGATGATATCAAACTGGGAGGGATTGCAACTGCGTTGGAGGACAGGGTCATAATTCAAAAGGATCTGGACAAATTGGAGAAATGGTCTGAGGTAAGCAGGATGAAGTTTAACAAAGATAAATGCAAAGTGCTCCACTTAGTAAGGAACAATCAGTTTCACACATACAGAATGGGAAGAGACTGTCTAGGAAGGAGTACAGCAGAAAGGGATCTAGGGGTTATAGTGGACCACAAGCTAAATATGAGTCAACAGTGTGATGCTGTTGCAAAAAAAGCAAACGTGATTCTGGGATGTATTAACAGGTGTGTTGTGAGCAAGACATGAGAAGTCATTCTTCCGCTCTACTCTGCGCTGGTTAGGCCTCAACTGGAGTATTGTGTCCAGTTCTGGGCACCGCATTTCAAGAAAGATGTGGAGAAATTGGAGAGGGTCCAGAGAAGAGCAACAAGTATGATTAAAGGTCTTGAGAACATGACCTATGAAAAGAGGCTGAAATAATTGGGTTTGTTTAGTTTGGAAAAGAGAAGACTGGGAAGGGACATGATAGCCATTTTCAGGTATCTAAAAGAGTGTCATAAGGAGGAGGCAGAAAACTTGTTCACCTTAACCTCTAAGGATAGAACAGGAAGCAATGGGCTTAAACTGCAGCAAGGGAGGTTTAGGTTGGACATTAGGAAAAAGTTCCTAACTGTCAGGGTGGTTAAACACAGGAATAAATTGCCTAGGGAGGTTGTGGAATCTCCATCTCTGGAGATATTTAAGAGTAGGTTAGATAAATGTCTATCAGGGATGGTCTAGACAGTATTTGGTCCTGCCATGAGGGCAGGGGACTGGACTCGATGACCTCTCGAGGTCCCTTCCAGTCCTAGAATCTATTAATCTCTTCACCCCACCTCCCCCATCCTGTGGCTGGAAGCAGCTTGTCCCTTGCTGCCCGCACAGTGTCGAAAGGCAGCGAACACCTCCAGGCTGCTTCTGGCCATCAACATAACCCAGCCGCCTCTGGCTACAGCACGGGCAAGGAGGGGTTAAGCCCTAAGGATGCTTTGTGCACCAGGGAACCTGACTGCAGGGGTTTCAGGAAACCCTGCCACAGAGGTGACTCAGCAGGTGAGGGTGCCTAGGGGATGAACCCAAGCTCCCTGAGGGCAGGACCCGGGGTGGGGGGGTCGGGTGAAGAGGGTGCTAAACCCCAGCAGCTGCTGTGGAGCCTGCAGGGTCGGGGTGAAAACAGGCTAGAAATCGCTCCCTGCCCCACTCCAGAGCTTAGCCAAGAGGCGGCGAGGCTTCCCTGTGTCAGTGCTGTTCAGAGCTTTGGCACATGCAGGGCTTGGCTCCTCCTGGCCAGCGCCCCGGACTGGAGGGTCTTGGGCTTTCCTGGGGCATTGGCTCAGCCAGAGGCAGTAGGGGAAGGAAGGAGCCTGCCGGCCAGGCTGTTGGTGAGCTGAGGACTCTGGGCAGGGGCTGGTTCTCTGCACAGCACTGGGAGCAGGACGCACACTGCCAGTGGAGATATGGAGGAGCAGTGGGGATGGGAGGAGGGAAAGGGCAAAGCAGGGAGAGGACAGCGAGAGGGGGAGCACGTAAAGGGATGATTGGTGGGCAGCAGAGGCAACATGTAACCAGTCGCTGCCTGGCACCTGCCTGCACTCACCAGCCACTGCCACTTGCACCCTGCAGCCAGTGCCATCTGGAAACAGGATGAGGGGCAGGGCCCTGCTGGCCGAGATCCAGCACGCAGTGGGGGTTGTGCTGATGGACCAGCAGGGGGAGCAGCCAGCCCCATAAGCTGCATCTTCACCCCAAAACCAGCCTTGCACACCTACCCCCATCAACCACTGGACCCCCCCACTGGTGAGCAGGGATCCGGCCAGCAGCAGGACCCACCAGTACTGATGGGGATGGAGACAGAAAATATGGGAAAATTTGTCCATTTTTAAGAATGTCAGGGTACCTCAGGAGGGCTTAAATACTGGACTGTCCCTTTAAAAATGGGACAGCTGGTGACCCTAATTAAATCTCCCTGTCTCCTATAAATCCTGTTGCCATGATGTCTTGCTAAATATGATCATGTCATGAAATTAGATCCTTTTAATACCTCCATTAATCTGAACTTGCTTTTAATAAGAGCTGCAGTTAATGTCATTCCCCTGTTGCTGCTGACTATGGCCAAAACATCTAAATTTTGTATAACAACTCTGCATCCAGCTAATAGGTACTTTCCATCTGAACACATAAATAACCATTCTTTCACGGACTATCCTGTCTCTGGTTTATAATTTCCTTTGTAAAAAAATTCTTTTAGTATCAATTGCATTGTTTGCCTTTTTACATACAACATGACAGGTGAATTTACTGAAATTAGTTTTGGAATCTCCTTTAAATCTCGAACCTTTAATTAAACTTTGGCATTTACTGAATTACTCTGCATGATCTAAAAATCCTTAAATTACTGTAACTAATAAAACTGATTTGAGCTGAATTAGGACTAGAGAAAAAAATCAATTGTGTATGTACTTTATACACACCCACCCACTCGCTTTAACTGAGAAGGCAAAAGGGCTTCTAGGTATTTTTGCATCTAAAGCAAAACTGTAGATTTTTCTTATCCAATCTACTAAAGGTTTTATTTGATCTTAAGATTTCTACTTTTGCCAAATGAGTTTTTGGTGCAGATCTGCGTAAAGGGAAACCAGTTAGAGAGTTTGAGAAACTTACCATCGCTAGTACTTGAATCAGAGACCACCATTTCCAAAGACAGCAGCTCTACCTTTGACTGAAAGGAGCTGCCATCTCCATTAGCTGTCAATAGCCATAGAGCTCTTTCCAGACTACTGGCCACCTGAGAAGACAATACTATTTCAACCCTTTGGGTAATGGCCATCCCTGTGGTATTTTAAGCTGTCAGGACTCCAAGGGGCTCAGGTTGCTGGTCCAGCGACAGGGGAAAACCAGGGAGACAATAGGTTGGATCAGGGCCCTTGAGCACAGCCAGTCCTTCCCACATTGTCTACCCTACATAGGAACACACCTCCCTTCTCTTGCCCTGCCTCATTCTGCCTCCTTGGTTGTTGCTAGATCCTGCCCTCTGCCTCATTCTGGAAGCAGCAGGGAAGGGTGGAAGGGAGGTTCAGACAGTCACTGTGGCAACAATAGCTCAGGGACAGGATAAAACCAAAATGCAGCCAAAAGTGGCTGCTGGGGAATGTTAGATGGGTGGGAAGCAAGATGCACATTGTCCAGTCAGTGTGGGCCCTTGTGGCTCTTCTGGTATGATGTGGGCAGGTGGTATTAGGAGTTTGCCTTCTGCAGCAGGCAGCGAGAGGCGCGTGTGTTTGTGAAGACTATTGTAGGAAGACAGGAGTGAAGAGAGAGGAACTGAGTGGAATTAGTTCTTTTCCCTCACCTTAGATTCCTAGATGAAATAAGTGTGCCTGTAGGACTTTTAGGAGTTAACAAAGCCCCTTTCCCTAAGCATTAACATGCATGTGTTGCTTTCTTCCTTGCTCTCATTTGCACACTGAGCTGTTCCAGCAGTGTGTAGTTAGCATACTGTATGTACCATTCCAGCAAGGCGTAGAACAAGCTACAAGCTCCTTACAGTGCAATAAAAACCTCTCATTTGGTCACAATACACTGTAACTGTCTAGCCCATCAGTGTTTCCTTCTCGAAACAGTTAGTGTGTTGAAGGTTGAAAGACTTCACCCATGAAATTTTCAAGATCCCGTGAAGAAAATGTCAATACTACAAAACGGGTTTTCGTCCAACACTTAAGGGAAATGGGCCTGGCCTTTAGAACAGATGTAATCATCTCCCATCAGCCTAGCTCCTTTCATCAGAAGACAGGCGTTAAAGAGACAAGTCTCTGACATGTAGATATTGTTTCTGTGAAATCTTGAATCTTGAAAGGCCAGTAGTTACAGTAGGGTTTGGTATATTTATGAAAACAAAAGCAGCAGGAGGGCATAACTCACTTCAACTGAGAAAAGGCAAAAAGGGCTTCTAGGCATTAATTTTTGCTTCTAAAGCAGAATCTGTAGAATTTTCTTACCCAGATTTAACTAGGTAGCTGGTAATCACCATGTTCAAACTGTCATAAATCAGAGATGAGTCCAGCCTGATAACCCTGGAGCCAAAACTCCCCTACATTTTTGAGGGGAGTTTTCTGGTTGGAATCCACCAGAAGTGTTGAGCTTGATGCAGACCCACCCTTTCCTGAAGTTTGAGGGGATTTAGCATCTGATGTTCTGGCACAGATAATAATGAAATGCTCTGTTTTAGCAAAGCAGCTAATGTGTGAACATGTTTGAACTTGCTCCATACAGGGCAATCGTTCGTTTGTTTGTTTCTGCAGTTGCCTAAGCAGAAAATCCTTATGATATAGAGACTGACTAATGCTGTATAATATCTTGGAAGGAAATACAACACGTCTTTCTCTTCTCCTTTGTCATAAGCATATGACAACTACAATCAGGCTCAAAACACAAGGCCACAGGCTTTTATATGTGCTTACAGTATGAAAGTCTTCAGCTCTTAGTCTGTCAGAATGCTGTAATGTCCCATGTCCCTTCAGCAATATAAACATTTGAGTTTTCTTTCTTTCCAGTAGAACAATATTGAAATTAAAGCATGGAGTCTTTCTGTGGTTAGCATTTGCCCTGCCATTTCCTGTGTGCACATCGGCATTGAAGAGAAGCTAGTGAACAAGTTACAGCCTCTGTTCATAGTTAACCACTGTCAACTTTTTGTCCTCCTAAGGATTCACTTCTGCTGTGATGCCCCCAGAACACAGCCATCTCGTACTGGGTTAAGCAGGTGGCGATTTGTGATGACTGCTACTGATTGGCTTGTTTCACATAAACCGTGCATTTAGCTAGTCCCTGGTTAAACATACTCCTGTTGTTGCTACCTTGCCCTCCCCACCTACTAGTCTGTTTCTTGCCTGTTTAAACTGAAAGCTCTTTGGGGCAGGGATTGTCTCTTTGTGTCTGTAGGGTCTGTAGACCTGGTCTGGTTTAGTAATCTAGGTTCTAGTAATACAAATAATAAATAGTAATGATGTATGGCAAGGGTTCTCAAGATCTTCAGTAACATGGACCAGACCTTAATAGTTTTTCTCATGGTCCGCTCTCCTCCCATTTTCAATTAATTAGTATCTCTGTGGCAATTACAGCAATTGCTTACATGGAAAGAATATTAGGAAAGCACTTCAGCTGTCTTTTAATACATTTTAACAGATGGAAACCAGGAGGAGACACAGCACTATGTGACCAACCATGATTTCCTGTATCACTGTTTGAGAACTGCTGTTATATAGTATAATATAGCTAATATAGTCCGTATATTAAAAGTCCCCATTTTTAACAAATCAGAGATTTGTCTTTCTCAGCCCATGTCTTGCTTACTGTTTGTTACTTTCATTTCTGTGTCACATCAGAATTTGAAAACAGTAAGGTTATTTGCTTTTGCATTCTGTTTACTTTGGGCTAGATCCTACGCTCGATGTGCACAGAGGCAAAAAAAGCAGAAGAATGTATAAGGGAGCATTTTTTCCCTATGTAAATAGCTGGACAGAATCCCTCCCACCACTCGGGTTGACTGGGTGGTATGTCTGTTCACACACTGACTCTCACACTGTGGACCCTGCAGCATAGGAGGTGAAACCAGCTGGCTAATGCATATGCTGCTGTTAACAGCTTGTGTTATCTCGGTGTGCCCCTAGCACCTGCTCATAGGAGGAGGAAGCAGTGCATTGTGGTGGGCTGCACAAAGGCTGATTAGAAGTTCTGTGGTTTAACATACTTTTTTTTCCTGCTTTTTTTAATCAAAATCAGTATCAAGAGTGAGAGAAAATCTATTCAGTATAACTACTGTGTGTGTGGTAAACAGTACTGAAGAGGGATGGTTGTATCATAGAATATCAAGGTTGGAAGAGACCTCAGGAGGTCATCTAGTCCAACCCCATGCTCAAAGCAGGACCAATCCCCAACTAATTTTTTTGCCCCAGATCCCTAAATGGCCCCCACAAGGATTGAACTCACAACCCTGGGTTTAGGAGGCCAATGCTCAAACCACTGAGCTGAGACTCAAGAGATTTGGGTTCAGTTACTGGCACTGCCACAGAGTTTTTGGGAGGCCTTAGACAAGTCACTTCCCCTCTGTACTTCAATTTTCCCATCTGTAAAATTGGGATAATCACTTCTTACCTGTCAGGAGTGTTGTGAGAATATATTATCATTTGTGGGGCTCACATGACGGGAACTATATACATAGATTGTGTGCAGGGCGGTCCAAGGATTGTGGGAGTACATGTGTCTTAAAACCATCTTTGCCCCCTCTAGTTGGCCATTTGAGTGCTCCTTGGCTACAGTTTGGGTCTGGCCCAGTAAGATTTTCAGAAATAAAATCTAAACATTTCAAGGAAAGTGAAGTCTAATGTAATTTTGATTTGTTAAGTGCATCTCACCTTGGTTATGGTTCCTTCAAAGTGTCTTTGTTTAAATAGTAGAACAGATTAATATTTCTCCAATCTTTCTTCAAACAAAAGCCCCAGGACATGGGATCTACCATAGGTTAAGGGGACACATTTTTGTGGAAATTCTTGGTAAAACAGTTTCCCCTATAGTTAGCATAGGAAATAACTGGCATGATTGTGTAGTAGTATCTGTTGGCAAATGTTGACAATGTAATGTTGACTGTGGCAACCTTTTTGGGGTCTCTGAAGAGATGACAAAGCTATTGGTTGTTTTCAGTCATGAGGCACAGGAGACTGAGTTTTGAGAGATGGTTGGACTATTTGTTTAGGATAACCTCTGTAGAGTAAAATCATAGGCCCTATCTGGTTCTGCAATAACTTTTACACAACCAGCATGCAGTATTTTTATTATTTCTACCTGAAGAGATCTTGTCCGTGATATCAGACTCTGGTTTCCTCAGTGGGGAAAAAAATAAGCTATGTGATGTATTGTTTAGTCCCTATCTCTGTATTGTGGTGTCTCGCTTTTTGTGATATCAATGTAAACTCTGCTGAGAGCCCCAGAAACAAAGGTGTCAGTGAAGAATTGCTCTTGGGGCCTGAGGGGGCGGGAGGGAGGGCCAGTCTCATTTTCCCCTTTAGCTTTCACTGAATGTTTTTATCTATCTAACTGTTGATTTGAACCTTAGTGGAACGTGAAGAATTCCTGCCTCTTCAAACTATTGATGATCTTTATTATTATCTTCTAGCAACTTTGGAGCATCACTGGCATATTTTGCTCATTGCTGGAGGGGCTGCTGCCTCATTATTACTACTGGTTACCATACTGATCATCAGCGTCACCGTTGTTTATCGTAAAAAGTAAGAGTAACAGATCCAATTCCTTAATGACACTGAGTAGCTCTAAAGTCTCAAGGACCTCATATTGGATAGCCTTCCATTGACATAACTGCTAATACTCTAACATCCTCTTTAGAATTGTTTTTTTTTAAATGGGGTGTGGAAATGTAGCATTTTTTTTAAATTTACCCCTTTTACTGAAAATTTGAAATGTCAACACTTGAAAAATTCTGATGCTATAGCTGGTAGAAAAAATTGTGAATGTTTCAAGATTTTCCTAATTTTTACAAAAATTTGAATTTCAAATTTTGAAAAATTTCAACATGTTCTAATCTTCATGCGCCTATGAAATGCTTTCATGGCATAAACCACAACTGGCACACTCTGTGATTACATGCTAGGGGATTAAAGTTCTGAATTTGTTATTTCCCACTGCATCCCCTACCAAATGACTAAAAGATGTTGAACCTAGATTTTATGTCTTTGTTTTTTGTTGAAGTGGCAGAAACAGCAACAAAATAATGAGACATCTCGTGCCTCCCCCCTCCCCCCCCAATAAAAAGCATTTTTAGAAAAAAGGTCATTTTAGCTAATTGGAAAATATGTCTTTACATTCACCTGAAATGGGATTGGTTTTTTAAATGTATAATTTATGTCCCAACTTTGTGCTCAGCACTATGAGACAAAGTCAAGTAGGTTATAGTCTATAACTCAGACACAGAAACACTAAGCTGCCTAGGGACCCAGAGGAGAGGCTGATTGGAGTTTGTTTTTTCTTTTGGTTTGAGTAAGAAGGTAAACCCAGCCCTCCATTATCTCTCTCATTTCTAGTTCTCCCTGGGATGCAAAATCCCAAGATGCTAGATGGCCTTTTAAGCCTTTTTGGGTTATTATTTTTGTACTGATATTATCGTTCAGATCTATGGTGCTAGAATTAATCTGTTAAACTATGTATATGTGCATTTCCACTGTAACATTCCTTTTGAATGTGTGTCACCAGAAAGAAAAGGAGAAGGATCATGAAGGTCCTGTCGAAAGCCCTGTACTCTACTCAGACCCGGGTAAGACTGGCCAAAGAACTACTTGCTTTTTGCAGGACTTTTTTCTTTTGTCTTTCTTTTCTGACTAATTTCATAGAATCATAGAATCATAGAATCTCAGGGTTGGAAGGGACCTCAGGAGGTCATCTAGTCCAACCCCCTGCTCAAAGCAGGACCAAACCCAACTAAATCAGCCCAGCCAGGGCTTTGTCAAGCCTGACCTTAAAAACCTCTAAGGAAGGAGATTCCACTACCTCCCTAGGTAACCCATTCCAGTTCTTCACCACCCTACTAGTGAAAAAGTTTTTCCTAATGTCCAAAAGTTTTTCCTAATGTCCCAATGTGACAACATGAAAACGGTACTTTCTGCAGTTCGCAATTTAGATTGTACTCTTACTACTGGTGCTTTTTTCACTGTCTCCCTGAAATATGCTCACACGTGTAAGCGACAGCATGGTGGTGTGGTCTGAGCACTGATCCAAGCACCAGGCATTCCTGAGTTCTAATCCTGTTTATGGGCTAGTCATGCAGGTCACCATTCTCAAGTCTATGGGAGTTGCAGATGCTCAGTAAATCTCCAAATCAGGCCCTGTGTATTTGTCCTAAATATGGATTTATGGGCTGGTTTTTGAGCTCCCAAGTGTGACAATTTGGCTTTAATATCTTTCTGAATTTCTTTCTCCTTGAATAAAAATGGATTGCTAGCTTAAGAGGAGTGCTGCAAGGGTTAGTTAATATTTGTTAAGGACTTTGACAGTATTAAACATCAAAGTGCTAACTATTTTGGCAGTGATCCTTCTGTGATATAAGATGTTAGATATGATTGCAAAGAATTTACCTTTGGGCTTGAAAGCTAACCTCATCATTCCTCCATATGCTGCATGCATGTTTAATTTTGGAAACTAAAGGTAACATTGGTTCATTCTATTATTTGATACATCTTCAGTTGTCTTAAAAGTAATACCTAAACATATTGCATATGTATGAAGGACTTCTGCCATGGGAGAAGTGTAACAGGAGAACTTAGGTGCTATGTTTGGGGGTGAGATGTGAGTTCACCTACTCTAATTTTGTAGGGCAGATATCCAATTTTCAGAGGTTTCCCTCTTTTTTGTTCTTTACAGGTGGGACCCAAACACTAATACTTAAACCTTTTTAGAAATTTGTGTTCCTTATGATATGATATGATATATAATATAAAATATAATATAATTAATATAATATAAATATTTATAGAGCCCTAAGAACGCTAAGGTGAGGGAAGGGTGACAACTTAATTCTGCCCCTGCCTTTCCTCTTCATTGACCCTCAGTCCTGGCTCCTAAGGCCACCTTTGCCATCTTTCCCCCTGAACACTATGTAACCTTTCTCAATGAGTGTGGGAGTCTCTTGCTGCTCCTCTCAGTCACCAGCTTGTACATGAAGCCACTATGAGTTGCATGGTAGAGATTTCTTTAAAACTCTATCTGTACTCCTAGTCTTCGCTGCCTCCCTTCTGTCTTATATTGATCAGAAGAAGGGCTGTAATGGGAGTACAGGCCTCAGGTAAATCCCTGCACTCAGAAATCTTCCCTTTTTCTGTGATAAGAAGCCCTAGTGGGACCCATTCCCACTTTAGGAACAACCTAGTTCATAAAGCAATTAATGCATGAGGAATCGCAAGTTTTTTAAGACTGGACGAATCGTGCAGTTGTTTTCCTCTATCTACTAAAAAGAACAGGAGTACTTGTGGCACCTTAGAGACTAACAAATTTATTTGAGCATAAGCTTTCGTGGACTACAGTCCACTTCTTTGGATGCATAGAATGGAACATTCAGTAAGAAGATATTTATACATACAGAGAACATGAGAAGGTGGAAGTAGCCATACCAACTGTAAGAGGCTAATTAATTAAGAGAAGCTATTAACAGCAGGGGAGAAAAACTTTTGAAGTGATAATCATGATGGCCCATTTCGGACAGTTGACACGAAAGTGTGAGGCTGCTTCAACATGGGGAAATAGATTCAATTAGTGTAATGACCGAGCCATTCCCAGTCTCTGTTCAAACCTAAGTTGATTGTATCTAGTTTGCATATCAATTCAAGTTCAGCAGCTTCTCGTTGGAGTCTGTTTTTGAAGCTTTTTTGTTGCAAAATTGCCACCTTAACGTCTGTCACTGAGTGATTAGGGAGGTTGAAGTGTTCTCCTACTGGTTTTTGAATGTTATGATTCCTGATGTCAGATTTGTGTCCGTTTATTCTTTTGCGAAGAGACTGTCCGGTTTGGCCAATGTACATGGCAGAGGGGCATTGCTGGCACATGATGGCATATATCACATTGGTAGATGTGCAGGTGAACCTCTCCTTTTGTCCCTCTATCTACTATAGCCCATTTGAAATTATTTGAGAACTATGTTTTGAATAGCAGCCTAGTTTCCCCTGCTACTTGATCCTCTAATGAAGTGTATTTGTGACAAAAGTTTTTTTTTTGGTTTGATTTTTTATTTTGGAAATGAGTGAGACATAGCAACTACCTTGGCTCATTTTTTATTTTTTTTTTCCCGCTTACCACTTAAACACTCTCAGACCAGATCCTCAGCTAGTGTAAATCTGAGGAGTTCCATTGAAGGCAGTGGGCCTCCACTGGGTGAGAATCTGGCCCTTTTTTCTCAGCCTTTATTCTCTCACAAAGGGAGGAATTGCAGTAGCGATGGCTATTTCTGGGCAAAATTATGTGATTCTGGTTTGCAGGGTGATCAGACTTTTCCGATGAAATCTTGGGCTGCATTTCTAACTATAGTCAGAGACTTTGAGAGGGGATTTTGGCAGCTGGAGAGGAGTGTCAAGTTTGGGGTGGGGAGAAGGGCTGAAAGTAGGCTGTCAAGCAATTAAAAAAATTAATCGCAATTAAGCACACTGTTAAACAATAATAAAATGCTATTTATTTAAATATTTTGGATGGTCTCTACATTTTCAAATATATTGATTTCAATTACAACACAGAATACAAAGTATACAATGCTCCCTTTATATTTGATTGCAAGTATTTGTAATGTAAAAAACCAAGAGATAGTATTTTTCAATTCACCTAATACAAGTACTGTACTGCAATCGCTTTATCATGAAAGTTGAACTTACAAATGTAGAATTATGTCAAAAAAACCTGCATTCAAAAATAAAACAATGTAAAATTTTAGAGCCTGAAAGGGCTCAGTCCTACTTCTTGTAAAGCCAATCGCTCAAACAGGTTTGTTTACATTTGCAGGAGATAATGCTGCCTGCTTCTTGTTTACAATGTCAGCTGAAAGTGAGAACAGGCATTCTCATGGCACTGTTGTAGCCAGAGTCACAAGATATTTACGTGCCAGATGCACTAAAGATTCATATGTCCCTACATGCTTCAACCACCATTCCAGAGGACATGCATCCATGCTTATGATGGATTCTGCTTGATAACAATCCAAAGCAGTGTGGACCAATGCATGTTAATTTTCATTATCTAAGTCAGATGCTATGAGCAGAAGGTTGATTTTCTTTTTTGGTGGTTTAAGTTCTGTAGTTTCCGCATCGGAGTGTTGCTCTTTTAAGACTTCTGAAAGCATGCTCGACACCTCAGACCTCTCAGATTTTGGAAGGTACTTCAGATTCTTAAACCTTGGATTGAGTGCTGTAGCTATCTTTAGAAATCTCACATCGGTACCTTCTTTGTGTTTTGTGAAATCTGTAGTGAAAGTGTTCTTAAAATGAACATGCTGGGTCATCATCTGAGACTGCTATAACATGAAATATATGACAGAATGCAGGTAAAACACAGCAGGGGCATACAATTCTCCCCCATGGAGCTCAGTCATAAATTTAATTAATGCATTATTTTTTTAACGAGCATCAGCAGGATGGAAGCATGCCCTCCAGAATGGTGTCCAAAGCATGAAGGGGCATATGAATGTTTAGCATAACTGGCACGTAAATACCTTGCAATGCCAGCTACAAAAGTGCCATGCAAACGCCAGTTCTCACTTTCTGGTGATATTGTAAACAAGAAGAGGGCAGCATTATCTCCTGTAAATGTAAACAAACTTGTTTGTCTTAGTAATTGGCTGAACAAGAAGTAGGACTGAGTGGACTTGTAGGCTCTGAAGTTTTACCTTGTTTTGTTTTGGAGTGCAGTTATTTAATAAAAAATCTACATTTGTAAGTTGCACTTCCATGACAAAGAGATTGCACTACAGTACTTGTATGAGGTGAATTAAAGAATACTATTTCTTTTGTTTGTAATTTTTACACTGAAAATATTTGTAATAAAAAATAGTATACAACACAGAATACCATATATATGAAAATGTAGAAAAATATCCAAAATACATTTCAATTGGTATTCTATTGTTTAACAGTGCGATTAAAACTGCGATTAATTGTGATTAATTTTTTTAGTTAATCGCGTGAGTTAACTGTGATTAATCAACAGCCCTAGCTGAAAGTGTGTTTGGCGGCTAGGAGGGAAGGAATGGAGGTGATTTGCCTTGAAGCAGGAAGGGCATGTGTATTGGGACTGCTTGCCAGCTAGGAGGGGATAATAAAACCTACTTCTCCTTTCACCTCTTTCATTGTTCATTGCCATCCTTCATCCCTTCTCTTCTAACCCTGCTCTCCGCTCCATCTCTCACGTAATGGTGCAGCAGATGAGATGGAACCACTGTGGGAGCACCCTGTCAGTCTTCACCCTGTTTTAGCCAGAACAATTTTGCAATCAGAACAATCTGTGAACCCAGATATCTGGGCACCTTGCTTAGCTGCATACATTTGAATGATTTACTGGCTTATATACAAAGAGCAGCTCTACCTGCCTTTTAATCAGTTATGTTTAGTTTAATAGTAATACAAATACTGATGTCCCTATCTTTGTGGCCTGCAAAACACCAAAGAAGTTTAAAGTTAATAGCACCTCACAGAAGTGTTGTGGGCATAAATACTTGAATGACTGTGAGGTACTCATATACTACAGTAACAGAGGCAATATAAGCTAGCTTCTGAGAACACTGTTTGAATTATAGAAGCAGCTCTTGTCTCAGAGATCTAGAGCAGGGGTTCTCAAACTTCATTGCACTGTGACCCCCTTCTGACAACAAAAATTACTACACAAATCCGGGAGAGGAGACTGAAGCCTGAGCCTGTTCAAGCTCTGCCGCCCCGTGCCAGAGGGAAGCCAAAGTCGAAGCTCAAGGGCTTCAGCCCCAGGCAGCGGGGGAGCGGGGGCTGTAACGAATCGTTAGCGTATCTGGCACATAAATATCTTGCAATGCTGGCTACAACAGTGCCATGAGAAGGCCTGTTTTCACTTTTAGGTGACATTGTAAACAAGAAGTGGGCAGCATTGTCTCCTGCACATGTAAACAAACTTGTTTGTCTGAGCAATTGGCTGAACAAAAAGTAGGACTGAGTGGACTTATAGGCTCTAAAGTTTGACATTTGTTTTATTTTTGAATGCAGTTATTTTTTGTGCATAATTCTACATTTGTAAGTTCAACTTTCATGATAGAGATTGCACTACAGTACTTGTATTAAGTGAATTGAATTTTTATTTTTATAGTGCAAAAATTAATTAAAAAAATATAAAGTGAGCACTGTACACTGTTGAAATTGAAATCAATATATTTGGAAATGTGGAAAACATCAAAAATATTTCAATAAATGGTATTCTAATACTCTAATTTTTTTAACCGTGTGATTTTTTTTTTTAATCGCTTGTCAGCCCTATCCTAGATGTTTTGAGAAAACTCTGGAACTGTTTGAAATGTTCAGAATACTAAAAGTACCAACTTGTTCCAGGTTCCTCCTCCTTACTTGTTCTCTCCAACCTTACCTTCACTAGTGCATTATCTTCTAGTGCTGTAAATGAGATCTGGGCACAAACAGCTTTTCTTCATTTTTCTGACATTCCTATTACTGTTATTCCGAGGGCATCCAGAGCCCAACACTAACAGGAGCTCCTGAGCTTTAGCTCAATTGTGAGCATCTCCCTTGATTAAATAAAGTGTGGCTATCTAATGAACCACTGATTTTGCAGTTCACTGTTGACATTTTTTAATGGCTTTGTTCTTCTAGCCCAGTAACAGTTATGGAAGATCCAACTTTCGTGGCACACCAAACAGCAGAAGCGGAGTAGCATCAGTATCTGGGGTGATGGACGAGATTTATATCAACTACAGAGACTTCTCACGCAAACCTAAGACAAGAACATGAGTTTCCTTCTCATGTCTGAATAAAGTAACCAATGTAGAAGTACAGGCTTTGGATCATAGGCTTTATTCTCTTTGTACCAGACTAACTTTTATTTTTGTAGTCTCCATCAGCTAAGTGACTTTGATTTATCAGTGCAGCAAGAGATTATTTGTTTGTCTATAATTTACATCTTCTGAGACTTTAACTACATTTTAAGCAATAATTTTGGCAGGGAGGGCGGGAATAAATTAAGAGGCCAAATTCAGAGCTGGTGTACCTCCCATGGCACTGGAGCTGCATCTGCCTACACCAGGTCTGAATTTGATCCTGAAAGTTTATATGAACGAGTAAAGCAGAGGGGAAATGTGTTCTTTTGTCTAGATCCAGGTATTTAATATCTGCAGTGGCACTTTATATTGTGTGCTTTATAGAGTGGCAGCAGAATGAAACTGTTTTTGCCCATTATGTAACATAATACCTGCATGTGAAGTGACAAGATCAAATACATCAGGTTTCCTCTTGCCCAGAATAAGAAGGGTTCATAGGAGCTCAACATTCCTCCCTCTCAATGGCCACACGAGATGTTCAAGCAGTCACTCAGGTCCTTATGGTTGAGAAAAAATAGAAATCTGGCTCTGAGGCACAGCAGCACACTCAGGTGAAAACAAAACACAGACTCAGTCACTGACAAGTTATATTTAATAATAATTTATTATAAGGTTTGGTTGCACAAAAAATAAATGAGAACAAGGAGGATACAGGAATAAATGAGGCAAAGCAGAAGAAAAAAGCATGATTAAGAACACTTACAAAATGATATGTATACATACACATACATATATGTGTATATATTCTGCAGGAATCAGCAGAAGAAAATGCACATAAATAGAAAGAAACAAACAAAACCAGAAGGCAGACCTGAGAATTAGGGTCTACGCATCCTGTTGGCCCTTTACACAAGTGCTTTTAGTGGAATGTCTCTAGGCGTGCGCAGGACAATCACTTTAATATGAGGGAGGAATCCAGGTAAGTGAGTGCTATCATGAAGACTAATAGTCACATATGGCTGCATACTATAGTGCCTCAACATACTGTATACTGTACGTCAGGCTGTTTAGTCACGTCTGCTTGGCCTGGTGCTCTCTTTCTCTTTAAACATAAGTGAAAGTGGTATTGAACTTGAATATTTCTGGAAAGGGGAAAAAAGTTAACGTCATTCTTCCTAAGTATTAGTTACCAGTTCCATTGAGTTTGGCAGGGAAAGAGCATTGACAGCAGCCTGAAAGGTAAAAGCACATAACTAGCCTCTTCCGACAGAAGGCTGTTTTCGTGTGACTAAGAAAACAGTGGTCTAGATTCTTCTGGTCATTATGTGGACATGGGTGTCCCAAGCTACTGGGGAGGATCACAGCATTGTGCAGCTAGCCTACACTTCAGCTAAATTGAAATGTTGTAAGACTAAAAATTAGTTAAAACCTAGCATTGAAGAGTTTCATTGTTTACCATGTCAAACACCATTAGAAAACACTTTTTTTTTTTTTTTTTTGGATCTGTGTACTCCTCAACAAATACCTATACACATTATAAGGGGTACTTTTATTTTTTCCACTTACTGAAGGATTTAGGAAATGTTAGCACATGAATGATGAAATTGCATCATATTGATGAGGATACACAGAAATGTACTATTAATAAGTTGGGTTGTTTTTTTTACCTGAGTTATCACGTCATACCAGATCACTGCAAATTGTGCACAGTATTACAAGTAGAACCCTGTATCAGCGGGCCTTTTCTCTAAACTGGATCTGGTGATCCCATTTATATTCAGATGCCAAGCTGCTAATATAATGAATTCCACTAGATTTGTTTCCCAGTCAGAGCTCCGGATGCCTCAAGATATAATAACCACAAAGTTGGTAGTGCCCCCCTGTTTTTTTAGAAGCAGAGTTTTCACTCCTAGTGCATCCATACTAGTCTAAAGAGTTGTTTTTACTGAGGGTGAAAAGATGGGGATTTCGTTTAACTTGAATAGCTGTAGGATCAGTTTATTTTGGTTTGTTTCTGGCAAGTGTCCTTGATATTTCCTTGACATGGTATCTGAGGCCATTATAACATTTCTGTGTACATTTCTTTTTTTCAAAATAATTGAACATTTTCCAGATTTTAGGGGAAAAAATCTATACTGCACATCTTGGCATTTTGTTTAATCTATTTTAATTCAAATTCCATAGATGTTTTGCTTCTACGAAGACAGTATACAGGGAAAGGTGTGTCAACACATCACACATAGCATAATAAAAGTAATATATTAATCCTTTCCAATAAACAGACCAAGCAACAGCTTAATTTTGTACCATTACCATAAAGCTATATCAGTGAACAGCAGCTGAACCCCAGATGAAACCATTAAAAATACAACCTTGTCAATATCCTAAACTGGCAGCAAAATCAATAAGTTACAAAAATCTCTTAAGACTAAAGAGCCTGGCTTGGAGATACATACATATATTTATGTGTATGCATGCACAAGTTGTCATTAATACATCAACATTGCCAACAGACAGTTTCTTTTCTAAATGTAGGGAAAAACTTTGCTACCACTGTGGAGTAACTGTTGCCCAGTGCTGATTTTTTTTACTGACAATCACTGTAGGTGAAGAGTCTAAGGACAGCAGTTAGGGGAGTGGGATTTAAAACCTCTTAAAATGTATGAGTGTGGCTTGAGGGACTGTCTGTGGCAAAATTTGCATTGTTTTAAATTAGTGTTCTAGGTACCCACTCTGAAGTCAGACAGCTCATAGGGCACTATTTATGACTTAGATGATCAAGCTCAGAATTTCACATAATAGGACCAAATTACATTCTTAGCAAATGTAAGAAATGCAATTCCTTTTACAGGTGCTTATTTCCTCTAGGGCAAAAGTATGCAACTAAACTTTGCAATCTCTTTTGAACAGTAAAATAGCAATTATAAACACTGAACATAATGATTGAAATAAGTGTGATTTCTCTCTACAGCTTAAAACAGTTTTAAAAAAATGAATGTCCCCCAAAGATAACAATAAACCCCAAACAGCAGCCAGATTATGGAATTTACTGAAGGCTGTTACAGCATTACTTATTTAAAAATAACCAAACAACCCCAGGCTCCAGAAACATTACTTAAATAAATAAAGCTTACAGGATAAAGCATATTTTCATTAAACAAAAGAGATATTTAATTTGTTAATCTTTAATTAAGGGAACTCTTAGCAGAAAACTGGAATTATACTGATAGAAGCTTTTAAGAAAGAGAAAAGATGGCTTTTCTTCAGTGACACATTAAATGTGCTATGGCTAGTTGTATGCATGTATGTTGTATACAAGGAGAGAGACGTTTGTCTAAAAGAGAAGTCCTGTAATTGATGGCATTATGAAACCTTTTAAACTTAAATACAGGTCTCTTGAAAAACTGAGTCCTCCAAACTAAAATAGTATCTGAAATTGGCCTATTCTGGCAGCACTTCACTCTGCAGAGACAGCCATCTTCCTGGTTCATGAAAAATAGAAAGAGGATTGAACTCCCACTTTAAGGTGCTTTGGGTAGATAGTATAGCAGGGAATTGAGATGCTATATTGAAATATTTCCTTTAGCTTTCTTTATTCTTAAAAAAATGCTGATGTGTTTTAAAGACACTAACTAATCTGCATCCTGCCAAGGCCTCCATCATAACTCCCCACTTTCTGTTCCTCTTGGCTATTCCTTTCTCTCCTGCCCAGCAGAGCGCATTTTGTCCGCTAGTAGTTGGAGGTGTGAAGTAATGTCTGGAGGGTTTGTTGCTGAGAGGGGGAGAGGAGGGAGCTATAAGTGTATGTTAGGTTGCGCTTGAAAGATTGTCAGGCAGGGAACTTGGGATTTGGGGAAAGGTCTGGGCTGAGCTATGAAAAGAAACTGTTTCAAATAACAGATCCTAGGGTGAAGATTACTTATGGTCTTAAAACTTCTGGAAACCATGAGGCAGATTATTTCTCATATCTACTTTACACCCCTGAAGTTCCATTTAACTCATTAGGCTAAGTGATTGTCATGTGGCGATGCTTCACTGAAGTCCAAGGAGTGACATTGATTGACACCAGCAGAGTTACCATGTACCTCACTGAGTTACACAGGTATAAGTGAGAGGAAACCCAGGCTTTAAATGCTTCCACTGAATTCAATGGAGTTGCATTTGCTTATACCAGGGCTACAATTAGTTGCAAATGCCTTGTTTCTTCAATTAAATCTAATTGTTAGCACCCGTCTTTAATGATCATCGGGTAGCAAGATGACTCTCTCCATGTTCTGAGAAATTTTATTTTAAAGCTATTAATTAATTATGAAATTAACACCACTGAGCTGTTAAAAATGATGAAATTGTGAAATTTTAGAAATGTGCACATTTCCTTTTACATGTTTTATGTCTAGTTGGACACCAACCTGAATAATTGAGGCTCCCAATCTAAACCCTGCTCATAGAATTATTTAGATGATGGGTAAAATTTTCAGAAACATCTACATGATTGAGGCTCCTAAGTCCCATTTTTCAAAAGTGACTTAGGCATTTAAGAGTATAAGTACCACTGACTTGCTATGAAACTTAAGTGCCTAACGACCAGGTATTCTATGGTATTTAGGCACCTACAGATGTGGATAGGCAAACTGTCGTATTTTCAAAAGCACTGAAGCAGGTTATATGCCTAGCTGCCATTGGAATCAATAGGAGATAGGTGCTGAACCAGCTTTGGTTCGTAACCAGGTGTTACGCACTTCTGAAAATGGAACATAGTCTCCTAAAGCACTCAGATGTATTTGAAAATGTTACCTGATGTTTTAATCAGTTCTCAGAAGAAAGCAGCTCAGGTGTCTACCTCCCACAAGCTGAGATATACCTGCAAAAATTTAGATAGCTCATCAATGCTGGAAAATATGGACCTTTGGGTAAGTAAAATCTGCCACACTTTGCTGAAACACATGGCTGTTTGATTTCCTAATTTTGAAGGTTATGAACAAAATGTTGTGTTGAATATTTCCAAAATTTAGTCACCACCCTCAGGGCTTCCAAGACTGAGCTGAATTCTATTTCAGCGTGAATGATGCAGTTGTCATGCCACCCTGCCTTCTGTTAGCACTGTGTCTAATACAAAGATGCATTCTTGGCACTGTTAATTTTCCATCATGTGGGGTACTCAAAAAAAAATAATAAATTAATTTACCTTAGTTAAAAAGATGTTTGTTAGTATCTATGGTACAATAGTCCATTATGCTTTGGCTTGGCAGAATTCAATTTTTATTTTTTGACACATATCAATGTTTATTTGTAAGCTTATTTTTAATTCATTTAAATTTTCACTATCGTGAAATTATGGGTGTGGAAGCAACATCATATGTCAAAATAATCATCAAAATCTAAGTTCACAAACAGCACTTTTTGTACTGTGACTATCGATAAATTTTGCTATTATCAATGGAAATACTTTTTCATCAACGTGTGTGTACGGAGAAATCAATGTTTATAGACATTTACCAATTAAAAATCTAATCCTTTCTAGCCTATACTTTATATAGGAAATAACTGGAATACTAGAAATACTGAGATAAATTTATAACCTTATCTAAGGCAATTGGCACATTTTTATGAGTAGCCACTTTCCTGGTAACACAGCCAGTACTGAGCAAAGTTGAAAGTGCTTATGGAAAAAATTGGAAATAGCGGAGAGACCCTGGGTGCCTCTCTATGCCAAGTGGAAGAAGGCACCACCATACCATAACTCACCTGAGGTCTCACACACTCATTGTGACAACAGTGAGTTGGGGCAATTTATGTGAAAAAAGGCATCCTGTAAGGTATCATATCAAAACTGTCAGTCATTAATAATATTGCACGATTTAGCTACAGATGGTGTATAAAGAATTATAGCTGTGTGCTGGAAATATGGTCTTAAAATCTATTTGGCCAGCAGTGCATAAGCCTAACCCAGCCAAAGGAATGTTGTTTCATCTGCTTCACGGTGTTGTCAATGTAAATTGAGCAAGGTGAGGACAGACACAATGGAAGTACATTTATAGTAAGCACAGCCATCAAACTAGCAGGTAGGGGAGATGACCACTTACTGATCACAACGGGGTATGTTGTACCCCCAGGAAGCCTTCCTGGTTCTTAAAACAGAGATGACAAACTTTGGGAAATATGAGCAGAAACAGAAAGCCGCATTGGCACCTATCACCTGAGAGACACATGGGGCCAGAGCTCTTGAAATCTTGATCCTTCAACCAAGGGGGAGGAAGAAGAGGGGCTGAAGTCTCTGGGAACTGACTGTAGGTGAGAAACCTGCTTAGACAAAGATTGTAACTTGCTAAAGTTAAGTTTTAGTCACTAGAAAGTATATTTTGTTTGTAACCTTTCATATCTCTTTCACTCCTACTTGAAATCACTTCAAAAACTAGTGATCAGTAGCACATTAGGCATGCTAAGTTATAGTCAAAGTACATTTTACCACATTTTTCTTTGATTCGTTAATAAGAGTAGTGTATATTTCAGTTCTGTTTAAGTGTACACTCTGCCAACACCATATTTTCTCACAACTTAAAGAAGGTATTCAAGAAAATAAATGTTTTAAGGTTTAATACTATATCCTGCAGAAGATGTAAAACCTCCATAATTGTGCACTAATGTATCATGTAGGAAATTTCTCACTAGACTCCTTCTGTGTATCTGTGGCCAGAAGCATGAGAACTGAGGGTTCTCGTGTTTTCTTACTTATAATTGCAGACACTGTTTTTATTCATATAAATGTTTAATCCGTTTCTGAAATGTTCCAAGTTATTTGCTTCAATAAAATCTTGCATCAGTGAGTTCCACAAGTTAAACCAACTATAAATGAGTTTCTTTCATCTAGATTCAATAATGCACTTTAACATGAGTGCTGATGTTCTTATTTACCCTTTTCCATAATACAAGAACACCTGACTGACCCTCTCTGCACAAATTATTGTTCTGTAGGAGCTTGATCCTATGAGTTGAGCACAAGGTGCCAATCTCAGCTCCCATTGAAGCCAGTGGAAGCTGAACACTTTGGTGGGGTTGAGTACCCTAAGTTTCCACTGGATTCAACAGGAGTAGAGGGTACTTTGCAGGATCCAATGCTCTATCAGTATCAAATCTCCTAAATTACCCTACTCCTTTTAAATCTTTCCTTGTTTTGACTCCTCACCCCATTCCATGCTTCTAATTTTTTTATTGCCCTTCCCTGAGCATTTCTGTTTACTATGCCCTTTTGGAGATGAGGGGACCAGAGCTGAATGCAGGATTGAAGATGAGTACATTCCATTTATTACTGTTTTTCTTACTACAGACTAAAAAAGTGCAATGTAACTTTTACAAAAAGCACCTCCAGAATTGAGATGCTTGATATCATTGTCATCTGAGGAAGCTCAAAAGACTCCAATATTAATGTTGTCACAAGGATAGCTTTATTTTGTACCATGTTCTGTTCTTGCTACAAAAACAGTCATGACAATAGATGTGTAACTGCCATCTTTGTTCTCATTATTGGTGTAAAATTGTCAAGAGACTGGATTAATTTTATGCTGTCTTTCTATGCCTGCTGCAGTCTTTGTTACAAGACAATGAAATATATATTGAGAACAAGAATATAGCATGCATTAAAAATGGGGGATAACTTTGCTCAGAACTAAAATAGTTACATGAACAATTCTCTGTAAAATGTATCAATTCCCCTGACTCTCCTAAGATTATAACAAAAGAAAGATGCAAATCTATTCATTCTCATGACACTATCCACACAGAAAGATAAGGCGGAAATGGTGAAAACTTAACCTTAGTGGTGTTCAGAATGGAGTGTGAAATTTGTGAAGTTTGAGAAGGGTTTGAACTTCATTGAGCTTAGAGGGGGGTTACAAGGTATAACTGAAAACAAATCTATTTTCAAATGGGTTGTAACTCAAGGCAAAAGTTAGCCAATAGGGTCAAAGTTAACTTAAAAGGAAAAACTGTGCTTCATCTACAAGAATGTTGTTCTCTTCTTTATTTTTAAATGACTAAACATTTTAAATAAAAACAAACTCTTTACAATTAATTTAACATCTTTCTCTAGATCTTCTCTAAAACTCTACCAAATATAGTGAACAAACTCAGAAGAAAGCTACAGAAAGATGTCTTATGGCAAAACTTTCACTGATATGCATGGAGTCAAGATTTTTACCTAGAAGCATAGAGGTAGGGTCCTAAATCCATATTTAAGCACATAAATAAGTGGTTTCATTTTTAAAAGTGCTGAGTACCCATCACCTCCCCTTGACTTAATTGCCTTGTGAGTGTCTTGCCTCTTCCACAAACTCATTTTTAATGCTACAGCAGGACATTCAGTATACATTCATGGACCATTCAACTACCATTGTTGTTCCTCTGTGTTTCTTAGTATTCATTTTATTCTAAAGAGTATTTGTTTTACTTGCTCACTCATTTCAAATATCAGACACCTTTTTTCATAAAGTCAAGAATAAGGACTATGCTTGATTTCAGAAGCTCAAGCCTTTAGCTCCAGAAAGCACTTATGTACTGCATCAAATCTTAACCAGTTCACTCGTAAAACCTGCGTCAATGCAATAATGGATAGCACAGCTACCTTCCACTAGTAAATTATAGGCTGACCCCTTAGGCTTTTCTGTGTGGGGGAGAATGTGAGAAGCTAGGATTTGTTTGTTGTGCCGTAAGTTGTTATGGGAAAGTGTCACTAATTGGGCTGATGTACTAAAAGGAGTCATTCTATTTCTGGTGCTGCCTCCCTGTAATCTTTAATTAAACAATGGCTTTCTGCTATCCCCTCTCCTATTCCGTTCTTCTTCTGATCTTGTGCAATGGCCATTCCTCCTCCCACCCCTCCAAGAAATTATCTATAAAATGTGGAAAAATTAAAAAATACAAAACTGGACATGGAGACAAACAGGAACAGTTTCCTTCACTAGTCTTAGGAAGATATAGTTACATTTGAATGATATTGATTTTTGCTTCAGTCCAAAGTGTAGCAGTTATGAGATCTGATCCTGGAAAACAAAGCCTACAGGTTACCAGTTAAAATCCAGCCTAGATTGCTGGTGGCCAACCTCCATGCTGAGACCTATGTGACATTGGCTGATGATCTCAGTGAGTTTCTAATACACAGATAATGTCATCCTCCAAATCACCAGCATTCTTGGCACTAATTAGCACCTTTGTGAGCAGGGCCGGCTCTAGGCACCAGCAAACCAAGCAGCTGCTTGGGGCAGCACATTTGCAGGGGGCGGCATTCGGGCCATCCTTGTTTGTTTGTTTTTTTAACTCACTTCTTCCCCTCTCACAACCCTGCAGAAGCGAAGCCATGGAGCAGTCCAGCATGGCTGCTGAGAACCCACGGGACCCTGGGAGCTGTAGTTCCTTGGCTAGCTCCCTGCCTAGAGAGCCAGCCCTGGAGCAGGGAAAGAACTACATTTCCCAGCAATCCCTTGGCCGCTATCAACAGGAAAGGGAGGGGGAAGGAGTGACGTAGCTGAGCCATGCTGTAGCTTGCTGTGAGTTGAAAGGGGTGGCCCTGTGAATGGGGAACAAGTGTGCCCAGCCCAAGGGGTAGGCGGCTTTGGTGCAGAGATCCCCTTCAGAAGACTTCCCCAGACTGGATTAGGGATACTGGTGTAACCTCACCTTGCAGCCCCCAAAGAAGGAACTGGGTGGACTAAATGGACAATGTACCTCTGTATCTGAAGCCTAGCAAGGGAGGTACGTGGATCCCACTAGAATTTAAAATGAAAACTGAAAGAGGGGAAGCTCTACTAGAGGACTTGGGCAGCTTTAGATACAGTACCAGGCACGTAGGAGGATTTCCACTTCTGAACCATGGAAGCAGAAATTGGCTTTTCCTTTCTAGATTTAGCTAATATTCAGAAAGGGAATCTAGCACCTGCCCTCCAGATTTGAACACCCTCAAAATTCAGGAGTGCTCACGCTCAATTTGGGCAGCTGTTACTTCATTTCTCCCAAATCAAATATACTGATCCACTGTAACTTGCTGTAGATAAAGTAGGATAAAATTGAGCAAGAAACGCTTCCCAGTGGTTATTAGGACTGGAATTGCTATTTTCAACAGCCATTGCTTTTTTTTTTTTTAGTNGGGTGGGAGCCCAGGGCTGGGGTGGGGGGCAGCAAAAAACCTAGAGCCGGCCCTGTTTGTGAGCAGTTACAATGGCGGCCAAGGACTGAATGAGCATGAAGTCTGAACTCTACACACAGGTGGCCACTACAGTTCAAGGTTGAGAAGAAGTACTACCCCTGCTGCATCTGTTCTGCATATAAACAAAGGACTTTATTGCTCGTGAAACATGCTGAATTGACTGCCTTTCTAAAGTTTCACTAAAAAAACCAAAACCCAGTCTGGCTTCAGCTTACCAAACTAGTAACTAAACAGGATGTTTGTGAGCTGTCAATAGTGTGAGCCCTAGTAGTGAAATTAGTGCTATAGGGACTTTCAGATGTTTTTCCCAACACCACCCATAAAATTGGATCTGGTTAACAGGGAGGAACCAATGCAAGGCATAGCTAAAACAGTATGATTTTTATTTTACTACATGATTCCAATTTGTTTCTATGGTGTCAAATGTAAGATTTTTGCCAGAAACTTCACGTTAGACCTTTGCTAGAATGAAACAGAACAGCTTTCCTAACAAATTTGATCCCTGCATTTACTTTACCAACAGATTCATAAGCTTTTTCCTATTGCTCTACCTCCACCAACTCAAGGCCATCATTTTAGAAGGACAGCATGTAGCTGGAGAACTGGGATCAAAACAAAAAAGACAAAAGCAAAGCTCAAATATTTATACAATTTTTCTACAAGCAAGACTCTATGCTCCAGATTTCAAGATATTTCTTTGAACGCAGGCAGGCAAAATTGATCCATAATAGTGTACTCTGAGCCGAATTAAAGCAAAACCTGTCATAATATATCTACTTAAAAAGTGGGTGGACACTGACAACCCTGAGGAAACTACACTACTTTAGAAGCATATTTCATTAATTATCAGTGGTCTCCACTCCATTTCCTCTTATCTGCCCTAAGTGAATTCTATAGCTTAGAAATATCAGCATGTGACAATCTGCTAGAACATCTCACATGCTAACATTCTAGTTAGGTGCAACTATGCAGTGCCTCATTTGTATATAATGACTAACGTACAACCTGGGTAGTTACATTTGAAAGGTCCTTTTCAAAGTGTAAATCAAAGCTAATTAGATATATTCATGTTACCAGAAGTCATTTTGTTGCCCTCTTGCGCTACACAACCCAGGAGCTGAAATCAGAGTTCATTTTTCATGCTTCAGGAGTGGACTTCTTATCTGTGTATGTTGCACAGGAATGAAGCTGAGACTTGAATAGGACTCTTTGTGTCCCAAGGCTCCTTATGGACCCTGGTGGGCTCTAGACTGTAACTCAGCTACGTGCCAAAAAGGTGGCTCCTTCTGGCAGAACCCCATTAGGAGCTGTATAAAGCTTGTTTCAGTGAGAAGCCACTCATATCATAGAGCAGGCATATGCCATGAGTTACCGTAATTCTATGAAGGCAGTGTTTGTGATATGGCTATCAGCCAGCACTAGCCATTATTGGTTCTTGTAGGAAGTGTAACGCTCTTCTGGGGAATGACAAACCCAAACCTCTTCAGCGGTATCACCTGCAGTCTGGGGTGACACATAAAGCAAATGGTGCAGTCCACTCATCTGCTTCTGAAAATCCCTGTGTTTGTGGTGTCCATTTTTCTTTTAATGAGCCTTTATAGAATGCTGCAAGTGCTGCTATGTCTGTCTTGAAGAGTCTGTTCACTGTCTGAGAAATCAGGTTTCCTATAGGTATAATTTAACTTAATTTTGGACCTACTTTCCCTCCTTTTTCTTTTCTTTTAGCTTTGTACCTGAAGGTGCAAGGAGTGGTTCAAGAGTTGATAAAAGTATGAGTGGTTAGGAAATTATTGCCGCTCAACGTTATGGAGAAAAAGGCAGTTACTAAGATTCCTATAAGTGGCTATTTTTTTTTTTTTTTGCAGGGGGCAGCAGATAGTTTCTGCAGTTACAAGGGCTAGAATAAAACAACACAGATTATCAGCCATCATACATCACCATATGAGGTGGTCACCAGCTGGGGTCAGACAGTAATATCATCCATACAACACAAAAGCATCAACTCTCCATAATGCGCTATAATCAGAAGTAACTGCTGTTGGCAACCCTCAGAGGTTGGATTCGGAAATATATGGACATGTGGTCTGGATGGCAATTCCAATGCTTCCATTTTCACTTTTCACCCTGTCAGTTCCCTGGTTTTTGGACCATGAAGTATGTGTAAATGTGAAGTGACCACCATTGACATCACTGAGGGACACAATGAATGAGAATCTGAGGTCACAACACACATGAGAGCATTTAGACCAAGAAATATGAAGGAAATTAAACACACATACATTTTCTTTCTCGTTGTGGGAAAGCTGCAGCATTTGCAGTTACAAAGAAGTAAAAATATTAGGCCAGATCGTCAAGTGATGTAAATCTGGCATAGCTCCTTTGAACAATGGATTTACGTCAAATTAGACCAGCTGAGGATCTGGCCCCTTGTATCAAAATTTGCATGTTACTTTTACAAACGGAAATATTTTCCCACATGCAAAATATCAACCTGATTTTCTTTTTAAAAATGAAAAGTGTAGATGAAGCTTTATTGATGGGTGCAGTATCCTGGGTGCAATTTGCTGACAGTGTGAGATAGCGTATTTCCATTGTGGTGTTAACCCATCGGAATATGTTATACAAGGGGCTGTTCTATTTGTGAATGTGGTGGGGGGAGGGGCCCAATATGGATTGGGAAGAGAAAGGCAAAGAAAGAAAAGAATAACCTTGATTAAATGAATCAGCTGCACTTTGTAACAAACAAATCACAAACCTTTTCAGTCAGCAGCTGTTCACTGAGGTGTATAAGCTTGCAATCTGTTAGCCTGTAGAATGTTTGGAGAAAAGTCAAACATACTGTATCAATAAATGTTTAGTCAAAGCAGACATTTCTTTTGTACCTTTTTATAAAAAAACTCAGCATTTTTTCAGTTAAATTACCATCGATAAAACTGTTCATGTAATTGGAAAAAGAATCAACTGCTCTTTTCCTTGTTATGCTTCTTCTGCCAGTCCTGACAACTAATGACAAGAATTCCTCTGGTAATCACGGCAAACAATCCATAAAGAGAATGGACTGTACGGTTGGCTCACACAATACACAGCAAGCAGATTTTTGTTCCCCCAATTTCCAGCATTTCAGAGCATCACATGCTGCACATAAATAATTGATGACCCTTTTGAAAAATTAAATATTCAGGACAGCTCAAACTCATTCTCCAGACCTACATTTATGTCTTCCACATTATCCCTTACTAAACAAACTTAGCAGGGTTTTTTTTAAATGCCTTTCAAGCACGGAAAGGCCTAGTTTAGAATTGTTCCATGTCTTTCCAAGTTAAGTGGTTAATCGATCCACAATCATACACAACACACTATGTGGCTAAAACAGAAATCTGGGAAAGAAACTGAAAAAATCAAAGTAACAATGACCAGAAGCACAAGAATAGAGCTAGGCTGCTAGACACTAGCAGAGAATCTAGCTCATAAGGTAGAATAGGAGATTGCCTTTCAAGAATTCAGCCCAGATTCCTTTGTTTGAAGAACAGTTTCTCCTCTTTTTTTAAATATATACTTGTCATAACAGTAGACAGTCCTGCTTAGATATTTTGCAGATGTGAAGACTTCACAGTTCTAAGAGCTGGATTCTGCCCTTTAGATATTTATGTACAGCTCTGATTGGCATTCATAGGCAGAAATTGGCCGTAGGCTTTTAAAATGAGAACTCTACTAGGTAGTAATATTACTTTTAATGCACCAAATTCTATTTCCCAAGATGTTACTAATCATTATCTTGCTACTCCCAATATATACGTTTAGTTAAACATGGTAGCTATGGGAGCCTGATTAAAAAGGTGTTCACTCCTTTTTGTAATTGCAGCTTTGCTTATTTCTAAGGATAACATCTACAGTCGCTATACTGTTTAATGGACAACACTTTTCCAGTACCAACTGGAACCAATGGGCAGTCACTTGGATATAAAAAAGGTGGGAATGGAGATGGGCAAACTTGACCATAGTGTTGGGTGACAAGTCTAACGTTGAGTGTGTCGTCATGTTTCCACCCCAGAACAGGTGGTGTCCCGTGAAGCAGAAACCTCTGCTTCACACCAACAGGGTTTCATTGGATTCAATTGCTTTCTTACACCTGGAAATCTGTCTGGTTGTTTTTACATACGGACCAAAGAAAATAAAAATTAAATAAATAAAAGACTTAGCCTGTGCCTCAGGGAAGTTGCACTGCAGTTTTTAATCTTCACTGTGACCAGACTGGAGCTGGTAGGCCTCAGTTTTCATTATAATTTGTCTTTCATGGATTCTGAGGGTGCAAGTGGCTTCCTGACCCTACTGGCAGGTTCCAGGCTCGATTGTCTCTCTGGTCATTTGTTGTGTGTGTATCATTGGATGAGGGCTGAACTGTAGCTGAATCCATAGCTGCTAGACAGCGACAGGGACTGCTGGTGCTCCTTGCCCGGCTCTGAGGTGTAGCTGGGAAACGTCTGTGCACGAGACACCTTTGCTGAACTGAGACTGTGACCTGGAAGGAAGGCAGAGAACAGTGTATTATGAATCAACTTACTGAGCTTCAAAAACAACTGAGCTGAAAACGTCCTCTGAATAGGCTAAAAGGATATTAGCCATAGCTCTTTCTGAACTGGCAACATCCTCTATACAAACAAGTGCATCAGCTCCATACTGTATTTGGACCCTTTTAGCCAAAGAACACTCAGACAGAGGAGAAAAAGAACGAACCAAGGGTTGGGCTGCATTGTCGGTTCTCTTCCTTTATTTCCTCCATGAATCAAATTCACAAACACTGATTTATTCATATTTACTCCCTTGTTCCTGGGCTTTTCAGCAAGGAATGCCTCCAACGACCCCTGCACCCCATATGATTAGATTCTGTACTGTTTTGGGTGTGCACATACATAAGGATTATTTGTGTGAGTAATTTCCAGAGCAGGCTGTTATGGGAGAGAGTGACTATAAGTGGGAGTCATCCTTCCTTTCCCCACATGAAATGACTTTTTATTTTATTCACTAACAAAATATGTCATTTTTCACAGCAACAATTAACACTGTCAAGCTCTAAAGTGCTTTTCTAGGAAAAAGGCTATGTAAGTCTCACTAGTTCCTTTGGAAGCTGTGGAGAGCTTTCACCAGCACAGAATTCAATTAGTTAAATCCTTCAGTGGATGTTGAATTACACATTATCACGAGGTATCGCCCACACCTACATTTCCTGTTCATTCATTCCCTCTTATGCACTATTCTCTTCCCTAACCTTTCTTTCTCCCTGTTCCCTTTACTTCTTTCTCTCACCCCCAAACTGTTCCTTCTTTCATGCTGCCCCTTGTGCTTGGAACAGTCCCCCTTCCACTTATTGTCCACCTTCTTTCTTATTTAAAATCCCTCCTCAGCACCCATCTCGTCCATAAATTCTTCCTCACCATAGATACTTATGTCCTCCCCCTTACTTAAATTGCTGTTTAGATGTGTTGTGTCTTGTTTGTGTTAGACTGTAAACTTTTCAGAGCAAGAGTCAGGTCTTATTTTGTGGAATATCATGTATACTTATGGTGCTTTATAAATACTCAGTGATATTAACAGAGTTAATAATTCAGAACTAATGACAACCCTTCCTCACATGAGTAAACCCATTGTTTTCAATGGGATTACGCCCATAAATCATACTCCATGCAAAGGTGGCCATAAGCATAGATTGTTTGCATGCTAAAGTTGCATGTAGAAGATGTGAAGGTTGGGTAAAAACCAGCATTGTGCATTTGCACTTCAGAATTAATCTGGGATGGAACATGGTCCATGTGTTAGAACTGTTGTCTGATTTTAGGAGGTTAATATTATTATTTTGGATAATATGGATTACAGGCTTGCCAATTAATCTGATCAGAAGATAAGGTTCCTGTCCCAGTGGGACAAGTGGGTCACCCCTCTTATGGAGCTTGAGCGCTTGAGCCCTCCTTTTAAGTCCAAAATTAGTTTCCTCACCTACAAAATATTAGGGCACACTTACTCCATAGCCTGGCATGTTTGTACGTATGGATGACATATATATATATACATATTAATGACATTAGCTCATTCTCACATCTGTTATTTCTGTCCTAATCAGTTATTTTGGTTAATTCCAAGTTGTGGTGTACCTGTTAAGTTTAAAGAGGATATGAACTTAGGTGGCTCCCATACCATCCTGCTTCAATGCATCCTTTATCTATCTATGTTAAAGGTTGCAACCATATATGGACCTTATGCTTTAGCTCGTCACCACCTATCTAGGTGGAAAGTCCCAAAGATATGTACGCTAACTTTGCCTTAGCTCAACATACAGGATGTGGCCTGCAGGTCCCTTGCATTACAGCCAAAAATTATAAAAAAATAAAGAATAGAACTCTGATTACCCAGTTCCCTATCCTATCGATTTATCTACCTCAAATGGAAGGTTTGAGACGTAATTAATTATCTACAATTGATAAAACTCTTTTAGCTCCTTAGATCAAAGGATAATTAGTGCAAATTATTATCCATCTTTTTCACCTTTGGAATCCACATTCAAGACTAGAACTGAAGTGAGGTTGGAAAGTGCTTATTAAAATATATTTAGTAAATTAACTATATATGAGAAGGTAAAAGAATAATCCTCTTAGACAAAGCCAAAATTAAATATTTGAATGGAATGAAAGGAAACTATTAAGTGAATAGTGTGATGGTCTCCCACTGAAGAATCTCAAGATAACTAGCAGTTTTCTGGAATGATTTAAGCCTGAACTAGTAAAGCTGGAATAGCAAATATGCAGCTGAACAGGAATGAGACCCATTTGCAAAACTTTGCCATAATGGCTGTCCTTGGAAAAGTCTGGCTATAGCCACTGCTATAAGTCTATTGCTTCATACAAAATTACAGGTCACCAAAAGGCAAGGAAATGAGCAACAATATCAAGAGAGAGGAAACAAAACAACCAATCAACCCAGCAACACTAGAGACAATAAAACCACAGACTGTTTTCCCAGTGGCAACTTAATGATCACAAAATCTCTTTTATAGCATGCACAGCAGACTGCATTCTGTCTGTATAGCTTTCCTCACTGGGTTAAATTAACATTAGCTATCAAAATCCTGACTGAGATGCCAAGTCTAAATGTCTTTCTGCTTCAAGGAGCCTTTGCATGAAACTGCATTAAAATGTAAACTGGCAGTGAGGTCTGAACAGCAAAGTAAAACTATTGAAAAAGCACAAGCGGACTTAGATAGTAAAGAGTCAATTCTGAAAAGCTTTACTCATACAAGAGATTCAATTGGGACCTTGCAGAGCTTTATATTTATCTGGGGTTTGCATCATAATGATCTGTTCTTTTTTAACTTATCTCTGGACCAGTCACATGCTCTTATGTTTTTTCAAAGCTGCCAGTGTCTTTTCTGAAGATGTAAAGGCTTGTTCTGTACTTACCTGAAAGCTGGAATAATACAGTCTTTAATGATTCCTACTGGACTCTTAATGTAGAAATTTTATTGGGTCTGCAAAACTTCACCAGGAAAGTATTATGTTTGTGAGCAACACAGGCAGAGGAACAAAGCTAATTATATATATTCAACATGTCACTGGTCTTTTCTATTCTTTTAAATGCATTTTGCTATGTGCAATGGTAGGCTCTCATTAGAGAAAGACTAGATGGTACACAAAGAAATTAATCAAAACAGGAAAGATTATCTTAGCAGTATTCTACTGCATATTTTGAAACGTGTGACACCAGTGAGCATGTACCTAAAACCAGTCCTAGCCCCGTTTGGTTCTTTGCATTCCCTTTAATGGTCGTATTGTACCTTTGTTCATGTGTTTTGGTCTCTGGCCTTCCTTTGTATAAACCATGCAAAAGGAAAAGAACACTCCTGGAGCTCACCAGGAGTTGGCAGAAACTGGTTTTTCTTTTTCACAGATCACTCACTCATTCCGAAGGATTGAAGCCAGTTTTCTCCCATCTGCTCACTCTGTGGGATTCACATGGATATTTCAAATCCATTCGGGTGTTCCCTCACCAGTTCAGCTGAGAATCTCCTGTCTCAGTGGAAATCTATGAACAGGCTGGTGACTAATTCTGAATAAGAGTTAATTCACTTTTGTAGGATTAACAAAACAGCTTGTGGCAGTCCATACATTTGTAGACAGTAAAAACGATTGTTCTTTAGTGAAGCAAATTTCATTGAAGCACGATACGGAGGGAGTAAATTTGTGTGAGAGATGATTTAAGTCTGATAAATGATTTTAAGCATTTTTAAAAATGATATTTAACTGCCATTTGAAAAACGTAATAGTATATGTTAAGTGACAAATCTTGCACACTCCCTCCACCATGTGTCAAGCTCTCTTGCAGTGGAAATAATGTGATTCCACAAGTACCACAAGCCCCCTTTTCCCCTTCTAAAACTTGTGCATTCCATATTCCAGACTTGGCAGTGTCCCTGATGCTCTAGGATGAGCAGAAGGTGGGACGGGGAAGAACCACCTTACAGAGATTCTCTGGTCTTTCCTGTGGAGGGCACTAGGGCCATATGAAGCATATTCCAGGCTTCTAAGCAGGAGTTAAGGCCTTGGAGGGACCTAGAGGGAAAGACTCCTACTCCCTCTACCCCTCATAGAATTCTCCAGTGCTCAGTCCTGTCACTTGGACTGGGCAGGGAATTTAGATTTAGACAAAAATAGTCTGTAAATACTAATCTTTTGGGCCATGTTCTGCGCTTTGCATCACATAGGGAAATCCACAGGAGGAAAAGGTTCCCTCATGGAGGACCTATGCTTCTGGATTTGCACTGGAATCTACTCTCCCTGCTTCTTGTAGCCATGTTGCCAAAGCCTCCTCTGTTCACCTTTTGTTAGGCCTCTCTTCCAGGGGAGGAGAGGACTACAGTGCACAGGGGCTCCATTGAAACATGAATACAGACTGCAGACACGTTCACTTTTCAGTGGATTCCCCACCAAGCTGGGGTGAGGTGGGGTAAGACAGGAGAATAATGCACATAGTGCAAATATCTTCCCAACCCATCACCTCCAGACACCTGACCGAGCGAAGGGCTATCCAGGTGGGTGACTGTTTTTGCAGAAGTGGCTCTTCCACCACTGCCAGGTGCTGAATGGTAGAGAGAAATTCATGCACAAAGAATTCAAGAGACACAACTGGGGCCTCAGTGGCTGTTTCATAGAGCGATAGAATCCTAGACAGCAACAATCCCAGACTAAATTGTGGTAAAGTTAAACCAACAAAGAAAAAATACCACCAAAAGTGCAATCAAATGATACAGAAAAGTCTGCTTACGTATAAATTAGGGTTGTCGATTAATCGCAGTTAACTCACGCGATTAACTCAAAGAAATTAATCACGAGTAAAAAAATTAATCACAGTTTTAAATTGCACTCTTAAACAATAGAATACCAATTAAAATGTATTAAATATTTTGGATGTTTTTCTACATTTTCATATATATTGTATTCTGTGTTGTAATTGAAATCAAAGTGTATATTAATTTTGATCACAAATATTTGCACTGTAAAAATGATAAACCAAAGAAATAGTATTTTTCAATTCACCTCACAAGTACTGTAGTGCAATCTCTTTGTTGTGAAACTGTTCTTACAAATGTAGATTTTTTTTGTTTTGTTACATAACTGCACTAAAAAACAAAACAATGTAAAACTTCAGAGCCTACAAGTTCACTCAGTCCCACTTCTTGTTCAGCCAATCGCTAAGACAAACAAGTTTGTTACAGGAGATGCTGCTGCCCTCTTCTTATTTACAATGTGACCTGAAAATGAGAACAGGTATTTGCATGGCACTATTGTAGCTGGCATTACAAGGTATTTACATGCCAGTTATGCTAAACATTCGTACGCCCCTTCATGCTTCGGCAACCATTCCAGAAGACATGCTTCCATGCTGATGATGCTCGTTTAAAAAAAAAGCATTAATAAAATTTGTGACTGAACTCCTTGGGGGAGAATTGTATGTCCCCTGCTCTGTTTTACCCACATTCTGCCATATATTACATATTATAGCAGTCTCGGATGATGACCCAGCACATGCTGTTCATTTTAAGAACACATTCACTGCAGATCTGACAAAACACAAAGAAGGTACCAATGTGAGATTTCTAAAGATCGCTATAGCACTTGATCCAAGGTTTAAGAATTGGAAGTGCCTTCCAAAATCTGAGAGGGATGAGGTGTGGAGCACGCTTTCAGAACTCTTAAAAGAGCAACACTCCGATGCGGAAACTACAGAACCCGAACCACCAAAAAAGAAAATCAAACTTCTGCTGGGGGCATCTGACTCAGATGATGAAAATGAACATGCGTTGGTCCGCACTGCTTTGGATTGTTATCGAGCAGAACCCATCACCAGCATGGACACATGTCCCCTGGAATGGTGGTTGAAGCATGAAAGGACATATGAATCTTTAGCACATCTGGCATGTAAATATCTTGCGACGTTGGCTACAATAGTGCCATGAGAATGCCTGTTCTCACTTTCAGGTGACATTGTAAACAAGAAGCAGGCAGCACTATCTCCTGTAAATGTAAACAAACTTGTTTGTCTGAGCGATTGGCTGAACAAGAAATAGGACTGAGTGGACTTGTAGGCTCTAAAATTTTACATTATTTTATTTTTGAATGCAGTATTTTTGTATGTAATTTTACATTTGTAAGTTCAACATTCATGACACGGAGACTTCACTATAGTACTTGTATTAGATGAATTGAAAAATACTTCTTTTTTTTTTTTACAGTGCAAATACTTGTAATCAAAAATAAATATAAAGTGAGCATTGTACACTTTGTATTCTGTGTTGTAATTGAAATCAATATATTTGAAAATGTAGAAAACACCCAAATATATTTAAATATATGGTATTCTATTATTGTTTAATAGCGCAATTAATCACAATAATGTTTTTAATTGCATGATTCATCGCGATTAATTTTTTTAATCACTTGACAGCCCTAGTATAAATGGAGGACACTGAATCCTGATGTAAGAGGAACAAGTAGTTTTGAGTGAAATCAAACTACACTAGGAAACTGAACTATTACTGACAAGAGTTGTCAGGAATGGTTCCTCTTGAACCTATGCTGAAAACAGTTCAACTGCTAGAGCAGATGGGACAAAAGTCATTTCCCACACCATTGGAGAAGGCATGATTAAGGTTGTGTAAAGAGGGACCCATTGCTGACAAATGTTGTCAGCACCAGCTCAATTCCCTGGTGTAGGTGAGGCCTTAGAGCTCCTAGTCTCTACATATGAATGGTTATTTATCATGAACATCCTGTTCTAAACACTTAAGTTCCTTTATCAGGGATATATTGCTCTATGAACCTTATCTGGGCACACTAGTAGGAAATATTTTCTGAGTCATGGGTGGACTCAGTTCTTCCCCTCTCTTGAGAGAGTTAGCTAACCAGTACCATGGAAGTCATCTTAAACAGATCATATTTCCTGTTTAACAAGTTAAAGCTACTCACATGCATGGCAGAAAACATGCCAACAGCAGTTGGCCTGGAACATAGGCCAACAGCATAGGCAAGAGTTGGCCTGGAACATAGGCCAACAGCATCTGTGAGTAACTGGTACTTACCGAGGCCAATCACTTGACAGACTCTGAATTTCTGAACTAAATTCTCACGGAACCATCTCTATCCTGACTGATCAATTAAAAAAAAAATAGCACCCTGCTTAACAGCCATTAATAATAGGAAAAATAGTTAAGGAGGGTTTAGTACAATATTGCACTATCACTTTATAAATCTAAATTCCATCAAGGATAAGCAGAACAGGAAAGCCATGGGCTAGATGGAAAGAAGTGAGCAGAGTGATCTGTGGTAGGAAAATGCCTCCATGTTTGGAACAAACAAATCAGAGGAAGTCTGAAGGTGGAGCCAGTTATAGAAAAGCTTTAAGGAATACAGGCCTAGATGATTTGGGCATGTGAAAAGAAGATCAGAAGAATATATAGAAACATTAGAAGCGGAGGGTAAGAGAAAGGTTGGAAGATCGTAAACTAGATGAATGGATGTTATACAAAGGGTTTGATTAGCTGTGGATTTTGAGACAGCTTCAAGACAGATTGTAGTGGAGAAGGAGGATTCAAAGAGCCAACCCCATATAGAGAGGATTGAGACTAGAAGAAGAAGAGGAGAAACTCCATCAGAGATGATTTGTCCATAACTGTGAGACTGGTCAATGGTCTTTGTTTTCTGTTATATAAAGACTGTATGATTCAGTGAAAGCTCAAAGACTACACACTGTACTTATGCTGGTTACTAACAGAGGCCTCAGACATTTTTAGCTGAAGACTATAATTATGGAGACTCCTGTAGTAATTTAATAGTTAAGACTGTATCCAGTTGTTCAGTTAAAGCAGGATTTAAATAATTTCAGTAAGCATGAAAATACAAATATGGATCATAACTCAGAACTGGAGCTAACAGGTGACCAGAATTACCAATACATGAGAAATTCCAACATTTCTATTTTGTTTTTATTCTGAATCACAATGAAAAAACATTTTGAAATTTCCCATGTAACAAAAATCCACAAAAAATAATTCAAGACCATTGAATCTTTTAGCTTCTAGACCACTGAAATGTTTCATTTTGACTTTATATTATATTGATAAATATATTAATATAACAAAGTCAAAATGAAATTAATCGTGTTTCAACATTTTCCAAATGAAACAATTAGCCTTTTTCCTGTCAAAATTTTTGTCAAAATCCACACTTGCTCCTAAACATTTCAATTTCAATGAAACTACATTTTTTGATGAAAAGCTGTTGCTTTGAAAGCAAAAATGGCCATCTCTACTTAAAATGGTTGTACCGCCTATTCTAAGAAAAAATAAATACTATTTTAGAGAGTTACAAGTAAGTACATTTTAGTTGTTTAAGAATTTGAAGGAGATAAAAAGCGCTTCTTTTTGAAATGTTAGGTTGGTATCATTTTTTTGGACACCTCTGACCTACAACTGACTTTGTTTTAATACTTTAGGTGGGTGTAGATCTAAATAAAATTCCAGACTAGTTTTTTTTAAACTAAACATTAAAATGAACTAGGTTTATATATTTTTAGCATCATTCCCTGGTAAGGTATCCATCCCATCAAAGATGATGGATTAAAATAAATTCATTTAGTGCAGAGGTTTACAACTGTATATATAAAAACTCTGACATTTAAGTTTTCATATGTTTGTTCTTTTGCTCCAACTTAACTCCAGAGCAGAGCAGTAGGCACCTTGCCAGCCATGTTCCCCAAAGGATGCACAGAAAAGTATACCTATCCACTATCCCTCACTTTGAGTGATGTCACCCATTTTGGCTCCAAATAATTATTTCCCTCTCAAATTTGGTGTCCCTTCCATTTTACTGTTGAATATGATCAGAAATGAAGACTTTTGAAACTCAATATATAGGCAGAGTTATTTGCAGTAAATAAATTAATTCCATAGTATTTTAAGCTTCCTTTATTAATATATTTGTATGTCCCACTTGCTGAGTAACTGTCACACACTAAGTCCTACATTTGGGACCTGGCAGGTTGAGATACTATATTGGTAAACTCTCCTGCATGTCTCCTGCATATTTCAGCAGCTCTGAGCTATTGGGGCTCTTTTCCTGTACATTTCACAATGTGCACGAGACAGACACACACTTCCAAGGTTGTGGTATAAGTCAGCAGCAGAAGAGTTCTATTACCATACACTGGTAGGACCCATCCACACTAGGAAAGTTGGGCTGTGACAGACTTATGAAAAGTATAATTCTTTTCTGTCTTAGAACAGGAAATAGTGTTAAATAACTTCTTGTCTTTTTTTTTTTCTTCCTCTCACTATCACAGGATGCAATGAAGCTTTAGTCCAAACCAAATAAGTATACACGATTCATAAAGATAACAATGTTAGTTGGCAAAGCAGGCCAAAATTAGATTCCTTCTAATCTTCATTAGGTTGGGGGCAGAAGCAGTTTGCTGCAGCATCACACTTTGTGGCATGGTTCTTACATGTTACACTCCTTTAGAGGAAAAAAACAAAACAGCAGCAACAACGAATGATAGGGCTGATGGGTAGATAGATAATCACAGCTTCTCCAAGGAGGGTAGAAGTGCATACAGTGGTCTGAGTTTAAATGGAAAATGCAAGAGCTTTTCTGAATTTGCTCACATTTATGTTCCTGCTTATCCCCTGTACTCCAGCTCCACACCCTCTGACTCCTAAAAAAGTCCCATCTCAAAAGGTCCCATCCACACATGCCTGCCTGCGATTCCTTCCTTACCCCCCCACTCCAGGTCCCTCAACCCCTGCAGTTTCCTTCTTGCCCTCTGGCCCCTTGCATCATCCACTCCATGCCCCCTCAATACCTCCCCTCAATGTTCCTTGCTTCCCATTCCATTTTTAAATATTTAAAAATTGGCTAGAGGCACACAACTAGCGTCTGGGTTGCAGTCCCTTTAACATATTGTGCTGTTGTTGGCAGGGACTAGATCTGCTTGTGTAGTGGGACAGCACCAAACAAAATGGTGACCCAATCCTGATCAGGGCCTTTAAGTGCTGCCATAATACAAATAATAAAAGATGATAATTACAAATGGGGTGGGTAGCACTGCCAATTATTAAGGTTATCTGACATTGCCCCATCTCAGTTCCCAAGGTGTAAAATGGGGCAATGATAAGCATGATAAGCTTGGTGTTATGAAAATAAATTATCTGATACGCATGGTGTTATGAAAATAAATTAATTAATGTTTGTGAATCACTCAGCACTTTAGTATAAGCACCATAGAAAACCTCTGAGAAAATTCATAATTCTGTCTTTAGAGCAGGGTTTAAATATGGGCAGGAAATAAGGACCTTACATTGAACAATGAGGAGAAAACAAAATACAGTAAAACCTCAGAGTTACGAACACCAGAGTTACAAACTGACCGGTCAACCACACACCTCATTTGGAACTGGAAGTACGTAATCAAGCAGCAGCAAAGAAAAAAAAAAAGGGGGGGGGGGCGCAAATACAGTACAGTACTGTGTTAAATGCAAACTATTAAAAAATAAAGGGAAAGATTAAAAAAAGGTTTGAGAAGGTAAGGAAACTGTTTCTGTGCTTGTTTCATTTAAATTAAGATGGTTAAAAGCAGCATTTTTCTTCTGCATAGTAAAGTTTCAAAGTTGTATTAAGTCAATGTTCAGTTGTAAACTTTTGAAAGAACAACCATAACATTTTGTTGAGTGTTATGAACATTTCAGAGGTACGAACAACCTCCATTCCTGAGGTGTTCATAACTCTGAGGTTCTACTGTACTGAATAAACACCACCCATCCACAAAGGCAGGGATCCTATGGAACAAATAGTATGTGCTCATGTTATTAATGACTATCATCATGCTTATGCACAAGGGGTTCACATTAAGATTCCCAGACAATCTTAAATTTGGTATTTCCTAACTTTGGAGTGCTTGATTTTGCAATCTTAATAATGTGCTTTTAATGTGGTCTTTTTTAATGTAATAAAAATAGCCGTAGATGTCTAACTACCAAACTACATGCTTTGTGATGCAAATGAAAATTGTAACATTTGCAAGCACAAGTGCTGATGAGCACAAAATGTCAGGCATTAAAGTCAGTTAATTATTTTTATTTTATACAGTAGTGCTCAACAGTCAGCTCCATGGTGGTACGTGCTATGGAAAAATATTGGTGTTGAAAACTAAGTTCTATACATCAACTTGTGCACACTCAGAGCCTGAAAAGTGGATCAAGCAAAGCAAAGTAAAACAAAGTCTACTTTTCATGAGAAATTCATTGTCAAGTTGTCGCACTCTTAATAAATGGAGCAGTTAAGAAAGCAATGGCACCATGGCAGCCAATGGGGAATTTATGTGCAGAGTGTTGCAGGGAAGTTGGAAAAAGCAGTAAGTTAATGGATGTTTGAAAAATAAGGGTACGTGAGTGTGTCTCTGTATATATGTGTGGGGAGGAGGGGGGAAGAGACAGCTGTTACATTTTGTTTTCACACATTTTTTCACTCATTAGGCTCTAGAAATGGTTCTTTGGCCAGAAAAGTTCACAAAGCTGGTAACAGCTTTTAATCTAGATTTATATCCACTAAAGACATTTCCATCATCAGTGAAAGCTCCTTCTATTTATTTCAGGTAAGGCCCATAGGTTGTGGTAATGTTGTTGTTTTGATAGGGAGTGTGTCTCCAGAGGTGCTTCCAGCTGTATATTTTTGGCAGGATCATTGTAAAGAATTATGACAAAAACGGAAAGGCACGTAGCCATGATCTTAATTTCCACTGGGAAGAATGAAACACTAAATTGTTATTGCTGCTGATTTTAGAGGGAAGCTTTAATCCTTTTGTTGAGAAGAAATAAAGAATCCTCTTTTTTTAATCTGGATACAGAAGATGGTCCTCAAACACACTTACAGCAACTTCAAGTCACCTTAAATGGCTATTATTGTATCAAAACAGGATAATTTCATTTAAAGCAGAAAATAAAGAATTGTGGTTACTCTACTTAGCTTACATTGGTTAAAATTCTGCGTACAATTCAATATTGAACAGACATACAATATCTTATTAAGCTGTTGATGAGAAACCACTTTTATTTTTTCTGTCTGTCATTGAATAGGAAAACTAAAGGAAAGTTTCATACTAGGGTAAACTGCTACAAAGTAAACCTGTTATTTTGCTGTGAGTATGTTTATGTTCATGTATTCTTCCATGTGTTCTTTAAAAGCTCAACTCTGGATTTGATAAAAAATGAAGTCAATGTGAGTCTCTACTGAGTTCAACGGGCACCAGAATGGGCCCTCTGTGAGGTACCGAGCATCATAAATGTCTATTTATTTCAATGAGAGTGGAAAACATTCTCCACCTTACAGGATTGGATCATTATTGTTGATCTTAAGAGTTAATGGCTTTTTCATCAGCTCTCCCCAGAAAAGGGAAGATATTGCATGTGCACCGGTAGAGTGGACTTCAGAATACTTCTGCGGCAGCTAGTTCAAGAAGAAAGAAACTACAAAGGGATCCACGTACCCTGATTTCTCAGCCTACTCTAGATATAGAATTGTTCATCATTCAGGCAGGAATGGGACCAATTTTATCAGTGTTTTATATAAATATATTCAAGAGACTTTGCTTTCTATATCTCTCAAAAACAAGAAAGTTAAAAACAGCCATTTATAGCCTTCAAACAAGGATACTGACTTTTTAATTGTCCACAGAGGATGTTAACCACAAGCAAGAATCATGTAGAACACAGCAGAAATGAACAGTGACCATGGGCTAAATCTACTAGACATGAAGATGTGATTATCTCATTCCACCCCCACCCCCCACAGAATAGCCAATAGGTATGTCAGAAAGTAGAGGTCACTGATTTTAGCCATATGTTTCAGGGGGCAGAGTTTTTAAATACTTGCACTATCACTGTATTTAAACAATATTTTATTCTCAACATTTGCCTGGATCAAGCTTGCTGTTGCCAGTAGGTGATGCAGTTCCGTTGCTAGAAACAGCCTCAGTGACATCTTCTCAAACAGGTGAGAATAGGTTGACTTTTACACTTAATTTAATTGATCTACTTTTGGTCCATCAGAGATTTTTCATAATGTAGCTTTTTCCACATCCATGTATTAGGAATATAGGACTGGAAAAGACCCCTTGGGTCATCAAGTCCATTCCCCTGCTGTCCCAGACAATTCCATCATAAATGTATCAGGCTCAATCTTAAAACTGGTTTAGGTGTTTATCCCCACTACTCCAATTGAAAGGCTGTTCCAGACCCTCACTCCTCTGATAGTATTTAACTATTAGAGAGACAAAATGAGTAAGGTAATATCTTATTAAACCAAGTTCTGTGGTGAAAGAGACAAGCTTTTCCATTTATACAGAACTCTTTTTCAGACCCGAAGAATGTATTTGAGACCTGAAGAAGTCAGGACTCTATAGGTTCAGGTCCTTTGTGAAAACCAACTAAAAAGGGGCATATATGGTCTCCCAATCACATTGGCTGAGACAATCAGGGACCCAGACAACCCATTATTATGTGATAATTGGAAGGAGGTTTATAAATGAAACAGCAAAACCTTGGTTTTAATTATTTGTTCCTTGCTATCCAAAATGTAGCAAAATAACTTTGCCTGTAGGTTATACCAAAGGTCAACAGGGCCAAAATAGTTTTGCATAGGACCCAGATAGTTTCATCGTCTTGTTCAAGCTCAAAACTAGCACAGCTTCATGTGGTTTCAGGATTTTTGTTTTGTTTTAACAAAAGCTTCACAAAGCTCTACTAATAGAGAGTTGAGAATTGGTATATTAGAGAAAGAAATATGACAAAGTCTGAGGAAGTCACCTGAAGACAACATTGTTCTATTTCCTTTGAAACAAATGTTTGAATTAGACTGGAATGATAAATATTACATATTTGGTCTGATCCCAAAGCAAACTCCGGCAAAAATAAAATAGGCATATAATAAATCAATAGTAAGGAAAGAACCATTAAAAAATAGCGTACTATTGGAATGACCTGGAAAACAGGTAAGGACATAAGAGTAATAAAACAAGAAACAAAAGCAAAAGGACATGGCTGACTGCACTGCTTTAGCTACTTGAATATAGCAAGAAATCATTTTATGAATCAATTTATTGTTGATTTCACAACTAAACAGATTTATAAGACCATTTTCTTTTAGATCCTTGAAAATTACCTCTACCAAAGTATTTTCACACAGGTAGCTTATATCAACAGTGCTAGTTTCTTGAATTACTGGTCTGTTATCTCTTACTGGACATTTTAACGTCTCTCAAAATGTAATATACAGTAATTTTCAATTGTTACCCAAATATGCAATTGAAAGGACAGTATCAATTGCCATATTTATTTTTTGAAAAAAGCATATATGCTGATTTCTGATCATGATTTCACTCTGAAGTACTCTTTAATAGAATGACAGTGCAGAGGTAACTAACAAATTCCACTACGGTTTGAGGATATAGAATAGTCTACTGGTAAATATTTACTGAATTTTAAATGACTTTGACATATGCCCCTTGGAACTGCTATATCTGAAAACACTTTGTATGTGATAATGGCCTTTATGCAATGCACTGACATTACAGATGGTAAAGTGACATAGTGGAGTGTTTAATATTAGGAGGCCTTAAAAAAGAATAGAGGAAAAAAGTGACATTTTTTGAAAATATAAAGCTAGATATAAAGATGGAAAGTGGAGCATCTCTTGAAAATAGAAAGTTAATAAAAGCTGATTGCTCAGAGATGTTAAAGCTTTTTATCTAGTACAGTATTGCTGATCTTTCCTGGCCTGACAGTGTTTCCATAAAAAATATTCTATTTATAGGATTGATAACATATTGTAAAAAACTGTTCCAAGATAAAACTGGCCACACAAAGTCTGAGGCCAGGGAGCAAATTTGATTTACCCATTTGGCGAGAATCTGATTTCATCACATTTTTGTATAACTGAAATATGGATTTGATTTAAAAAATTGGCTACCAAGCAACATAATTTACACACTTTTGATAGCGGGGAAGCCAGGGACAGTGGAGTTACACAACACTTAGGCCTTGCCCACTCTACATACATTACCTATGACTGATAAGTAGTGTAGACAAGGCTGTACAGTGGCACACATTATTGTGAGGCCTATAAAACAGAAAGCAGTCTCTGAAACTATCTGGTTCTCTCAAGCTCTGCAGGCCTCCCTGACTGCACAACAGCAGCAGAAGTTGTTCCCTGTTGCGAGGCTACACCTCTGCCTCTACCCTACAACTGCACCTTTCAAGTATATACCTGCTTTAGGACCAAGTTTTGTCCCAACTGCATAGAAGCCAGTGGAAATTTTGATGCTTAGGCTCTGGTCACAAATTATTCCAGTGAAGGGAAGATTGTCGCACCAGTTCTTGTGGTATATGACATGGTTTTATGGGAGAATTTTTGCTCTTATAGAATCAGTCTGGCAAATGATCTTGAATGCTTATGGAACAATGTACTATCAGATAAAGCCCAAGTTGGGGGTACTAGTTGGTGTGTGCTATAGACCACCAAATCACACTAGGGAACAGGATGACCATTTTCTTATGCATCTAGCTACAATGTGTAGGAAACAAAGCTGTGTGATCCTGGGGAACTTCCATTTGAGTGACACATACTTGGAGATCTCATGCTCCCAGCAGTAAAACATCCTTGGAATTTCTAAACATAATAAATGACAATTTCCTAACTCAAAAAGTGTTGCAACGAACATGGGGGAATTCCATATCAAAATTATCTATCTATATATATATAAAGGTCATTAATATAAATGGAAGAAAGGTCATTAATATAAATGAGAAGTTAAGAATTGTAGAAAATTGATATGGGAATCCAAGGGACACAAAGACAAATCTATGGCTAGCAGAGCTAAGGACAATAAGGAATTTTTAAAAATATAATAGGAACAAAAAGCATCCTGACAATGATATTTGGTCCATTATTAGATGGAAACAGTAGAATTGTTTATAATGATGCAGAGAAGGCAGAGGTGTGCAATAAATGTGTCTGTTCTATATTTGGGGAAAATCAGATGACATAGTCTCATCATATGGTTATAGTACTCTTTCCATTCCACTAGTATCTCTGGAGGATGTTAAACTGAAGTTAATAATGCCTGATATTTTAAAATCAGCAGGTCCAGATAACATGTGTCCAAGAGTCTTAAAAGAGCTGGCTGTGCAGCTCACTGGATGCTTGATGATTGTCAATAAGCCTTGGAACACTGGGAAGAAAGCTAAAGTGGTGCCAATTTTTAAAAATGGTAAACAGGATGACCCAGGTAATTATATGCCTCTGAGCCTGACATAGATCCCAGGCAAGATAATAGAATGGCTGATACAGAACTAAATAAAGAACTAAAGGAGGGTAATGGAATTAATGCAAATCAACATGGGTTTATGGAAAACAGATCACGTCAGTCTAACTTAATAGCTTTTTATGATGAAATTATAAGTTTGGCTGATAAAGGTAACAGTGTGACATAATATATTTAAACTTCTGTAATGTGTTTGCTTTGGTACTGAATAACATTTTGATTAAAAAACTAGAATGATATTCTAGAATGATATTAAATCAACATGGCACACATTAAATGGATTTAAACCTGGTTAATGGATAGGTCTCAAAATGTAATTGTAAACAGGAAATCATCATGGAGAGGGTGTATTTCCACTGGGGTCCTTCAGGAATTAGTCTTGGCCCTATGCTATTTAACATTTTTATCAATGATCAGCGAGAAAACATAAAATCATCACTGATAAAGTTTGCAGATGACACAAAAACTGGGGGAGTGGTAAATAATGAAGAGGACAGGTCAGTGATTCAGAGCAATCTGGATCACTTGGTACACTGGGCTCAAGCAACCAATATGTGTTTTAATACAGCTAAATGTAAATGTATACCTTTAGGAATAAAGAATATAGGCCATACTTACAGGATGGGGAATTCTATCCGGGGAAGCAGTGACTCTAAAGATTTGTGGGTCATGGTGGATAATCAGCTGAACATAAGCATCCAGTGCAACAATGTGGCCAAAAGAGCTAATGTGATCCTCCAATGCATAAACAGAGGAATCTCAAGTAGGAGTAGAGGGATTATTTTACCTCTGTATTTGGCACTGGTGCAACTACTCTTGGAATACTGAGTCCAGTTCTGGTGTCCACAATTCAAGAAGGATGTTAAGAAATTGGAGAAGGTCCAGAGAAGAGCCACACGAATGATTAAAGGATTAGAAAGCCTGCCATAGTGATAGACTCATGGAGCTCAATCTATTCAGATTAGCAAAGAGAAGGTTAAGGGGTGACTTGGTTACAGTCTATAAGTACCTGCAGGGGAACAAATATTTAATAATGGGCTCTTCAATGTAGCAGAGAAAAGAATAACACAATCCCCTGACTGACAGTTCAAGCTAGACAAATTCAGACTGGAAATAAGGTGTAAATTTTTATCGGTGACCATTCTTAACCATTGGAACAAGTTAACAAACGTTGTCGTGGATTCTCCATCACTGACAATTTTAAAATCAAGATTGGATGTTTTTCTAAAAGATATACTCTAGGAATTATTTTGGGAATTTCTGTTGTCTGTGATATGCAGGAAGTCTGACTAGATTATCATAATGGTTCCTTCTAATTTTAATTTTAAAATTAATTGACAGCAGTAGCTAGAGTCAGCCATGGAATGCACTTCTCTATATAAATACCTTTGCAAGAGCACTTCAACCTGATTTGAGCAAACCCCCGCTTCCCCCGATATATGGCTGTGCTAAATTGTACCACAGTAGGCTGTGTGTTTGTGCACATTCTGATTCTTCAGCAACACCTAGCTATCCTCACAATACATAATCCAACATGTATGGAATTCTACTGGAATTTTTGATGTAATTGGAAAGAATTAATAGTTTAGAAATATGTTGCAGTGTAAAGTTCAATTTGCATGATATCTAATTCCTGAATGAGATTGTCATTCAACACAATGACGTAATGCCATCATATTGCAGCTTCTGCTGTACAATTCCTATGTCTATTTTGTATGCTAGTTCTTGTATCACTCATATACACTGATACCACATAGTGAGGGAGGTAAGCACAAAGAAGTTGACAAAAAGAAATCTGCTCTACTGTGGCAGACTTCATAAAAGTAGTCACAATATGTATATGTTTGGGACACTTAGTTGTTTTCCAGGTGCAGGCAGGTATCATTTTGCTTATAATTGCCTTTTGAATGGACAAAGCATTGTAAATGGGAAACAAGTTTATGTTTATGTAACACTCCAATACTTTTGCATCTTGTTTGTCTCTTTTCCTTCATAAGTCAACAAAGCACATTTCCCATTACTCTCCCTCTTGTGTCTTTCTGTTTTATTCTTTAAAATATCTTTTTTCATGGTGTCCCCATCTCTCTCTCTCATTACTGCCCACCCTTCTTTTTCCCTCTTCCCCCAATAGTGACTTGGTCCTGCAAAATATTGAGCATTTTAACCCTTATCCTGCAAAGCACATGCTTAATTTCAGTATGGCTTCTCACGTGGTTAAAGTTAAATTTATGCTTAGGTGCTTTGATTAATTAGGGCCAGGGTACTTAGCACCTTATGGGATTGGACCCTAGGAGTTTGAATTTGAAAGGTAGTGAGTAGCACCTCCTCTGAGTATCTTCATCTCCAACTTAAGCTCATGAGAGCTGAAGATGCTCAGACCTCTCAGGGTAAGGCCATTCCCCCACTGCCTGCACTTTGGGGGGGAGGGGGAGGAATGGGAATATTCTGTCTAGAATCCAGATGGCTTCTTCCTGTGGTCCTTTATTAAAAACTCTATGTATTATACTTGTCTGAAACACCAAGAGTGTTACATTGTACCAGGGACAATTGGTCACTTTAGAACTATACTATTTATTTTCCCCCATAAGGAATGGAATACCTACCAGAGTCATAATACTTCATTGAAAAGTGATGTTCTGAGCAGACACCCATCACCCTATGCTATAAAAACCTTGTTCCCTCTGCTGATATATCATACTACACTATTTGTTTGAATCTCTGCTGCACAGCCAGAAAAGTAGCTCAGATTCCATAGTAATAAGTGTGGTATAAATAAGGGAAAAAAACCTAGATAAACAAGGAGTGCAAATCAATTAATAAATCCCATTCCCAGGACAGTGCTAACAACTCTGATGGAACAGAAATTATGGTGTTTGGAAGTATCCAGTGCATTCTATGTCAGCTTGTAGTCAATAATAGAGAGAGAAAAATCAGTGTTTGCCAAACCACTAGCAAAGGATTTTTATTCTGTAGTTTCTAAGTGACTATTACAGGAAAAAAGAACAGCAATGAGAAACTAAAAATATTAATATAAAAAACGGATTGTGTCTAACTACTGATAGTGTTTTAGAAAAAAATCTATTTAATTAAATGTAACATGGATGTAAACACGTGGGGGTAAATTCTGCTCTTATATGCACCATGTGTGGTTGCCACCAATTTAATGGGAGCTATAAGCACATTCAAGGGCAGAATTTGTCTCCCAATGTTCATTAATCTTTCTGAGGGACTCTCTGCATCAGCTCCACTGTACACAAGATCGTGAAGAATGGTGACAGCCTTCCTTCTTTGAATTTTATTCTGCAATACGTCCATCTGAGGAGCTGTCTAAAGAAAAGTCCAGCATTTTGCACACGTGCACATGCCTGCCCCCATCCACACACAGAGAGACTTTCATTAAGAAACCAACAAGTTCCCCAAAAAGGAATGTGTAGGAATCCTTGATGCAAGAGCACACTCATATCTCAACAATGTCTACTACTATTTTTATACACATTTTGAAGACAGCCATCACTTGCATATCTAGCCGACGATACATAACTATAGAAGTACATCAACATTTCTTCAAGTAAAGGAACCAATTCTCCTTCCACCACTCCAAAATCATCTAAATTGTTTACTTATGAGCAGATACCTTTATTGTTTCTTACACTAGCATATTGCCAGGGCTGTTCCAGTACAAAGCTGTTAAGAGAATGCATACTGAACAAAATGATCATAATCTGAGGGTTGAAAGACTTGGACTTAATCTGACTCACCTTGGACCTTCAATGCAATATCAAACCCATATTTACTGTAAATATTCTGTGCAAATTTCTACAGAGACTGAACTGTTGATTGACGCTACTTCATTGACATATTATACAGACTGGATGCTGACTTTGCAGGCCTATCAAACTGTAATATTTTAACATGAGATCAGGATGGTAGAGAAGACTCAGGAGACAGTTTTTCTGACCCACATGAACCAGTCCTAAACGTCCTGCAAACAAATAGTGATCAAAAGTCACATCATCTGATTAATTAAATCTAACCAAAGTGAGTTTTACTTAAGCAATCAAGTTTTGAACTGAAATTGACCCAATGAGATAAGAGGAAAGGAGCAACATCAAGTATTCAAATATGTCTATTGTTCTTCTTTCGCTATTTGCTTCAGTGAATGTCTGTGAAATGTACACATATTTTGAGTTTCCTGAATGGAGGATTTAGACAATGGCAATTCAAGTGAGAGGGATGATTCATAGAGTTTATGGCCAGAAGGGACCATTAGATCAGCAGTCCTTAACCTTTTTCTTCCTGAGCTCCTCCCACCCCCAACATGATATAAAAACTCCACTGCCCACCTGTGCCACAGTAACTGGTTTTCTGCATATAAAGCCAGGATCAGTGTTAGGGGGTAGCAAGCAGGGCAATTGCCCAGGGCTCCATGTCACAGGGGCCCCTGTAAAGTTACACTGCTCAGGCTTTGGCTGCAGCCCTGGGTGGCGCGGCTCAGGGCCCTGGGCTTCAGTCCAGGGCTGTGGTGCTTTGGCTTTCTGCCCTGGGCCCCAGCGACTCTAATGCTGGCCCTGCTTGACAGACCCCCTGGGCCCCTGGTTGCAAATCACTGCATTAGATCATATAGTCTGACCTTCTGTGTAACACAGGACATGACATTTCACCAAGTCGTCTCTGTACTAAGCCCAACAACTTGTCTTTGGCTAATGCACATTCCAGAAAGGCTCCAGTCTGGATTGGAAGCCATCAAGAAATGGAGACTCCATCACTGCCATTGGGAGTGTGTTTCAATGGCTAATCACCCTCCCTGTTGAACATTTGTGCCTAATTTCTAATTTGAATTTGTCTGGCTTCAGCTTCCAACCATTGGTTCTCTTGTTCTACCTATCTCCTCAAGTTAAAGACTTTTTTATTACTCAGTATTTTCTCCTAGTGAAGGGACTTTTACACTGTAATCAAGTCACCTCTTAATTTTTTTGATAAACTAAATAGATTGAGCTCTTTACAGAGGTAAAAATCACCTCCCTACTCCTCTATAAACCCAAGGATTGCATTAACCCTTTTAGCCACAGTGTCACAGTGGTACCTCATGCTGAGTTCCTCATGATAGCAAATCCTTTTCAGAATCACTGCTTTTCAGGATACTGTCCTTCATTTTGTTGGACTAAAACACATTTTCTTTGACTAGGTTCAGCTTACCACACAATGCAGATCACTCTGTATGACTGCCCTGTCCTCCTCATTAGTTACCACTCTGCCAATCTTAGTGTCATCTGCAAATTTTATCAGCAGTGATTTTATATTTACCTCCAGATCACTGATGAAAATGCTGAATAGTATTGGGTTTAGTACTTATCCCAGTGGAACCCCACTAGAAATATCCCCATTTGATGATGATTCCCCACTGATGACTACTTTGAGATCTGTCAGTTAGCCAGTTCTTATGTCTATCTGAAGGAGATATACTGATGTATCCCTGATGTTCATCTGGAGTTGTACACACACTTGTGGGCCAGTGTATTTTAAAGAAGTCAAGGAAGTTACACCAAGGATGAATTTGGTCAAACATTCCTAGATCATCCAAACAGTGCCCTGAATAGTCGATGCCATTCAACCAGTATTCAGGCAGAAACAGTCACAAAGAATTTCCTTCTAGAACAGAAGTTGCTAGCCTTTGCTGATTGAGGCAGAAATTTATAATATTGCCCCTGCTTCCAACACCAGTGTCGTATTCTGACATAACTGTTGCCTATCTCCAGAGTGCTAGCCAATGTCTGTCTAGTTTCTTGCAAATCAGTTTCCCAGTGGAGGAGAAATCAGTGACAAAGACTCTGGGTTTATTCTAGGTCAGGGGTTCCCAAACTTGGTTTGCGGCTTGTTCAGGGTAAGCCCCTGGCAGGCCGCGAAACACTTTGTTTACCTGAGCATCTGCAGGTACGGCTGCTCGCAGCTCCCAGTGGCTGTGGTTCGCCCTTCCTGGCCAATGAGGGGAGTTGTGGGAAGCAGCGCGGGCCAAGCCACCACTTTCCACAGCTCCCATTGGCCGGGAACAGTGAACCGTGGCCACTGGGAGCTGCGAGCGGCCATACCTGCGGACGTGCAGGTAAACAAAGTGTTTCGCGGCCTGTCAGGGGCTTACCCTGAACAAGCCGCGAACCAAGTTTGGGAACCCCTGTTCTTGGTTAACTTGTTTTATTTTGAAATGTACTCCAGCCCTGGATCAGAAGTGATCAAAGAGCATGCAGGGCAATCCCTTATTTCAGGAATCTCAGCCCAACATCAATGCCTGGTTCCTAAAGAGCAATTCTGCCTCTAGAATTGACTCTAATCAGGGACCAAGACCGTCAGCAAACTCTCCTTCTGCTCTCACAGCTCCTTCTCCACAAAACCTTGATTAACCCCAAAGCTAACAACACTATGGCTTCCTAAGATGGAACATCTGCTTGCACGGTAAAGAAAAACAACAAACACCAAAGACCATATGTAACAGCACTACTTGGTGATACCTGCCATAGCAATTATAACTATATGAAATATTCATCCTGATTTCCAACAGTTAAAACTCTTTCCCCTCATTTATTAGTTCTTTTCTTATCATTAAACTAATTAATAGCACATTTTTGTTTTCATTCAAATACATACAGCAGATTTATATTTTTTGCACTTCTGCTGATCAGAAGCAGACTTTGGGGCCTTGTACTAGATCAGTTTCCTTTTGGAAGAGTCAGGGTATTTTCTAGTGTAAGACAGTTATTTAGAAAATGGATACAAGTCTTGATTATCCTGAACAGAGGAGGCAAAACTGCACACAGACATTTCCATTCTACAGAAATTTCACCAAAGACAGCATGGCTGTGCTACTAAGAAACAGTGTTCTAGGCTAAAATCTCCAAAAGCTTCCGAACAATCTGGCTTCTTTTCGGGCCAGATCCTCAGCTAGTGTAAATAGATGTAGCTCAATTTAACTATATGGCGATATGTCAAATTACACCAGCTGAGAATCTGGCCTTTAGAACAAGTTGCTTTAGCACAGCCCAAGCCCCTGAGCCTTCTTCTTGGGAGACCCCTAATCCCAAGCTTATGCACTGCAATAAACACCCCTGCTATAACAATATTTTCTCTCCCTCCTGATCACAATATCTCTCCAGTGATCTTAATTCTCCGCAGCTCTTCTAGTGTCAACTCTTATACAAGAACATAATACTTGTACCGGGGAAGCTGGAATTGAAAGTGACAAGGCCAGTACACTTTCATGAAGGTAATGCCATTATCCTCAGTACTGTTTATGTCATGTTCCTTAGTCCCAATATTACTTGATAAAATGATACAAAACAACAACATTTCAATTACATTTATATTTAATTTTCAGTCAATGGAAACAGTTAAAAACAGAACATTTTATTCAGTCTTTATCAGCTACTGGAAATGATGATGTCACTTGAGAATTTGGCTTAATGGTGCAAATTTTCCTTGAAACTAGTTGCCATGCAAAACATCCAGCGAGAGCGTGCTAGATACACAAAGCGGACTTAGGCTCAGTGTTGCAAAACCTAACTTTAGGTGCTCTACCACCTAGTGGAATCCACAGCCCCAAATTGGACACTTAACTCTCTATGCAATGCTTGGGGAGAGTTAGGCATCTAAGAATAGGATCCACAAAAGCCAGGAAGCTGAGCAAGGAGCTGCCTAGGAAATGCCAAGGAGAGGGGCGTTGCCTAAACCCCATACATCAAAGGGACTTAGGTGCCTAAATCTGGGTTGGAGGCAGGTGCTTTTCTCCATTCAGGATTCACAACCGTGAACCCTCTCCTGCAGACTAAGCCTTTTCTTAACAAAAAACAAAAAACAAACAAACCTGAGGAGCAGAAGAAACCTGCTTATAACCTTTAGCCCAGTTCTTAGAGCACTCCCCCAGGATGTGGGAGAACCAGATTCAGATCCCATCACGGGGTGATTTGGAACAGGATTTTAAAGCCACATCTTCAGACATACTGGGCTCTGGAATATTTGGGGGAGGGGGAGTGTTGTCTATCAATCTGTACTGATGAATCTGTTCCACCTGGTATAAATAATTAAATAGTCACGAGATCATGGACTAGGGTCTCCCATGTGCCAGCTGGATGCCTTAACCATTGGGATACAGAGTCATCCTCACTCAGTGGTGGATAAGCCACTGGGCCCACAGGGCCCATGACTAGGGACCCTGGCTAACTGGGGGGCCCCCAGCTTCCGCTGCCTGCCGGGTGGTGCGGGGGAAGCCCTCCCAACACTGTCCTCACCAGAAGCCGCAGGACAGGGGACGCCCCCTCCCACGACCTCATCCCTGGCAGAAGCTGCGGTGCAGCAGGCGAAGCCCCCATGCTCAACCCCGCTCTCTGGCAAAATGCTGGGCAGGTGGGAGAAGCCCCAGTGCCCTGACCCTGGTCCCCTGCAGAAGCAAGGTTAGTGGTGGGAGAAGCCCCAGCACCTGGACCCCCACTGCAGCCCTGGGACTGGAGGAGCTCTCACTCCCTGCTGCACCCCGGGGCCATGGCACAGGGACAGAGCTTCTCCAGTCTTGGGGCCACAGTGGGGAGGCAGAAAGGAGCAAATGGGTTGTGGGGCGGGCAGAATGGGGGGGGCCCTGGGTGGAATGGGTTGGGGAGCGCCCCCCACTTGCTCTGGCCCAGGACCCTGGGAAACCTTAATCCACCTCCATTCTCACTCAGTCTCTAGCCCGATGCCTAATTATTTGTACAAAGTGGAAAAATGTCAACAGGACAGCTTAAAAGAGTCACTGCAGAATATGCCACAGGCCAGTGATTTGGGCTCTCTCCAGAGAGGTGGTAGATTTGGGTTCAAATCCCTATTCTAAATCAGAGAGAGAGGGGGTAAATCAGAGAGAGAACCTGGGTCTCCCTCATCCCAGGTGAGTACCCTAGCCACTGGGCTAAAGGTTATTAGGGGACAGGGACCATCGCCTCCTCCTGTGATGTTTTGTGCAACACCCGATCTGTTAGGCAGCCTCTGAGCATGCCTGCCAGGTCAGGTCCCACAGGCGGGACAGCAGGGACAATGCCTAGTTTGAGGATGCCACCGGGGCTTAGGCATGAGATAGGCATCAGGACTTGGCAGCTGTTAAGTGGCAGTTGAGCTGGGGTTTGAGAACCTAAATTTTGAATTAAAATGGTCCAAATGGCAGTTAGATGCTTAAAATCCCACTGCAGATTTAGCACAGAGTTTTCAATTGTAATTACTGCCAGATAAAGTTTTGCACTATTTGAAGCTTAATATTCTTTTCATCTGCTAAGTCAGATCTTGTTGTCTTTTGTACTCCATATATCATCCTGTTGGCATTTCCTGCAATCCAAATGTCAGAGAAGGCGGTAACTTGTACATTTTCTTCTTAATGGTATATTTCAAACAATATTAGTTTCAATTTTATCAGCTTTATGTTGAGCTTTATTAAGGGGAAGTTTTCCTAAGTGTATGTAAAATACCTCTTTAATTTTTTTTTTGATTCTTATTGATGGGTGACAGTGCAATTTTTGACGCTGCTCTTTCCTTCTCCCTCATAGTAATACTGTTACTAATGCATGTTATTTGTTAATACAACAACTCAAAAATTTGCCCATTCCTCTCTGCCAAAACCCTGTTCAGGTCATAAGGATTAATTGTCACTTTAGTCACTTCAACTTCTTCATCTGGCCTTATGGATGCCACCTTCAGTCTGTCCCCAGTATTGCTGCTACAGAAATAATCTTCCATGGCCACTGTTGTGACTATGTCTAAGTCAGTGGTCCCTAACCTTTTTCTTCTGGCAGGCGCCAAAAAAAACCCCAAAAAACACCCCGAGCGCTGCCGGCGGGCACCAGGGGTTCCGGCGGAGCAAAAAAAAAAAACCCCCGCGGGCACCGCGTTGGGGACCCCTGGTCTAAGTCGTCTTCAGATATTTCTACTTCGTTTCCCAGACCACCTAGATTATCTTTAAGATCTTTGCCTTGCCACAACCTAGCTCCTGCCTCTTCCATCTGTCTGCTACCCTCTTCATTACGTATGGGGAGTGGAAAGGTTCTAGGCAGTGATAGAGAAAGAGAGAGGTAGATTAACTTTTAGGGGAAAATACTATTTTCCAGTTTACGAATAAAGTTCTTGTTCAGAGTTAGAAGAAAGCTGCTCTCTCTAAGTTTCTCTATCATGGTCACATGCTCATATCCTGGCTTTCTTCCAAATAGCCCACCTATATGACATCTTTTCTCTGACCTAACCCATCCTCACTCAAAGTTGCTGCTGGGGGAAAAAAAACCCACTTCTTTTTCAAAGAGCTCATAAATCATCTTCTGGGCAACAATTCCACTCCTAATGTTTTAACTAACTTCACTCTTTGAAAAGATATGCCATAAATTAACAAAGCCAAAATATTCATTTGCATTAAAAAAAATAGGGCACTATCAACACACATGACTAAATTCACCATGCAGCTGTATGGCTTTTCATTGCTCCCCTTCCCTCTCTTTGGTTTTGTATATTGTCAGTTTAGATTGTAAACTTTTTGGGATAGAAATATTGTATTCTTGCCTGTGATGTGCCTAGAGCTTTGCTGCCACTAAAATTAATAACGTGAAATAAAATCAAATAAATAATAATAATTATTATTAATAACATTACTTCATACAGAGACTGAAACCCCAGTTTCCTTCAGGAAACCTCTCAAGCACCCCATCAGTTTCTCCTTTAATACACTGTTATGGAGGAAATGATTTGCGGTTATCCAGCCATGCTCATTGTGGTCACAGCAGCTGGGAACTTTCCAGCCACCAGTACCACAATACAGTAAATAAAATCAGACACAGTGTAACTGTTAATTAACTCAAGATTCTCCCTACCCACATCCATGCTGCATTTCTCACAGCCCAGGCAGAAAGAGAGCTAGGACTTGGCACCACACAAATATTGCACTATTTTAAAAAACTGATTTAGTTAAACTAGTACAAACTCCTGTGTGGGCACTCTTAAATCAATTTAACCCCTGTTTGTATTGATTTATCTTAAGTTATCAAGGCATTGACTTAGAGTAAATCAATATAAACCAACTTTAAATTGAATTAAGAATGTCCACACAGAGCTTTGTACCTGTTTAACTAAAATGATTGAAAAACACACCTTTGATTAAATGAATACAATTTTGTTTATAATCTGGGGCATAGATCAGGAATCAAATCCAGAATATCCAGATGGAAAACATATATAGGGTATGGATATCAAGAATGATCACAAGTCATGACAACAAATTTTGAAAGGGACATTAAGCCTTGTGCTTTCAGTGTGTACATCAATATCTAACTATTGGAAACCAGGATGAGATCTATGAGGGAGGAGATTATCCTATATCTGCTACTGCAGGTACTTATACCTTCCTCTGAAGCATCTGGTATTGGCCATTGTCAAAGATAAGATACTGGACTAGATGGACCTGGGATCCAATCCAGGCAGGTTCTCTGTTCCTTCCTAACACTCTGCTATTAGGAGACCATTAGATAGACTGGTCACACTGAAAAGGGTTTGATACATTTAGTTTAATAATCTTGAATTGACTCTCCCCTTTCAAAAACAGTTTTAAGGGTAGAAGGAAATTTTCAAAGTCACAAAGGACATTTAGGTGCCCAATTCGCATTGAAAGTGGGGAACTCTTGAAAATCTCAGCCTTTATCACTTCAGGACTAGAATAGGTGCCTTGATTACCCACTTACTCAAAAGCAATTTTCTTCTAATTTTAGAGGAATACAGAGTGTAGCCATAAAGTATAAGAAAACAAGACATTTCCCCCAGGTCCAAACAAAATATTTCCCCCTATCATTTATTACTGTGGCATATGAAAGTTTATTCATTTAGGTTATTTAAGTTTAGTAGAAATAAAGTAGTTGCCTAAAACATCCATGAAGCACCAAGGGAAATGAATCCACTTTTCATAACTCTAAAAATAGTTTGTTTTAGCTGTAAAAGCCCTCAATTACAACTAGGAAATCAAAAACAAAGGACAGATTTATTGAGGGATGTAAGTTATGTTCTTTTCTTTTCCCCGGAAGGGACTTCTGCTGTGAACTGGCTGTCTCATTTTCACTAGATGCTTGTAAAGCTGGATGAAACCAGATGAGGCAGAACTTGAAAAGACGTGTCAAATTATTGGTGTGTGTGTGTGTGTGTTGATGGTAGGAGACCCTTAGAAACATCTCTTGCAAGAAAAAGAGAAAATAAAAGCTTCATTAAAATACCTCTTCCCTCATCCCCTCCCAAAAATTATCTGAATGACTACCTACATATCCTTCCTGGAATCTTAATCCTACCCTGTAAATATCTGTCTTGCGTTTTCCAGTCTCCTGCCACTGTTGTTTCTCTGCTCATTCAATCCCTTTCTTTGTTAGTATTGCCTTTGTGACCATAACTGTCACAGAAAATACAACAGTTGTGCAGCAGCCATCCTTCCATAGCTCTGTTTAATCCCAAGTGTCTGGAGCTGCATCCTTATGCAAAACATTATAGTCTGACAAATCAAATGAACAATCTGCTAAACACACTGGCAGGCAGATCTCTGAAACTGTCTTCTCAAAGGGTAAATTAGTTGTCTTTTCAAAGTGCCTCTTAGTTATGTATTACTAGTATGAGCTACATAATTACAAAAAAAGACAGTATGAATCTTTTCAACAGCCCAGGTTACTTTCCAGGAAAACAACAACTGATAGTGTTTAGAGCAGGGCTAGGCAACCTGCGGCACGCAAGCTGATTTTCAGTGGAACTCACACTGCCCGGGTCCTGGCCGGGGTCCAGGGGGCTCTGCATTTTAATTTAATTTTAAATGGAACTTCTTAAACATTTTAAAAACCTTATTTACTTTATATCCAACAATAGTTTAGTTATATATTATCGACTTATAGAAAGAGACCTTCTAAAAACATTAAAATGTATTACTGGCATGCGAAACCTTAAATCAGAGTGAATAAATGAAGAATCAGCACACCACTTCTGAAAGGTTGCCAACCCCTGGTTTAGTGTGTGCCACATGCACAAGACAATTATACTTCATATGAACATTTGAGAAAAGGACAGCATTAGGTTAAATGTTATTGCTTACAAAGTAATGGGATCAATCCTTCCATTGAAGAAATGAATGGAAATGTTGCTAATGAGCGTAAGAATATGGCCATATGGGTCAGACCCATGGTCCATCTAGCCCAGTATACTGTCTTCTGACAGTGGTCAATGCCAGGTGCTTCAGAGGGAATGAACAGAACAGGTAATCATCAAGTGATCCATCCCCTATTGCCCATTCCCAGGTTCTGGCAAACAGAGGCTAGAGACGCTTCAGAGCATGGTTTTGCATCCCTGCTCATCTGGGCTAATACCTACTGATGGACCTATACTCCATGAATTGATTGGCTTTGATAGGAAAAGGAAGGGAACCCTACAAAGATTGTTCTCTAATATTATTGCAATATCAGATGTGCTTTGTATACAGATAGAAGATGACAAAGTGGGAAAGAGAATTGGAGAGGATGATTGAAGGCTAATGAAAAGATACCAGTTTTTAGGAGGAAGTCAGAATGTGAAAAAAGGGATGGAGAAAGGAGTGAGAGAAAGAGAAGGTTACAGTGAGCCAAGAAGAATTGGCAGAGCATAACAAAATTTAGAAATATTTGGAGACAGATTTGTGTGCCCCAGTAGTGTAAAGGAAATGCAGCTCTCCTTGACATGCCACTTCTCATGCTTAGCCCCACTTCACATTTTGGGGATGGAAGGGGTGTAGCCAGCACTTTGCTCCAGCTATTCTTGGATGTGAAGCAAACCAATGGCAGCAATAAAAAAGTTGGTGAAGTTGGATCAGCATCCCAGAAGCAGAGAGATATAAAAAGGGAAATAAAGAAAACCCTTGCCCTTCTGCAGCTGCCATGAACTATGCCATGTGGGCTGCATCTCCTGAGAGGGGCACAGCATAGAATCTGTCCCTTAAACTTCTGTCTTAAACTAGAACCTGTTATTGTGTAGATGCACACAATGCGAGACAATATTCTTAAACTACAGCACCACTTCTTCACAAATATTGCAAACACAGAGGGAATTATCTAAGTACAAGCAAACTTTGATACAGCCGAAGAGGAAGAAAATAAACACCAGAATTTAAGTGGCTTCCCAGATAGATGAAACTGGGAATATAGTTATACAGAGCGGGAGATAAATTGTGATTTAAAAGGACACTAAATTCCAATTTTAGCTCACATGACTGAAAATACTGTATCTGATTTAAAAAGTTGATCAAATGCTTCTACATTAGGGCAAAATAGCAGCCTCCAAATATGCAGTACAAAGATTATTGGCTAGAGATTTTGAACACGAAAGGCAAACCAAAATTAACGTATCTGCTGTTTTTAAGAATACAATAAAATAATGCAGGAAATAAAAAAATAGTAGCTAAACAATTCCCCAAAGTAAAGATGAACAGCAAACACCTTTTCCCCCAATGCTTTAAATTTGTCTTCTTAAGGTAATATTCCCTGGGAAATAAGACTATTAAAAAATAAGCCAGCAATTATGATGACTTCGCTTTACTATTATTAAAGTCAAATATTGTGATAATTGGGCCTACAAATTTACCCTAATTGGGAGTTGAACTGTAAAGAGTGAAGTTCATAAGATCTCACAAAAATCTGTAACAACAAAGAAAGGTATGAAAGGGACACAGAAAGACTGAATTCGTCCAAACAAAAAGGCCTAACAATATAACTCAAGGACTGTGTTAAGATCATGCTTGGTAAACAAGAAAAGAGTGAAATCAGAAATCAGTGAACCAAAACTGATGTGTCTGAAACTAGGCCTAGTTGATGGACAAAATAATGGGGGAGGGGAGGGGAGGGGGGGGGCTATTCTGCCCTAGTCCACTTTTTGGAGTTCTTAAGGAAAGAGACTTTGGGAGAAAAACTGGCTCCACCCCCACCACTTCCTGGGACTCCAGGCCTTCATAATCCTGATCCTGAGAGATGTCCCACTAGACCGGGTCAAAGAGTGGGACTTAGATGACACTATCACCTCCCCACCTTCATCTACCACTGAATCCCAAACACCACCTGGGGTGAAATGAGATTGGACTTGAACAAAAACAGCTTCAGCCCATCTCAACTAACTTCTTTTCTTTTCCTCAAAAGAACAGTTATTACCATCTTTGATACCATCTAAGAGATGTCAGACACAGGGTATTTTCCCTTCTAAAAGCTCTCTCCAGCTAAAGGGAAAGGGAACAAGGGATGTTGTTAACATGAATGCCATAATTAGTGCTTTACATTTCAAATGCTTTAACTGCTTTTCTTTGTTTTCTGTATCTTAAATAAAAGGTTAAAAGGATTTTAAATGATGTGTTTGCCATGGTACTAAGCAGGCTGAGGTCTCTGTATACCAAACCCCACACCTTGTTTCACACTGTTTAATGTTGGACAGTAACAGGGTTACGTTACCACCTTTTCTTTCTGACCATGTTAATACAACAGTTCTTTCTTCAGCGTGCCTCAGGCAGGAACAGCTGAAGTTTGAGATAACTCTGATAGAATGGGCATGCTATTAATGACAACATATCAATGCTTTATACTCCTGGAAGAACAACATCTAGAATTTATTATGCTATAGCTCACACCAGGGATGACTGAATCATCTTGATTACTCAGGACATTGATTCTCCGTGATAAAAATCACCATATTTATACCCCATGACTGCGGCTTCCTGTTAAACTGGTCCCCTTTATATAGTCTTCAATCCACTGGCATTTCTTGATTTCTGAGTCATGAGACTATTATAAATACTCAGGCATGCAGTAAGGATCATTTTGCTTTTAATAGGTTCTGTTTTACTTAGTGAATGTAAGCATTGGGTAATTTTTTGATTAGGGCCGTGGGTTGTTCCCTCCATCTATTATGACCGATCTTTAGTTGAATGAAACCTGGGAGCAGGAGGGTTGGAAACTGCCTTTACATGCCTGGGAGCCTCTGACACCTTGGGTGATGTCAATCCAATCCAATTTTGACACAGATGACTTTGAAAATATTGTATCTGATGATTCTACATTAAGGCAAAATGGCAGCCTGCAAATAAGGAGCACAAAGTGTTGGCTTCAGGTATTCATCACAAAAGGCAAATCAAATTTAAATGAACACATCTGGTATTTTTAAGAGCATGTTGAGGACAATCACAGGATAAAATGGGGCTCTGTCTTCACAGTTCACTTTCAAGGACTGGATGGCCAGAAACCAAATTTCAAAAACATTTGGGGACTTATTTAAAACTTAGGTAACATTCAGGATTACTGGGAGAGGAACTGAGAGAGAGAGTGCTTCACCCCTGCAAAGGTATTTCCCAGAAACACTCGCAAAACTCTGTGGTGGCAGTGTGTGATCTAGGCAGGTGTACAAGGAAGACACATTTCTGAAGGAGGAAGTGGTTGGTTGGCCACATAGGTAGCGTCACCAGGCAAAGAACGCAGCCAAAGCACACAATCAAAACCACACCATTAGCACTAAACAGTTTTTGTAATAGTTAAACTAAGAAGCAGTAGCAGGAAGGAACATTTTGAGACAAGCACAGTGACTCAGGCTTCTGCCAGCCAGGGATTTTTTGTTTTGCCTTGAAAATGAATTTGCTTTTAAAAACCAGTAGGGATGTGTCCCAGTGTGTCATGTTCTCCTCTGCTCCCCGATGAAAAATAATTTTCATTTACTTATTTAGAAAAACCCAGAAAACAACCTCCCTTCTTCCACACATGCTCTTCAGCACAATATGTGACATACAAAAGATAAGAGTTGCAAGCAGCTATTGTGTCTAGGCAGCAGTGATTCTGGAGGAGACAACTTGCAAAAGATGAGAACAATAATGAAAGACCAGTGCTGTCGTTCAGCCCCAGACACAGCAAACACAACAGCTCCTCCTTTTCTCAAAATGCAGTACCATCCTAAGGGCACTGGGTCTCATTCTTTTGTCCAGATGGAGAGTCTCTCTTGTCACATGGCTTTGCATCAGATCTGCCTTTATCGTTCTTTTAATAACACTGTCTTTTGCCTAACAGGAATCTAAGTTCTTCTGAACTTTGTGTGTCAGGAATTACGAAACTGGTGAGCAGGAGTTCTGATCTGATATGGCATGGGGACAGGGGAGAGAGAAAACAAGGAGACCTGCGCCTACCTTAACCTGACCTGGGGTTCCTCAAGACTATACTGCTAGGAGATTGCAGGAAAGTGATTTCCAAAGTTCTGATCACCCTGGCTGGACCATTATATAAATGCTAAGGTGTTGTTATTAGATTATGTCATAGCAACACGGAGGGGCCCCTTCTTTGCTCCCTGATCATCAGCAGGAAAGAAAGAAGCAGATGTTGGCTATATTCTGCCCTGCCATGAAGGAGGGGAGCCCCACGGGTCTCAGCATTCCAAGGAGTAAGGATAATTCTGCTCTCCCACCTGCCACCTCTCTCGCTATCTGTCTTTCCCCCAGCTACTGCTACCAAGTGTGTCTCTTCATTTGTATTGTGCGCCTCGTCTCTAAATTAAAAGACCTAAGAGCTTGTCTACACTTACTGTGCTGCTGTAGCGCTTAGTGAAGATGCTACCTATGTTTACGGGAGGGCTTTTCCCATCAGCGTAGGTACTTCCCCTCTCCGAAATGTGGTAGCTATGTCGACGGGAGAAGCCTTCCCAACGACATACTGCTCTCTACACCAGTATCACGACTATGGATTTTCCACACCCCGAGCGACATAGTTATACCGACATAAGTTTGTAGTGCAGACCAGGGCTAAGTGTATGTGTGTGAAAGGGATGTATGTGATGTGGAGGACAGTGTTGATGCTTGTGATTAAAGTGGTTGGAATATTTGTTAGCAATGATATTCGTTTGCAGTCTGGCCCCTTTACTGGCTATCAAATTCTGATTTCTATTCAGTGTTTACGGTTATTTGCGGAATAGTTCTGACAAATCATTTCCAGCTTGTTGATGGTTTGTGAATTGTTTACCCTGGTGTCATTATTTTTCATATTCCTGATTCAGCAAAGTATTTAAGCATGCAATAGCTTTAAGCATAGTATTTAACCATGTGCTTAACTTTAAGCAAGTGCTTATGCTCCATTGAGTTCAACAAGACCAAATGACATAGTTTGTGCTTTACTGACTCAAAGCCAATTTGATTTGTGCAACTGGTCATTTAAGTCATATGGTTCTTTTCTGTTTCCTGATTGGATGAATTTCATGACAGGTGAATAATAAATGACAAATAATGAACAACATACTTTCATTTTGAATTTTGGAATCATTCGTGAATCTCAGAAGTTGTGCACATTTTCACAAACAACCAGAGGTCATCCAAACATTGCTGAATAACAAATAATATCACCCCAAAGATTTCACTTTTATTAGGGAGTGATGGATGCATTTTCTTTTACTATTTGACCAATTCTATTTTTGAACTTCATCACCTGTAGCCAAGCTATCAAATTAGTAATTTTGCATTAAAAGCCGAGTGCTATTGTTAATTAATGAATGATTTAACATTTAGTATTCAAACTTTTTCTGGTATATTTTAGTTTTGTTTTATATTGCTTCTGTCTTCTTAGTCCTTTTTCCTGAACATTTTTTGTAAGGTTAATTGTATTTCATAGTTCAAACATCCAAATAATTTGTGACATGGTAAGACTCTTCTGGCATTGCAGGTTCCTAAAATGGAGTCCTCTACATTTAGCAGAGGACTCAGCAAAAGAAGGATGCTTTATAATGTGTATACTGGATATTTTTGAGGAAAAGGAAGAGAGTTATATAGAAGATAGTAAGCTGTGACACACTGTTCACCATTTTATTGCATGCTATATGTCTTGCTGAGCCTCTCTGGCAGTTTTCCTGCTTTTATAGATCCTAAATAAATCCAAATTCTTTCCTGGTGTTTTGTGATTTTATTTCAGCTGGAACAGTGTTGTTACTTTAAACATTTTAGTTTCTTATCTCCATTCATCACAGCTGGTGCCCTGCCACACGGCTTAGAAGAGCGTCTCAGGGTCTCATGCCAATCTAGTCACCTGCTGAAAATTGTGAATTTAAATGAACTATATTGCAGTGCTGATGTATGCCTCACTGGTGTTTGTTTCATACATCAGTGGGTTGCATTATTTGGAAAGAGGCACCTGAATGAGAATGACCTAAGCAAATTAAAATAAAAGGTATTAAGTTCAAGCAATTTTGAATAGATTTTCATGCATTTTAAATATTATGCGGCAGATCTTCAGATAGCGTAAATTGTCATAGCTACACTGACGTCAGTGGAACCTAACAGTTTACACCAGTTGAGGATTTGCCCCTTATTTCTGTTCAGATCTCTAATGAAGAGGCTTAACTTTTCTTCCTACTGTTAACTCTTTGAAAAAATAATGATAGGATAGAGCATGAGTAGCCTAAGGTTGGCTCATCACTCTGTGCACTTTGTAAGTGTCCCCACATGGGCAAAATTGACAAGATAATGGATTAAGCACCAACTGATTAACCAATTAAAAAGGTCTTTCAGCTCCTCAGCTCAGGACAGTTAAAAGAGAGACAGGAAGAGACAGGTGAAGGACGGGCTAGTATAGCACAGCACATTGTAAATAGGGCATACAGTGATGAACTATGCAGAAGTGTATGAGGACTCTTTGCAGCGAGGAATCCAGGGTGAGGGAACTGAACTCTGTGACAAATGGGCTCTTTATATTTCCAATTCTGCTTTGATTTTTAGCAAACTGAATTTTACTGCTAAATACTTAGCCAAAATCCATGTGCTGGTTTAAACCAGTGGCTCTCAACCTTTCCAGACTACTGTACCCCTTTTAGGAGTCCGATTTGTTTTCCATAACCCCAAGTTACACCTCACTTAAAAACTACTTGCTTACAAAATCAGACATAAAAATACAAAGGTGTCTCAGCACACTATTATTGAAAAATTGCTTACTTTCTCATTTTTACCATAGTATTAAAACATAAATCAATTGGAATATATATATTGTACTTATATTTCAGTGTACAGTATATACAGCAGTATAAACAAGTCATTGTCTGAAATTTGTACTGACTTCATTAGTGCTTTTTATGTAGCCTGTTGTAAAACTAGGCAAATATCTAGATGAGTTGATGTACCCCCTGGAAGACCTCCGCGTACCCTCAGGGGTTCATGTACCCCTAGTTGAGAACCACTGGTCTAAACTCTGTTTACTAGGTGCAGTGTTTATGGTTCATCAAGAACACAAACAATTTGCTGCAGTAGAATACTACTGATGCACACCTGCAAAATCTGCTCTCTAGCATGTTTCAGATATCAATCATGCTTTTTTTCCATTTACCCTACTTTATCAAGATCCATTAATTTGCTGTTGTGAGGCTTAACCCTGATGCTAAATTCATGAGCTAAATTCCATTAGTAGATAACACTTTTATATTCACTCCCTGGTTTGTTTCAACTTACGCTGGATCATTCAGACGAAGTCTGTAGTTTACAAGGGACAATTTGACGCAAGCTTACACACCCTCCACTGTTAACTACTGGAAGAATTCTGACCATTTTTTGCCCCTTGTTATTTATAAATTAAATTAAAATGGAGAATTTAAGCACTGAACAGCCACAGTTGCCACTGCCATTAGGTTTCTCTCTGACTTTTGACATTTACAAACACTCCTTCACACTGAAGGCCTGATTTTGGTCTCACACCAGTTTTTCAGCAGCGTAACCTCACATTCTTCACTGAGTTACTTCCAACTACACAGGAGTAAGTGGGTACTGACCTTTGAAGGGAAAACCAGTTCAACAGCAACTGATACAAAAAAAATCATTCCACAGAAGTGACACTGCTTGTATGCAATCAGAACCTCATTTACCAAAGCATATTGGCTGTTTTGCTGAAGTCATACATGACTCACCTCTAAGTGTAATCAAGTCCCTGGTACATAGCAGCATGACAGTGAAGTGTAGCAGCAAACTCTGCCTAATCCAATAATTGGAACTCTGGCCACAACTTCACAAAGCAGCCAGTTTTCCTTACACTGTCCACTGCTCAGATAATTGGTCTGACATTTCATTTCTCTCTTCTCGGAGACCCAGTCAGGCAGAAAACCCATTCTTCTAGAATATGCCTCCGGCCCAGAGTAACAAGGTGATTATGGGTCTTGACTGAGTGGCTGGCACCTTTTCCAGTACCATCAAGGGCTACTTTCCACTTCTTTATTGCTTTAAAGAGAAATAAGGCAGGAATAAAAAACAGTTTTAGCTTCCCTAACACACAAATATCATCAGGTAGCCGAATGCACGTAAAAGCAGCCCCTCAATATGTTATTTAATTAGGTGTGAGCTCTATGCAATTGCTTCCTTTGAAAAATCTGACACCTAAACAATATTGTTTGTAACTTGTATGCCACCAGGGTTAAATCATTTCAGATAACGGACTGTGGGCATCAGTAGATTAACACAGAGTTTGCAGGTTTGAAAATGAAGTTCCCTATTTCCCTAGCTCCGCCTTTCTTTTTGGACCCAGGAACAGGAAAACTTAGAGCTACAGCACAGTTCGGTTACAAATAGTGCTTCATATCTAGATCCTTTTGAATTTATCATCTTTTTTTTCCATTTGGCAGAAAGCTGGTCTTTGAGAATCTTTTCAAGGGACCACAGGATTTCTGTTAAAAGTCAAGGTATCGATTGTGGTATATTAGCAAATAACATTCTGATCTTACAAAGAGTTGTGTCACAAAAATATTTGTGTTATATGAGACTGGAATATTACTTTTGTTGCAATAGAGATTGGCTCATACAGAGCAATAAAACTTGTGACTCAACTGCAGCAAAGAATCATCTTTTTCTATCACGGCTACCATCATATAGTCTACATCAACCGAAGCATCACAGCCTCATTATGAAAGCCTAGTAATAACCTGACTGATTTTACAGTCAGGAAACCATAACTGCAATGTAATGCAATAACAAGAAACTGCTAAAGATTATTAACTTTGTGGCAGAGCCATTACAGTAAGGTCTTTGGATAAATAACATCCAAAAAACAAAACAAAACCCTGAAAAAACTGTGATCATGATTTCCTGTTATAAGTTAATATGCATTCTAGGCTGAAAAGAAAAAATGTAATCACCAGGGGGCAATCCAGCAGTGCCAGGCATGGTCATGGCAAAGGTCCATTCGATACGTATTTACACACAAGTGTGTCAGCTGAAGTCATATTCTTCAAGCTCATAAATACAACAAATATGACAATTAAGTTATTTGAAAGTTAAACAAATTCTGCTTCTCAAAATCAAAGGGGACCCCAATGCGAAGTGTTCTGTTAGGTGTGTGTGGTGTTGTGGGATTTTTCTAAAATGTTTAAAGGCTTTATTTTCTTTATTGTTGCTGATATCTCTTAGGACAGATGGTCTCAAAAAGACATCCTTCCATTTAGGCTTCTGCTGAACTGAATGTATCAGACAATGAACAGTCAAGACATATGTCACCTGGCTCTGAGCTGCGATTCGTCAAACTACAGAATTGCACTAGGTGAAAATCTTTTCAACACTGAGGATGCTACTGGCACCCTGCAGGATAAAAGAATGAGTTTCCTTCAGATTTACTGCAATCTCCCAGAGAAGGAGAGCAATATCTGAGCTTCTTGCCTGGAAAAACTATGCTGAATAGTAGATTTTGAAAGACCATTGTGTTGGAGATTAAAAAGACAGACAGACAATTTCAAATTGGATTTGAGTGCCTGATTGAGATTTATGAACTAATTTTACAAACCTTTACTCATGTGAGTAAATAAATTGAAATGAACAAGGGTTTAAAGATCATGTCCTAAAAGCTCATTTGTAATCTCAGATATAATACCTGATACACAAATGCCACCTATTGTTACATTTCAAACCAAATTTATCAGGCTGTGTGTGTGTGTATGGAGAAGGGCAATACGTAAATTTTTAAAGCAAGCAGTGATGCACCCTTTCAGAGGTAACATTTAGAATAAAACTCTGAGGAGTCTATTACAGCGCCAAGAGTTGAGACCAGTGCTGGGAAGGGGCTAGGAGGAAGAAGAATCACCTGAATAGGGGCCCCCAGTGCCATTCATCTGCTCAGGGGCAGAGCAGACATACAGCCTTATGGGAGCTGGCTAGGGGATGGACACAAATGTGGCAGTTGCTAGATTTGTTCTAGAAGTGTAGTCTGTGACAGTAGAACATATGGGCCTATTGTAATGTAGATGTTAAGTGCCATATCTGTAGTAAGTTTATGTTAATGGGATTTAATAAGTAGCCTTTGAAGCTGCTTGGCTTTGAGCTTTGATAGAGAAAAATAACCTTTCACAGATTCCCCAGTTTCTCAGATGGTGACAGTTCCATAGGTTTTTAAAGTCAGAGAGCAAAGGGTCATGTGTTATGACCAGGAAAGTGGTCAGGCCCCAATGGTCAAGAGCCATTCCGTATCCCTGACTGTTGACCCAGATAAGGGAAATTTAAACAATTTTGATGGAGTCATCATCTCCTGTTATTCTCCTGTTACTGCTTGTTAGGAAAAACACACAGACTAGGAAGAAGGGACCCAAGGTTTGACCAAAGGTCAGAGTGCCCTCACTCAACCAGGGTTGAAAAATGCAGTTGGGATAAGAAACCTGTGTTCCACTGATTCAATCAGAAGATGGCTGGGGAATTCCTGTTGGACAATACCAGTCTGAATTTCAACCTTAAACAACCATGTAAATGATAAAGAAGTGTGCTCCTCCGGAGGTCACCACAACAACAACCAGACAGCTGATACTCCTACTTTTCCTCCCAAGGAAAGTGGAATATGACACTGGTAAACAAGGTGTCAGCCCTTGCCAAGTCGGTAAGCGTCAGCTGAAAACTGACAAATTCATAGGTGGAAACCAGACCAGCACATCAATCTGTTAATATTGATTAAGATGAGTGTTAGACTTGTAAGGATGTGTTCAGTGTTTAGACTCTATACAATGTCTGTAAGTTGCAGCATGCATTAATCTTACATATAATGTCTGTATTCCACGCTACAAGGTAAAATATATGTTTGTTTTATAATTGTAAAAATGGCTGCTCTGAACTTGTGAACTCAGGCGGGAAGAGTGGCTCCCCCTACCCAACTAGGAGGACTATCAAAATGAAGTGGGCCATCATAGGACAAAAGCTTTGTTAATTGGCCCATCCACCCATGGAGAAGTATGTGCAGAAAGTGAAGATTTTTAATCTCTTTGCTGTTTGAACTCTCACAAGGACTGGAGCTAAGTATCAAAAAGCAGAAATCCCAAAGGTCAACTGGGTTAAGTCCTAAAAAGACATTCAGTGCTCACAGATTACTACATCTCTGTCACCTTTTGAATAACAGACTGAAACTCATTTGTGTATGTATGCATGCTTGCTTTATCCTGTAAATAACTCCCATTTCTTTTTCCTAGTTAATAAACCTTTAGTTGGTTTATTTTAGGATTGGCTATAGCAGTGGTTCCCAAACTTGTTCCGCTGCTTGTGCAGGGAAAGCCCCGGTGGGCCGGGCTGTTTACCTGCCGCGTCCGCAGGTTCGGCCGATCGCGGCTCCCAGTGGCCGCGGTTCGCTGCTCCAGGCCAATGGGGGCTGCTGGAAGTGGCACGGGCCGAGGGACATACTGGCCGCCGCTTCCAAAAGCTCCCATTGGCCTGGAGCAGCGAACTGAGGCCACTGGGAGCTGCGATCGGCCGAACCTGCGGACGCGGCAGGTAAACAAACCGGCCCGGCCCGCCAGGGGCTTTCCCTGCACAAGCGGCGGAACCAGTTTGGGAACCACTGGGTGATAGGCATTGTCTTTGGTGTGAGATCTAAGGTACAAATTGATCCGGGGTAAGTGACTGGTCCCTTGCGACTGGGAGCAACTTGAATATTCTGTGATTTTTGGTTTAAGTGACCATTGAACACTACGTCCAGCTTGCCTGGGTGGAAAGATAGACCGGAGAACCCAATGGAACTGTCTGTGACTCTGTGGTAAGACTGTTACAGTGATCTAGGAATTCACATTTGTTGGTGGGTTGGTGAAATTTAATTATAGAACATACTACCAGTTTGGGGTATGTGCTAAGTAAGCTGCATAGCGATAGAAAGACTAAGTAAGCCATTCAATCATTGATATTATATTGGTTTTGTGATTTGATTATGCTAATATAATGATCTGACCAATCAAATTGGTCTCAAATTGTTTTCTTTAACCAATTTTAATTAGTATTATTGTTCACTCCTTGATTTGATTAATTTGATTTACTTTGTAACCTCAGTCTAACTTTCATATTGTTTAGTACTTTAGGGACATATAATAAAATTGTCAGTCTTGTAGTTGTTTATGCTCTTAAAAGAGATGAAAGCATTGAATTGGGTTACTCTGGTCAAATGGCATAAAACCCACCTTAATTAAAGTGACTTTAATTAAATATTAGAAAAATTATCTGACAAAGATCCTGAAAACTCTATTATTTGATCATGCTACTTTTCAGACATGGGCAGGAGGGAAGGACATAGCTACAGTCTGCTCCACCACAACGTGTACCTTCTGGGGCCCATCTCCCTCACACTCTATCCAATGCTTCCAGAAAATTATGCCTTGATCCAGCTTCCTTTACTCCCTCCTCCCAGATAAAGCGCCTGATGTAGAGCAGATATAATTTAGTAGTGTGTGTGTTAAAGGGAATGTGAGATTGCTGGGAAAAGCAGGTAACTTTTTCTTTCATCCAATAGGATACCAATGATTTCCTCAGAATTGCAAGAGATTTCTACCTAACACAACTCTGAAGTTTGATGAGCCACAGCTCAAAAGTGGGTGATGTACGCATTTATGACTGTTCACTGTCTGAGAAATATACTCAGCAAAAGCTTAAATTGAAGGATGCATTTGTATTTTGAGTCTATCTGAGGGAGATTTTCCCAAGTCACAAAAGTGCCTGTTAGGCACCCACTTCCCTTTAAAAATCAATGGAGATATTGGAAACAATAATTAAAAAGAAAGGCTTTAGAATATTAGACAGACAGATAGGGATACAGTATTGAGGCGATCACAGTACTCTTCAATTCAAGAAGCTGCCTTTGCTAATCTTTGAAATAACTTAGTGGGCATAACTGTGATGTTTACCACCTCATAGACTGTACTTCGATCAAGATATTTTCTGAATGACCAGGCCCAACAGAACTAGATTGCCCCTTTGTGACTAAATTTACTATGCAGACTGGAACGTATATGAAATATCTCGAACTCAACTAACTAATGTCAGTAGTCCTTACTCATGTGAGTAGTCACATTATAGCAAAGCGGTACAGAAGTAGAATAAAATTTTAACACAAAATCATGATCTCGCCATCTTTTTTTGCATGATTTTTATCCACAGAAACAACCACCATACTGGAAACTAGTTGCTCATTACATTACATTTTACTTCATTTACTGTATGACTTAATAGTAAAGTCTACTACTGGACAGTTACTGTATTCACCAGAAAATTCCTGTTCATACAAGAGTTCCTAAATTTCTCTCCTTTCTTTCTTTTAGAAAATGATAAGAATGAAATAAAATCACATGATTTAGAAAAAGTTCATAGAATTTTTAATAAAGACAATGATCTTATGAAAAGTTCAATTAAATACAGTACTCTTGAAATATAGCCAAGCTTTAGAATGATAAAATATACCTCACCCCTGAACTACAGTCACCAACTCCTGGTTTGAGAGGGTACTTCCATCTACATGCCAGTCTTTAGTCTCTCTGCTAAGACTTCCAACAAGGACACAATTTAGTTCCGATGATGCTAGTGATGTTTGTGTTGTGAACACTTCTCCTTTAGAAATTCGAGGGAAATCACCAATTTAATTCACACAATTCAGTGGGCAAAAGGAAATGAATTTAAGATACTCGCCATCTAGATGTTCACATGAACGATGTGCAGATGAAAGCTCCATATTTTATCATTAATCATGTTTGCTTAATAATAACGTCCAACAACAATTGACCCAACCCCTCTCCTCCCATGGGAAGTACGTTAAAGAGGAGGAAGTCTATATGATTGTTCCATGGAGTCAACAGAGGGCCAAAGACATCTTCATGGAGACTGTATGTCTCTGTGTGACATCTGTGCCTGTTGCACGGCCCTCCTCTGATGCCCTAATGGTGTTTCTCCAGTGGAGCTGCATTGTTACAGCTTCCAGAGCTGGTGGCTGCCCCTGGGATTGAATTCACAGTCCATTCCATTTTCTGTCACTGATCAATGGAGTTGCCCTTCCCTGTGTAGATCAGGGCAATTTACAGTGTATCTTTCTATTTGTTTATAAGAAAAGCTGAGTACAGCCTTGGGTGCTAAATGATTCTGAATTCTCAGACAGACAGCCTTTTCATTTTAAGTGACTGAGATACCATTAACAAAGTCTATTTCTCTCTGACTTCAAATCTAATTGATGGCTGAATTTTGCACCTTCTTCATGCCCATGGTCCAATGTAGGGAGTCTCAGAAGGTACTAACAGTGATTCCCCCAAGTGACAGTGACCCCCTCATAATTTGTCCCCCACACTTTAAAATCTAACTGTCTGTAGAAACCTTTGATTGTATCTATCCTGTGAAAGATACTATGTGAAAGATTACTATGTAAAACTTACAAACAAGTTAATTGACTTTGTTCTTGAAGTAATTGATACAATGTAAACAAACACTATAAGCCATTAAGTGACTTTCACTTCATTGTAATAGCAATGGCTCCTAGGACAGACCCCCTCCCTCTGTGATTAAAGGGCCGGGAGTCTCAAATGAATTAGCACACACCCCGAAAGTGGTGGAGACAGTAAATTAAAATATGGTTAAGATATGGAATGTATGCTGATGAATGCTTGATATACATGAATGGTTAGGGAGGTGCCAGCCTAGAAAGGGAGTATCCATCGGCCGAAGAATGTGTCAAGTGGACCACCAGAACCCCCGGAGGGTAAACTGGGATCCACCCCATCACCTGCAAGGATGAGAAACACAAACTTTGGACAGTTTGGAGCCACCAGGAATGTGCCCAGGAATGTGTCCGGGAATGTGCCATCTGCTGATTGAGTCAGCAACAGCAGGATGAAACAGCTCCCATAGACTAACATAGGAATTAATTCCTATAAGAATGGACTCTCAAGACTGATGATTTTGGAGTCTATGGTTCTGCTGCCAGCCTCCAGGAGCATCAGGTGCACCTGATCCAGACTTCGCTCTACTCTTGTGTTCAGGATACCTGGCCAGTATTCTGTCACAAGCAACTTCTAGGCTGGTAACTATAACACCTATACAGAACTTGAATGAATGATTGTGTGAATGAATATATATATATATATGTGTGTATATAGGAATAAGTAGTCAAACAACGTTGTTTACTGTTATCTTTTATAATATTATTATATTTACAATAAATGTGGCATCTTTGCCTTATCCCTCTTAATAAGATCCTGCTGGTTTTTATTGGTATAACACAAAAGGTTATCAAGATGAACAGTCAAGAACTCCTGAACATTGATTGCCATCTAAAGAATAGTGCTTAAGCAGCCTCGGGATTGAGTGTAATTGGAAATGATAGATTTAAGTTATCTATGCTGTTAGTCACTGACTCACTATAGCATGGAGTTTTACAGATCAAAGAGCTTGACTGTAATTAAATGATGTCTTCCAATCTAAAATCACTTTTACATTTCCAGTGTAGTTAAATATATTGGGTCCAACTCACACAAAATTAGATTTGAGATGTGTTTTATGTAGTTTGGCTATTTAAAAAAAAACATTTAACATCATAATGCAGATGCAGCAGGACAGTCACTTTGGGACAAACTGTTGAGGTCCCACTTATGTCACTGGCTTCTCCAACCTCTCACAGGATCCAGTTCCAATACCACAAATCACATTTTTTCTTAGTTTTAGAGCTAGGCCACAGTTACATCTGCTTATAACTGACCCAGAAAAAGCATCTTTTAGGTCACCTCGTATGTATTTATCTGCTCCCATTGGGTCTATGTTTAAGTTCTATTTTCTCACTCAGGAATATCTAGAACTGCCCTTTGTTCACAGACATTGACACAAGTGTATTGAAATGGGTATGTGTGTGAACACCATATGGAAAGGGTGTCAACTCCATGCATGTTCTATACTAGTAATGAACTGGGGGCCGGTTTGACCTTATTACCAGATAGCGTACAAAATAATACACCACTGGAAACATGGTACCACATTCCTGATTAGTGTTAGACAAACAAGAAAAAATGTAAACAGGAAGGGGGTGTACAACATTATAGTGTGGCAAAGCATTTTTCTAATTAAGTTCTTTTCACAAGAATAATTAAGGATCTGGAAACTCTCTATAACAAATTACATATATGAATCAATTTATCCATCACTGAAATGTAGTCATCTGCATAGTGAAACAAGGTAGCTGTTTAACAGTGCATAATAAGAGTACACAATAATTAAGGGCAGAAAGAAGAATATAATACCTAGCCATGGGATCAAGCATCATTAGTTTGGTTTTGGCCCAAATTTCTTGTTTAGATTCATGTCCTGTAGAGTTTGGGGTATTTTATACTTTCCAAATTTCCCCTTTACTTGTGACACGATACAGAAAAAGTAATAGTCTCTTTTATGATTATTAATTATTATTATTACCCATTATTCTAGAACTAGGGGGCAAGGGAAGAGGAAGTTAAACAAAATCAGAAGCAACAAACTTCAGGTTTAACATTACTAAAGAAAATGTTTTATAGGAACAGACAAAAACAAAACAAAACAAAACAACCAAAACTCTCCCAGCATTAACAAAATGCTATGGTAAGCCAGTTCAAATCATTGCCCACATTAATGTAAAAATATGTGGAAAACCATTTTCCATCACTGGGAAAAAGGCACTGTTGCGGGATCTTATATCCAGCATGATCTGAAACTAATGCAGGACCATGCAAAAGAGTCTGTAGTAAATAGATCTCCCCAAACTAACAAAAATGCATACAAATGTGAGATTTGGCCCATCTCTATACATCTACCTAATTGACTGCTGGGACCGAATATAAATAGTCTACTGGAATTTTGTTAGGCCACTAATGTTAACAACTCAAATCTTGTGAAAAGTGTTATGGATTTTTAAGGACTGTAAATGGTCAGGACTTCAATTTTATATTTCTTTCAAAAGATGATATGCTTTTATTGCATTGTTCTTATGAACATGCCGGATATAGTTGAGCAATGGTTCAGTACCAAGTTCAAAGAATGCTGCATATTCAATTACCAATAGCATTTCTTGCAGCACCTGAATATATACCCTGGAGGCCTCCAATCTAAGTACAGACCAATTTGACCCTAATTAACTTGTGAGATCTGATTGGATCAAAATACAAGCTGATATAGCTGCAGAAAATATAAAATTTCCATTATTCTCTAACACATTTTATATTTTGTAAAGAAACTGCAGGTATTTGCAAAACATTTGATAAAATTGTGTTGGTTTAGTTAATTATTTTCTCTATTGTATGACTTGCGATATATCAATATATCATGATATGAAGTTATTTCTGCAAGAGTGTTTATATTACCTGGATTTATCATCTCTGATAGTGATGTGAGTGTGTGACGGGTTAGATCACAGAAACCCCCTTGGGAACTGCCAACTGATGTGCAAAGGCTACCTCTGTTCCTGTCTTCCCTGCCAGCTCGGTGGCTCCAGCACCCTGTCTTGGTGAAGCCAGACACACCCGTCTGCTCCAGCACAGACTCAGGGTCTGAATTACCTGCCCCAAAGCTGCAGGTTTACCTGAAAACAGCTCACAGAAGTGTGCTTGTCTTTAGCACTCAGATGCCCAATTCCCAGTGGGGTCTAAACCCAAATAAATCCGTTTTACCCTGTATAAAGCTTATACAGGGTAAACTCATAAATTGTTCGCCCTCTATAACACAGATAGAGAGATATGCACAGCTGTTTGCTCCCCCAGATATTAATACATACTCTGAGTTAATTAATAAGTAGAAAGTGATTTTATTAAATACAGAAAGTATGATTTAAGTGATTCCAAGTAGTAACAGACAGAACAAAGTAAGTTACCCAGCAAAATAAAATAAAATGTGCAAATCTATGTCTAATCAAACTGAATACAGATAATCTCACCCTCAGAGATGCTTCAGTAAGTTTTTTCTCAGACTGGACACCTTCCAGGCCTGGGCACAATTCTTTCCCCTGGTACAGCTCTTGTTCCAGCTCAGGTGATAGCTAGGGGATTCTTCATGATGGCTCNTGTTTTTATAAAACTATTTCAGTTACATTATATTCACATATTATCATGTTTTTATAAAACCATATAGACTGCACAACGTCACAGAGTGATTTGAAGCAGCATCATGATTGCAATTTACCCCTTCTGATTACAAAATGGCACACTGTCTCTGTGCCAAGCTTACAAATGATTGTTGAGAGCCTCATTTGGAGTTTTTTTAAAGCTGCCGCCTATTAATTGCATTATTTTGATAGCTCACATGTTAGACATTATTTTGATGATAGAACCTGCACTTACTCACTAGCCATTAATTGACTGGGAACACTGGAAACAACTAGCATTCTTATCATGAAAGTGACCTTTCATGAGAAGTTTTCTGAGAGAAGCTTATTGGTCTAAGATGGTCTACATTGGTGGTGGCCAAAGTATGAGAAAAATGGATCTTGCATACACACATTTATGTGATAAATTAATTTATCATGCACTTTTCACTGACGTCCCTGCCCTCTGTCCAATATTCATCTCCAGAGATTTATTCTAAAATCCTAAACTACTATGAGATTTTATAAATCATCCCTACTGGAGAAACTCTTCTTTCTTATTAACACAAATATTGAATTCCTCCCTCCCTTGTTACCCAGGCCTAAGGCTTAGGATGGGCAAGTTTCAGTCTTAGGGCAGTAGCAGCTTCTCTCTGCCTATAGACTGATTGTAATCTCTTCAGGGCCAGGAACACATTTTCTTGGATTTCTGTACAGCATTACATGGAGTGTTGGGGCATAAAAATATTAATAAACGTAGCCCACCAAGTTCTTTAATGTGGTCAATGGCTGCCTGATGTTCTATGTTGCTATGAAGCCTTTGGAGACTACAAGTCTCAGCAGTATGCTCCACAGAAACAGGTTACGTTAGCTAATCTGCTCCATTTTATAGAAATTACATACATCTCTAGGGTTCCTGGAAAGCTGGTAACATGGCTATTACTTGGGTAAAATTTGGGTGCCTCTGCTCTAAGGAGCCGTTACAGTCATTTCACAACTATAATAAGCTTACACCATCAAGCCAAATATTATCAGCACATTTACTCAACGTTTATGACCAAAACCTAAGACATACTGATGTTGGATTATGATTTTACGACACTTACAGGTATATTATATCATCTCATTGCAATTTTGTTATTTTCAGGATGACAGAATTTCCCATAAAGTGAAATAATACACCAATTTTTTTAATAGATGTTCAATATGTGAACAAAAGCATACTTGATTTTGAAAAAAAACCCCTAAGCATTAAAACCAGTATTGTCAGCATCTGAACATTAGTGTTTCTGGGTTCACTCACCCTCTCTTCTGAGCCTTTCATCCCTGTAGTTTATATTACTCTGACAAAGTAGCTGAATGTGCTGTGTAAAAGGTCTTTACCAGCATACAAAACCTATCATTGTCCCATGTCTCTACATTTGATTGCCGCACACATTCATGCTTTTCAGCCTACATAGTGATTGGATTATAATTCTATTTATTTTAGTTACCCAAACAGGAGATAATCACAATATGACACAGGATAATGTATCTCAAACGCTGAAGATGATGTATTCTGAAACTCAGTTCAAATGTCTTTTTTTTAATTGATAGTTTCTATAAGAAGTTAAAAATTAAAAGTAAGAAGTTTCTTTTCTCTGCAAAGTTAAAGGTAACTAGCACAGGTAAAAATGAAAACAATTTAAAAAAAACTACACAGGACAAAACTGATTAATAAATACCCTGGTGTTCTTCATACACTGAAATCTATGAGTATAAGATAATCTTTTCTGAAACGATCAGTAATAAGGTAATTTGATCTCAAACACCATTAGTTATTTTTGTTTGATATTAATGGTCCACTTCCTTGGCATGTTAAATGTACTCTTGAAGAGAACAAAGCTGTTCTCATAACAAAGGACTAAAAAAGACCAAACACTGATCCAAAAAAATGGTTCAAGATTATTGATGCTAACAGAAATACAATGATAAAGAATATGGATATAATCAAGGAATTGAATATATTACGTTAAAAGTTATTACTAATAATTTTAGCAAATAGGAAAAGAAAATGATGAAAATGTAGTTCTTGCCAAATATAATCTGGGTAGTTAGTTACTACATGTTTGCCACATGGGAAAATAATGCTATAAAACAGATCAGCATCACACAGGAGACAACCAGTTTATATATTAAACCACCTTGGAAAGAGTAAAAATGTCTGTATAGTTTATGAAAGTCATTATATTCACAAAAAAGTACTGAAGCTAAGTCACCCAATTGTCTGCTATCAATTCAATGAGCTGTTTTATAGGTGAAAGATTAAAATATACTTTAGAAATTGATCTTATTAATCTCTCAGCCTTTCTATAAATATTATTGATGACTGTTTAATTCCTGGCTTGTGTTGCCAGCTCATGCTTTCCTAAAGGATATGACAATATTACCCTTGGAGAGTTGCTCATACCTAGCCCATGTCGCAGTGTCATTAGTGCCAATACGAACCATCACCCATGGATCCTTTCCCATCAACTTCAGAAACCTATCCAATCTTAGAGTGACATCTCATGTCTTGGCTCCGGGAAGGCAACACACCCTCCTGTTGTCCATATGTCCCTTGCAGAATGTTCTTTCAATTCGTCTGAATGTCGAATATCCAGCAAGGACTGTCTGTCTTCCTTGGATGGTTGGAGAACTCTTTGCAGGCAAGCTTGATTTTCTTACAGGTTGGGCCGAGATGCTATCTACATGTCTGTCCCATATATCCCTTGGATCTGTTGGAACCTGAGTAGTAACTTCCATAGTTTCCGCACTGAGGAGTTGGTATTGATTTGAAACTTCTAGCGGTGTGGAATTCCTCCTGCTTCTTTTCTCCCTGGTGGTTACAGCCTGCCTATCCTGACCTGTCTCCAGCCATGACCTCTTGCCTGTGGTGGTTACAAACCACCAGAGCTCCTCTCTGACTTCCTCTCCAATTCCTTGGTGGCCAGTTCCATTCTTCCTTGAACCTGGAATACTGGTGTTTCCCAACCCTGGCTGTCTAGGAGCTCCCCAACTTCTCTGGTTCTCAGTAGTGTTTCAATGTGCCCCTTCAATTCAAGAATCCTTCCCTCCAGCCACTAACTTGCACTTCGTGCAAAGGAAATCCCTTCTGGCTTCAGGCAGGAGAGAGAATATGGCACATCCATTGCAGACCACTGCCACTGTTCCAATGCTGGACATCTTGACACCACACATAACGCAGAATCTGGAAGGAAAGCCTGTCACACTCTCTCTGAAACTCTCCTGTTAGCTGCCTCTGTGCGTGACTCTTTAAGGAAACTACTACATTAAATAACCTACCTTCTATAGGTCAGACAGATGACAGATCACAAATTGTCCATGGTCAGTAACTACAAAGCAAGCCTGGGAGACAATTTATTGATCCATTGAGATCAATAGTCAAATAGAGGTGAAATTAACTCATTTCCTTCTTGCTTCTAAGATACTGCCCTAAAAGCCAGAACTAAATTTTTTTTTCTATTAGCCATGAAAATAATCTAAGTGCTCAAAAGAAGCTTGAACTCTGCAAATGGGTCACTGATGAGTATGAAATCAAGATTGATTACTTGCTTTTTGAAAACTCATCTTTACAAGAAAGAACTGAGAGCTTTTCAATTATTGCCAATTTGCTTTAGTCTTTTAGAAGCAGCCAGAAATTTTCCTGAAAATGATGGAACTGGAATTTCACATTTATGCAGTTGTTAATGGTAAAAAATTTGCCTGAGGAACTCACACACAAAAGATCTTTGTATGGTAATGCTTTCAGAATCAAACTATTTAACACCTATGTTGGTTAATGATCAATATTTTCAGTAGTCATTCAGCACAGTCTCAAACACAGGATGAGAGAGAACAAAGATGATGATGATGATAGACAGGAATTATTTACAGTACATTGCCTACTTATCATTGGGCAAAATTTTAACTTTGGAGGTGAGCAGGCAGTTCCCAATAATTTCTGTGGGAACAATCCACCTTCTTTCAGAGGGCAGAAACTGGCCCATATTCTGTACCTGTACAATGATCTTATTTTACAGCGTATTCCTTCAGAGAACAACTTCATCTGCTTAAGTATACTGGGGGAAAGAAAGTAGTGGCAAGAGATTTCTTAGAAAGGTTAGTGGGAGGGAAGAAAGCTATACCAGAAATCCAACAGCAGGTTGTTCATAAAGATTTTGAACAATATATTCCAGGCTTTAAAGGAGATAGCTCGCATATACAAACAAAAAAGTTTAAAAGCAGGAGGTTCTTGGAACAATCAGCACTATTTTGTAAAGCCTTTGCCCTCTCCTCTGTCTACCCTGCCCTGTGAAGGGTTGAGAGCTTCCTGCAAGGTATTAACAGATACATCCCTTGAGTAGGGTGAATCGGGGCGACCTCTCTGGGCCTCATGCTTTGGGGGGCCCCCCGGGCCAGTGCAATTGGCTGGCATGGTCGGTCCCAGAAGAGACGAATCCATCACTTCTGCCCTGGGCCCCGCACCCCTGTAGGGACGGCCCTGGGTATTAAGCACCTTCAACTCCCACTGACATTGATTTCAATGGGAGCTAGGTGCCTAAATACCTTTGAAGATCTGGGTCTTACCCTCTTTGCAGGATCAGGCCCTTAGTGAATATATAGGGACAGACCCTTAGCTGATGTGAATCATCATAGCTCCATCAACTTTGCTGGTGTAATACTGATATACAACAGCTGGGGGTCTAGTACATAGGGTTTGGTTTTAGGGTTTACAAATTGTATTTCAAACACTTACTGAAAAATACTTAATGTTTACTACCAATCTTGATAAATAATGCAACCTGAAGTCTTGGTTAGCCCAATGAGTTTAGAAAGGGTGAGGACAGGTACTTGTATCTAGTGGTATGGGCCATGTTTAAGGGTCCTAGACACCATTTGATCCTCTCTCCATGGTATAATAAAAAAGCTAATTTAAACTCAATCGAGAGTCTTGTTACATGCTGCAGAGCTGAAATCACTGATACCTGGGTCTAAGTATTAGACCTACTTTGGGACAGTGTCTCTATTGCAAGAGACTGGCCAGTGTACACCAGAAGTGAGGTTGCACTAACAGCTGAAATCACTGAAAGCTGTGTTAAGTGAGGGGGCCCTGAAGACATCTTGGCAAGTGGCCAGACGGGAGGCTGATGGAGAGGCTTGGTTACGGTATCCCTAAACAGCACCTTCCAGCTGATCAGCTCAGTTCTCATAAACAGCCTAAGTTAGTAACTAATTGCATCTTAAGTCTATACTGTTTTCTTGTTATAACAATGCACTAGGTCAAAAAAATGGCAGTAACTAGGAAGCTTTAAAACTGGGACTTATTCCATACATCAAAGGGAGCACAAGCAAACTACCATGAGAGCTTTTAAAACAAGAACCTGTTACATCTAAGGTCTGTATTAATATCCACGCATTGAGTACTCTTTCTGTAAAAAAGCAAGTACGTAACACATTTTTAAATAACTATTCAAATGAAGATACACAACTACTGAGCTTAACAATGTTCAGTAATATTATTCAACAGAACGGACTTTCTTCCCTGTCTCTATATTCTTTATCACATGACACTCAGAACAAATCCTACTCACAAGAGTATGATGGCTGCACTGTTTACCTTCCTAATGGCAAAGTCCTGTCAAAGGTACTTATATTTCAAATATTAACAGTTAAAAGGTGCCAAGTTATTATAATTCTCTTTCACTCTGGGCATCCACATCAGGAACTTTGCTTATAATCACTGTGACTGAAGTTGTGCATTGCCACTAGAAATCAGACTCCTGACTACAGCGGGGCAGGAAATGTGGCCTTTGCAGCTTCATGAGACACTGCACTAAGTATGTACCACATATTTTGGAAGTGACAGAATTTTCCATTTAGCTGCAATGCCAAATTATCAATTTTGTTTCAAAGCATAGCATGGCACACGTCCCAAGCAAAACAGAAACCAATCTGCAAGGTAAGGAAATGTTACAGCTACTAGACTATTTAATGAGGTTTAAATGACAAATTATTATTTGGAGGTTTAACTAAATAAACAGTATGTATGGAAGCATATAGCATATAGTATACAAATAATAAGAACTGAAATATAACCAAGCATATTGATGATAAGGTGCACATGCTTCTGATGTGTTCCGTGGAATAAGGGTGAAATATGAATCTTTTTAGCATGCATGAACATACAGGGCCAGACAGAGGAGTCCCACCAATTTAGAACAGCTGAGGATCTGGCCCTCATTTGATCGTGCCACATTACTGAAAAAAATCAGATTTAGTGCTTGCCAAGTATCTACATTTCTAAGAAGCATCAGTAATGGGCACTTATGGCCAGTGAAAAATGAAATTGAGCGGGAGAATGAAAATAGGCAATGGGAAATTTTTTTAAAAGGTATATACCATAACATAAACACCACAGAAAATGGGTAGATCGGGTCTGACGCTACAAAGTTTTGTTGGAGATGTCAAAATTATGTTAGTAATGTTATCGACATGCTTTGGGATTGTAAAGTCACAAAAGAATATTTGGAAAAGGTGATGGGGAGTTTACGGCTAATCTTACTGTACATTAAATGATACTTCTGATCCGAAGAACTTTTAACTGAGGAAGGCAATCTGGATGCAAGTTGGATTAAGATGGCAAATAGAATAATTAAGAATCTGAAAATACGGTGCACCACCAACTGAAGTAGAATGCCTGGTGGCTAACCTACCTTACTCATGGCATTTCTTGAAGGAGCTATTTTGAAAATATAGAATAGGGGAGATTTAAGATATATCTACACTTGGAGTTGGAGGTTGATTCTCAACTTGTATAGATATGTTCATGTTAGCTCTCATCAAGCCAGCACACTAAAAATAGTAGTGTAGCTGCAGTAGCAGAGGCAGAGGTGATAGGCAGAACAGGTTAGCCGACCTGAGTATAAACCTGACCAGACCCCATGGCTACGTACTTAGGGTGGCTAGCCCATGCTGCCACGCACTGCTGCTGATGCTACTATGGCTACACTACTATTTTTAGCACACTAGCTTGATGAGAGTATGTTAGCATGAGTATGTCTACCCAAGCTGGGAATCACATCCCCAGCTGCACAGCCTCAGTACATATGGAAACAATGTATGTGTTATATCAATGAATTTGGAATTAATACATGAAAATATGCAATACTGTATTTGTTGGAATGATTATTATATAGTGAAGGTGCCTCCCACCTTCAAGTCACATTTTATTTTGTTCTGCATTTTATGATTTTGTTTTGTTCTTTGTGTGGGCTTAGAGAGTGAGATAATAACTGGGTTGTGAAGTATCTGGGGGATGACTAATAAATATCTCTTAGTCGTATGCTCTATTTGTTGTTAACAACCTTGGCAAAAACTCAATATTGAAAAAGAGCTGAAACAATCAAACATGTCAATCTTGAAAACACTTTTTTTTTTGGAGGAAGAAAACAAACGAGCACACACACACACACACACTTATATACTGAAAAAAATATTCTGCACTTATTTTCAATAAAATTCTACTAACAAAGAGATACTATTTGCCTCTCTAAAAGCCATGGTTTCACACAGTCATTTCAAGCAGCTGCCAATCCATATTCAGTTTGTGTGTGTATTCCTGCCTGTTTGTCTAAGGACAGCACTCTGCTGCTAGATGAGACACACAATGACATTTGTGGATTTGGCCACTTGCCTCTTGTGTCTCTGAAAGCCGGGAATGCTGTGTGAATGGTTAGAAGGTGAGTCATATTTCACCTTTAATAGTGACATCTGTTTACTCTTCTAGGGTCAGCACAGACATGATCCAAAGCAATCTCTGTCTATCACTTCTGGATGAAAAAAAATGCAGCAGCAGGGCAATGTGCAGGGAGGTACAAGCCTTAGATATCCCACTGACTAAAGCTGTTTTCAGGGAGATAAGGGGATGATCAGTCCCCGACTGCCTAAGACTGACTATTGCATTACTGACACTCTGTGCAATGGCATGGACTCCACTCTGTGGGTATTAACTTAAACTGCAACAATGTGGGTTTGGGGCAATTTCATGCTGGGTAATGGTACTGGGAAAAGGGCCATTTCGATGTGTCTGTGATGATATTCTCAGTCAGTTCATTGCCTACACCGTAGCTGCAATATTAAAAATCATTCCCCTTCATTTAAGGGTTCTGTCATCCTAAACAGTCAAGAGAATACATCCTTATCAGGGAAAAGGCACTTAAATCTGTATATAAAAATTATACAAAGAGACACATTTCTATCAAAATAAAGATCAACTTCGGTCAAAGGCTCTGACTCGTGTTTCAATGCACAAATGATCAAAAGTGGCAAATACTACTAGTGTTGAAAAAATATATGAATATGATATACTATAAAAGGGACAGGTTCTCAGCTGGTGTAAATCTGTATAGGTCCTTTAAATCAAGTGAGCTATGTCAATTTATATCAGCTGAGATCTGACCCCTTCTATATGAATAACAACACTTTTCTCTCTGAGTTGGTTGAGAGAGAAAATCTGATATTTTTTTTTATTCTAATAATTTAAGTAAGAAAGATGAGTAAGCACCCTACAGACATGACAGTGCTGCCATTTAAATGCTATCAGCATTTTATCCTCTCACAACAGTATTACATTGGTGTAATTACATTCAAGTCAATGGAGTTATTCCTGATTTACATCAGTGTAAGCAAGAGGAGAATCATGCCATAGAGCAGTGGTTCCCAAACTTGTTCCGCCGCTTGTGCAGGGAAAGCCCCTGGCGGGCTGGGCCGGTTTGTTTACCTGCCGCGTCTGCAGGTTCGGCCGATCGCGGCTCCCAGTGGCCGCGGTTTGCTGCTCCAGGCCAATGGGAGCTGCTGGAAGTGGCGGCCAGTACATCCCTCGTCCAGTACATCCCTCGGCCTGTGCCGCTTCCAGCAGCTCCCATTGGTCTGGAGCAGCGAACCGCAGCCACTGGGAGCCGCGATCGGCCGAACCTGCAGACGCAGCAGGTAAACAAACCGGCCCGGCCCGCCAGGGGCTTTCCCTGCACAGGCGGCGGGACAAGTTTGGGAACCACTGCCATAGAGGATGACTGCTTAAATACTCTTCCCATTTAAGATTTTAACCTACAGTAAACACCATTGCAAAAATTATGGCCCAGATCTTCAGCTTTGGATGGGAATCATGTGGGTAGTTGGAGTATGCAAAAAGGTCTTTAAGCCACCTTTACACTATCCCAGTCCTTGGATATTTGTGTGCGAGTCCATTCCTCCAGCATAAATTAGAGAAGCCTGATGACTAACAGACCCCAGGGTCATCCAGGGATCACTGGAGTACAGAGAATCCCCAGATACATCCCCCTTTCCCTGGAAAATACTCTCTACAGTGGCTGCAGGAAGGAAAGTGGTGTACAAGCCATTATGTTGTCTCTGAGCCACAACAGAATCCCCTTATACTGGGAAAGGTAGCTCCCATGGTTATGCTTTAGAGACTCTTGACATCAATGGTGCAAAGCAGCGACACTATAATTGAAATTCAGACACAGGTATCCAGAGCACCCACAGTGCTTGTCCTCATCAGAAGCCATTAGCTAACTTCAGGTTGTCTTCAACAATATATCATGTTAAAGGAAAACAAGGATCTTCAGAAACAGATATATGAGCAAGCAGAACAAGAGATTGACAAAAATGCACATACTTGATCAAATACAAGTGTTTCTATTAAGGCACAAAAAAGGATGTAAAGCTGCTGAGCTATTTCTCAGAATTAAATACCTATTCTGATGAGTGGAGAGTAATGAGACTGTTGACAAGACCGAATGAAATGCATTTCCATTTCCTAACCCAAAACTGCTCAGCTTACTTATGGTAAAATGGCTGTAACATCAAAAGCTTGGTGATGATAGGACTGTCATCTCACAAATAAAAGTCCTGCAAAACTGCTGAGACACTGATGAACAAAACAATGGCAGTAATGGAGAAAACAAGCAGCCAAAGCCTGTCAGTAATCATCCAATCAAACGCACACTGCATGTACAGTAATTATGATGAGAGCATGCTTTTTCAAATTGAAGTTCATGCTTTGGCGTTTATGTAAACAGGCTTTGAATTTCATTTTCAGCACCCACATTGTTCATGATCATTCTCAGAGGCTGAGATTTGAGTTGATGATGAGTGGAAAGAGAAAAGCATATTGTACCTGCATCCCTGGTTTGATATCATCAGTCCGTGACCAAGAAACCAGGAAATCTGACGACTCTCCCATTAGACATCCTAATGTAGTACACAGAAATCTTATTTAAAAGCAAGCATCATTTGTGTTTATTCAAAAATGTAGGCACATTTATGGAAAACGGGCTGCCATTCTGTCACATTTATGTATGTGTTCAGGAAGAAAATATTGCATTATTTTTATATGTTTGAATACACATGCAGAAAAGTAGCAAAATGAGGTCAAATATGTAGGTATACTTGATGGGGTTTTCTTTAACTTCCATGAAAGGTCATCATAACTATTCATGGAAACATTAGAACTTGTATACATTAGCATAAGGTAGAGGGTAAAACTGATATCTTTTGATTAATATAATACAAGAACAATGAGCAATGTTGTGAGCATCTTTATTTTCTTAAGAAACCACAACGAATAAAAAAAAGTATATAAAACACACTAACTACAGATGACAGCTCTGATTAGTCAGTCATTGTTTCTTGATTAGTTTGGACTGGTTACAGGGTGGTGATTCATGACCTGGCTTTGCACTTGCACAGAGGAATAAAGAGCCCCCTTACTCACCTGCACAGCTATCTGCATTGCCAAACCCTGCAAAGGGTGGAAGGAAAGCAGAGAGTGGCAGACTGCTTCTTCCTCTCCCTGGATGGAAAGTGGACAGTCAGAGAAAGACAGTGAGTGGAGTCTTGGCTCCACCCCACAAATGCAATGGTGGTAGTACATTGGTCTAGCAAAAGAGCTAGTACAGATTAATTCCCTCACCAAGGGAGAAGCTGGCACCCAATTGTGACTCTCCAAGTCACAGTCTAATGCCTATCACTGCTCCTGGGGCAGTGTAACTATGCACTGCCCCTTACTTGGGCTGGACTGAAAGGTGGTAATCCAGCCCACTGTTAGTAAAATGACCATACTTGATGAGACAACAGAGCTTTTGCTGTAAACATACCCATCCTTGTTATGTTACTTATCACATGCACTACTTGACAAAATATCATCAAAATGCAATCTCCAATTTCCACCATACTCATAGGGACATACACAAAAGAATTTAAAAATCAAAATTGAGTGATTAAAAGAACAAAAAACTCAACCCAACCAAAAACAGTAAAAACACTTTCAATTTCACCCACTCCTCCAAGCTTGAGTCCTTTGCTTCCCTCAATCAGCAGTTTCTTTCTCTACAGAGCACTCGACCCAAAAAAGCTTGTCCCACCAAGAGTCACTAAAGTCCAATTCAAGATATCTTAAGTAGCACAAAATTGTTGCTTATTAACTATAATAAATGGTTCTTTAATCTATGCTCTGGGAATGATGCTCTCCATGATGTGTGGAACTTTAGGATGTTTCCTGTCTTGGGAACATTGTATTTAGAGCTGGGCAAATAATGGATTTTTCAAAATGAAATGTTTCAGGTCAGTTCAACAAGCCAAAATGAAATGTTTCGATTTGGGAACATCAAAATATTTTGGTTTGATTGAAAATGCTGAAATGAAATATTTTGTCATTTCTGAATTGAAATATTTTGGAACTGTTTGTTCTATAAAAAATTGGAAGAAAACATGTTGAAATACCAAAATTTCCTGCTGGATGGAAATTCTGATTTTCACTCCATTTTACTTATGACAGTAGAGGTCACAGACATGCAACATTATTTGTGCAAAAAAGGAGTAATACTAATAAAACAAACAAAAAATCCATAGTGGAATGTCTCAGAAAATGGCAGGTGTGAAATCTCTAAATGTTAAAATAATGGGTACAAGAGTCTCCTTCTTTCATACTGTGAAATGCCACACAGGTCTTGGGGGGGAGGGGGGGTATCTATTTTTCCAGTGACCTAATTAAAAAATTCCAGCTATCTGATGTTCTTTTTAAAAAATAATTAAAAAGTTGAGGTGATTTTCTGCTCAAGTTGCCTTCCTCCCCTCCCCTCAAAAGAAGCAGTCATGCCAGAACAGGAGGAAAAACACTAATAGGGAAATAAAGTAATTCAAAAATTATGCTCAGAGTTACACCTTTCAGGAACCTATACAAACTACTAAAGACTTGTCTTCATTGCAACAGTTAGCTCGAGTTTCAAACATCATTGAACTCAAGACAGAGATTTTCATGTGTGGACAGGTGTCAAATTAGGGGCAACACACAAATTATATCTTGAGCTAACAATATAGTGAAGACAAGCCCTAAGAGCAGCCAGTATCAGAAAACTTCATGAGAACAGCCATCTGTCACCCAGTAGACACAAAGCCATGAAAGGTTCAAAGATCTATGTAGCCCACATTAAAGAAACTAGTTAAAAATCCATCAGTTGCTTGATTTTTGAAGCAGCCATTCAACATAGAACCATTTTTGTTGCACTTCTTTTTTTATATATTCAAAATAACCTGAGAAATTGCTAACAATTAATTACAGCTTAAGTAGTTTCACTAAGGTGACATTCATTGTGAGAAAGAGTATTGCAATCAGGCCTGAAATGAACACAGAACTTTCATATTTGACATCCTGATAACCTTTTAAATACCTTACAGCTTTCTCCCTTGTTTTACATTCTCCACAACTTTTGGAACCTCAGACCTCATCCAGAACGCTTCAGAATGAACAAAAACATGACCTCCCCTCAGAGACTGTCAATGTTGTTTCTTAATTAGTAGGAGCAGTCACTGTTGAGCAAAATCAGGTCTTCCTTCCCCCATACCAGTCTCTGTTGGACTTAAGAGTGAGAAACTTCTCCCACATGGCATTTACTCTTTCACTCAGGAAAAAGCTACTGACAGACTTAATTTTTATTAGGATACATACATTTATTATACACTTTCCTGGCAAGTATTTTCAGGTGGAACTGCGCTGCAGAGGTTGGATCAGGGTCTGAACTTCCTCAAAGTTCTGGGGTCTTGCCTCAGGCCCAAATCTAAAACTACTTTAGAAGTTCTTTGTTTTCCCCAAGTATAAGGCTAGATTGTGCTTGAGGCACAATCTGGCACACTGGAGGAATTGGGTAACAGCCAGAATCCCCAAGAGGAAATAATTCAGCCATCATTATTCCTAGAAGATCCCATGTAACATAGTGACATAGCAGCTATATCCTTCAAGAGGATCCAATGTACTTTCCACCTCCATGTCCAGCCAACACAATTAGGCCTGGAATGAGGATGGACACATGGCTTTACCATCATACTGCAGAACCTTATCAACTTCAGGCATCAGGCACCCACAGGAGTAAAGGAGGGAGCAGGCATTGCATACCCCAACGGGTAGTCCTCTATCAGTGTCTGTGTTTATGTGTCTTCATTTTTTTAATTACCACATTCTGTAAGTATCTATACTTATTTAAACAAAAGATGGAAGATAAGAAATGTATGCACACATTTGCTATACTATTCTTATAAAAGTTCTCCAACTCCAAAAGTGAGTCTCACACCTAATTAATGTTGCAAAACACTTGCAGGCTTTATTATTCATTTGTTCTAGCTCTTTATTGAAAATATTGGAATAATATACATGTACATAATGCTATTTAATAGCAAATCTAAATCTAAAGCCATACTTATGTAATAATGGCATATGGATACAAAACTACATAGTAGGGTAAGTCTATATTATTATTTTATTGCCACTTTTTCTAGTTTCTTATGGGTGCAATCATCTAGATGAAGAAAAGTATAATAAATCCCAAATCACAGGCGTAGATTAAAACATCATCTTCAGTTCTTTTAGCATGTCTAAAGGGAAAATAGAGGTTTAAGGTAACTAACAGAAGAAAGAGAAATGTGATGGCATTACCCTATGAGAGCCTGGAAGTGAGATGTATCACAACTGACCTACAAACTTCTGAATCTAGAACAATGGAAAATCCCTCTACAAAATAACCCTATGTAATATATTCTCATAGGATATTGCACAGATACTTATACTTATGGTGCATGTAGATCATGACGTGCCAGAATGGGAGCCCTGTTATTTTTTGCTCCCATTCTGGCACGTCATAGCACCATAAACCCATGGCAAAAAGCTAATCAAACAAATAAGGGAACATATTGGAATTACCAAGGGCAGATGTTGCAGAATCACTTCAACATAGAAAACTATTGTTTCCTTATGTGAGAATCAGGGAGTTATTGGATAGGTTGCGTGTGATAATTTCATAGAATGAAGAGGTTTAGAGAAATCGGGGATTTTGGTGTAAACACTAATGTATAAAACAAAAGGGAATATTGAAGGTTTTCAGCTATCATGGTGATGAGGGCCATATAAAATAGATAAGAAAGTAATGGGAATTATTCTTCCAAAGAACCTGATTTTAAAACTCAATGGGAAATGGAAAACTGTAAGGATCTGGGGATCTGATGTTCCTACAGAGCACCATGCAGGAGCACAGCCATGCAGGAGCACAGCCAGGGAGCACTGTGGAAAGTAGGTACCACAGGAAATACCGCCCAAGAAATCCAGAGTGACAGCACCCTGCGGTCCTCTGGTTGGCCAAGCTCCCTATTTAACTCCAGGGGTTGCCCCAGGAAGTTGTCTGGGCAACCACATAGACTTTGGCCTGCTGCAATGACAGACTTTGCTTGATCTCCTGATCTCTGGTTTCCAATCCAAACCTGATTCTGACCCTGACTCATGTCTCCCAATTCCAGCCTGGTACTATTTCTGATCTCCGACCCCAGCTTGATTCTGACTCTGACTCTTCCTTATGGGACCTAGCTCTTCTGATTTCTCCAACTCCTGCTCAGTGACTACAGTCCCTGCTGTGCAGACCTGAGTCCAGCTATGATCACTAGGCCAGACTGCCTATGCCCCTGTTCCTGACAAAAACAACAAACAAAAAACGTACAGGAAGTATTGGGGAACAACCACTGTATGTGGAGATTTAAATGACCAAACATTATATTTTAATGTTTCCTGTATATACATCTTCATGAAATGATTTTAGAAAAAAACTAATGAAAAATGCACAAAACTAACAATAGATTCATTTATATAGATGTTCAAAGCTTTCAAGAATAGGAGCAAAGATACTGCATAAGATTAAGGAACCCACACACTATAATTTAATAACACATTGAATAATGTGGATCTTCTGTATACTACTGTACATAGTTAGTGTCCCATTTCTGGAATCCTTTATTTAGACTTCCAGCTTTATGAGGCTTTAGTTTACCGATCTGCACGTCTTGATTATAGATTCAGAAAAAAAAATGGCAAGGTGTCTCATCCAGCTGCTGGCAGACAGTGAAACACAACTGAATGTTCCAATTTATCTGCTGTAACATTTGATATCAATTGCATTGTTCAGGGATTAAAAGTAAATAGGAAAAGGAATTCTGCACTTAGTTGCTGTGAGTATGAACAAACAATGGAAATGCCATAATGATGAATGTCCTGCGATTCTTTTTACATACTTTAATTTGCAGAAAGGTACGGAAGCACAAAGGATTAGTCTAAAGGAGGACTAAGCAGGATAATTCAAACAGCTCTAAGTACTTGAATATTCTCTGAATATTTGTAATGAGCTGCCAACTAGCATTCCTTCTACTTTGTAAAGTCTGGGAATTTGTGTAGCTGAAATCATGTGAGTGTGACATTGTCACTTTCTTAGAATTAAAACTTTTAACCTTCATGAGTTTAACTGGCACCAATATCAGCTTTGTTAGCACTGATAAGTGCTTTGCTGTATATTGAAAGAGGAGGGGAGCTCTCACCTCTCTAGCCCAGGAAATAGGGAGCCATGGGAGATCCCTGCTTACCCAGGGCAAGGTGAGGAGGGGGAGCTCCCTGTTGCTTTGATCAGAGGAAGTGGAGCCATGATCTCTCTGATCCCATTTACAGGGGATCCCCAGTATACGTCTCCCCCTTATCCGTTGTTTTGGATATCCAGCGCTCATCAATAGAGGAACGTGTTCCGATTCACATTGGTCCTGATCTGCATATCCATCGTTTGCACGGATCGTGACTGACGTGAATTGGAACACCTTCCCCTATTGTACAGTACAGTACTGTACTTGTGTCAGCCCGCAGGGCCGCTGATCAACTCCTCCCCTCCCTCTCAGCGCCTCCTGCCTGCCACGATCAGCAGTTAAGCGGCATTCAGGAGCCATGCAGGGAAGGGGAAGGAGTGGGGATGAGGTGCTCAGAGGAGAGGGTGGAACTGGGTGGGAAGAGGCAAGGCATGGGTGGAGGGGGCAGGAAGAGGCGGGGCACAGGTGGAGGGGGGCGGGAAGAGGCGGGGCGGCCCTGAGTACAGTACTGTTCTGTAGCCATCATGAGTGCAAAACGTGTTCAAAGTATTAAGAGTGGGCCTGTGTCTAAGAGGCAACGTAAGAGTGTAACATTCAAAGTGAAATTAGATGTTATAAAGCATATTGAAAGAGGTGAGAATGCAGCCGACGTTGCACATATTCTCAGTTTGCGTGCCTTGACAGTACACTCATTTTCTAAGAGTGCTAATCGAATCCAATAAGTGCTAGAAGTGCTACGAAATGGTCATCAATGAAGATAACGAAACAGAGAAGCAGTACAATGGAGAAGATGGAATGTTTGCTGGCTGATTGAATTGATGACCTCCATGAAAAGAAAAAGCGAGATTAAGCTTGATTCAGGTGAAGGCCAAAAGTCTGTATAACGATTTAAAGAAAGAGAGGGAGTGAGCTCAAGAGCAGAATAGGAGACTTTCAATGCTAGTCGTGGGTGGTTCCACAGATTTCAGAAGTGTGCCAATCTACATAATGTAAAACTCACAGGAGAAGTGGCTAGTGCAGCTGAAATGTTTCCTATGCAGCTAAACACAATTGTTTCGGAAGATGGCTACTCTCCAAAACAAGTTTTTAACGTAGACGAGACAGGCCTTTACAGGAAGAAGATGTCAACGATGACTTATATTTCTCATGATGAGAAGGCTGCTCCTGGATTCAAAGCCTCAAAAGACCTCTTAACTCTTCTGTTTGGGGGAAATGCAGAAGGCGATTAAAAGTTGAAGCCCTTGCTTGTGTACCATAGTGAAAACCCAAGAGCAACGAGGGGCTATGTTAAGTCTCGTCGCCCCATAATTTGGAAGTCAAACAGAAAGGCCTGGACGACACACAATATTTTCTGTGAGTGGTTTGTAGACCATGCTGTCCCTGAATTTAAGGCTTATTGTCAGAAGGAAAATTTGGCCTTTAAGATTCTCCTTCTGCTGTATAACACAAGGTCCTATTTTTGCCACCCAACACCATATCGTCGCTGCAGTCTATGGACAGGGCATAATGGCCACCTTCAGGGCGTATTACCTACGGAGGATGTTCTCCATGCTGATTAAGGAGGCAGCAGGTGAAGGAAAGGCCAGTGTAAAGGAGTTTTGGAAGTCCTACATCATCTTGAACGGTGTGGAAAACATTGACGTGTCATGGGAAGAGGTCACTTTGCAATGTATGAACGGCGTTTGGCACGGTGCATGGCCAGATGCTGTCCACAGCTTCATGGGATTTGATGCCGTTCCTGCTCTTGAGCAAGAAATTGTCAAGTTGTGAAGGATGTCGGCTTCAAGGAGGTGGAGGAGGATGATGTACAGGAGTTGTTGGAATCTCACGCTGAGCAACTGACAAATGAGGAACCGGTTGACCTGGATCAACAATGGATATCCGAAGAAAGCAAGGACGATGATGACAATGATGTAGGGCAGGAAGCCAGGAGTCTGATGACAAAGAATCTCTCCCATTTTTTTGGGCTGCTGGATGAGATGATGGAAATCATACAGAGCGGTGATCCTTTTTGTGAATGGTCTGCCAAAGTCTCCAGGACTCTCAATGACGCAGTGGCTTGCTACAGGGAGATCTATTGTTCAAAGATTAATGCAGGAGAGCAGACGTCGATAAAATCGTTTTTTAAGTCTTCTGCAACCGAAAAGTCAGCCCAAGAAAATCTAGCTGCCACCCCTACCTAAGTTTAGTGTAATTGACACTTTTATCCTTATTACTGTACTGTATTTACTATATTACAATGTTCTATGTGTTTGAATGGTGGTAGTAGGGTTCTACATTATTTTATTCAATGTTTTATGTGTAAAATGTGTACTGTATAACCTGTCATTGTAAAAAGGTACGCTGTTTAGGTACACTGTTAAGGCGAAAAGAGCATCGTCATAGGCAAACGTGGTAAAGTTGTGAATGCATCTCCCGCCTTATTCCATTATTTCTATAAAAATTCCCCGGTATACATTGTTTTGGTATCCATCACCCTTTTTAAGAATGCAACCCAAATGTATACAGGGGACCCCTCTGTACCTTAACCATTGGTTTCAATGGAAATATTTCCAGTGACTTCAAATGGGTCCAGGATTTTATCCCTGCTGTTTTGGTTTTATTTTGACATGCACTCATCAGGTAAGCAGTTACTAGGCTTAGATTTGGCCATACTTACTCATACTGGGTAGCATCTTACTCTGTAAGGAGTCTCATTGAATTCAAAAGTGGAAGAATCTAGCTCTTGGCAAACAAGTTTAGATGACTTTCATTTTGGTTTTAAAATAAGTCCGAAGCAGAAATACTCGGTATTTATAATAAAGCTGAATCAAAATTTTCATTGGTGCCTCCTTTTATTTAACATAACCATAAAAAAGAATGTGCTTTTCTTCTCAAAATGAAAACATGCAGGGTTTTCCTGCGTAATGCTCATGCGGTGAGCATTTACTTATGCAAGAAGTCTCCCTGAAGTCAATGGGACTATTTGTGTGAGTACATGTTCGTTAACATGAGTGACGGTTGCACTAACAAGTCCTGAATAACAACCAGAACCTTAGATCTAGTCATAACAGGGGACCTGAAGTTGGTATGTGAGCCTTAATTTGGGTTTTCTTGGATTAAGGACAGCCTTTAATTAGATTTTCTGTAGTTCATTTCCTAAGGGTTTTCAATGATAGCAAAACAGAGTGGAGAGAAGGAATAAAAAGCTAATAAGTTTCTGTATCAAAATTTTATTTTGGCCTTAATTAAAAATAGCCAAATCAATTGCATACCAAATTTGCAACATCCATTTAATTAAAAAAAAAGAGAGAGAAAATTGACTTCAGAGCAAGAATTATAATACTAAATTTCAGCTCAGTGCAAAATTTCAGTCAAACTGTTAACTTAAACTATATGTTTAAACAGGATATATGACAATTTTTAAATGAAAAAATCTGTGCTGTCAGTTATGTTCTGCTATTAAAAAAAGTTCAGAACCTGTTGCTCATCTTGAATTATAGTGACTTTGCAAAACAGGTGTAAGCAATGCCAGAATAATAGCAAAGAACACATTTTGAGCAGGGACACGTTTTGCTATTACACCTATATGAAGCATTTTACTTATTTTCATCCAGGTATTAACCAATTAGCTTGCCCTTTGCTTTTGAGGCAACTGGGTCAAATGCTCTGTGTGGCTGGAAAACACATTTGGTGAAAATGCACAATACTCAGAACCAGAGAAAATATACTGTCTTGGAAAATATGGTTTCTGTTGATAAAATCTCCAACTCCCTCAGAAGTAGATTTGAATTCTTGTTCAGGTCACTCGCAATCTGAATTGGAGCTAAAGTGTACTCTACTGTTGAGACGTCCAATTGTCACCTCTAAAACTAATATTTAATGTATTAGTAAATAACAGATGGAGAAAACCCCCAGGCTTACCATTAATTAGTGTAACACCTGAAGGTGGGAGAAAACATTTTTGTGTCCAGCAGTTAGAAGAGCAAATGAACTAAGAAAAATACAAATTAATTCCTAGAAGACTTCTTTTGGCTATTAATTTATGTTGCTTAAAATTACTTTTGTTTCCCTCCCCACAGAAAATAATGCCAAATGTGAGACTTGTTCTTTACCGAACTATTATTAATCACACTGCATCCTGGATTAAGAAAATTCAGGATAGTCATTTGATAAAAAAATCAACTGTTTACCTGCATAGAGAAGGGCTGCAGTACAATGATGATAGCCTTTAAACCTGTTAGCATCATTGGCCACACCTTGTCCTACTGTTAATAGTAGAATGTCTGCTGAGAAATCCTGGCTAACATTAATGTGAGCAAACTGTGACAGTCTGGAGTTCAGCCCCGCCAATAAGGGGTTCAGCAGCATCTGCCTTGTAACCCTGGGAGTCTTATGGCTGTAGATCTGTGGTCCAGAGCTCTATCCCAAACAGCCTGCCAGCAGCCCACAAGTCTCAAATTCACCCCAAAATCATCCTAATGCAGGGACCAGTCCCTCTCCCTGGACCCTCACAGAGGAAGTGTGAGGTTCATTGTCTAGAAGCACACATTTTACTGAATTTACACAGCACTGATGATTTACAAAGAAAGTTTATTAACCAAAGAGTAAGGATTAAATGATACCAAGTGAAAGAGATACGGTAGACATGATTACAAGCAAATAATTGTGGAAACACGCAACTAGAAGTCTAAATCTAGCAAGATAACGTCTTTGTTCAAGACTGTTTCTCTCCCCCACATTCTCCTTGCCAGTTTTTTTACTGCCCAGCCTGGCCAGGTCCCATCACAGAGACCAAATTGCTTGGTTTCTTTGTCTCCTACGGTTAAAGATAATGCTGGAGTCTCACTCTATTCCTTATATTCCCAAAGGGATATCTTTGTCTTACAAGTCATGAAGGCCTCCTGCAGATTCAGTCTCCTGTGTCTCTCTTGGGTGCAGGAGCCATGTGAATTCTCTGTCTCTTGAGTTCACGATCAGGATAACCCCCACGGGTTTAGCTCAGTAGCTTTGTATACTGCTAATATGTAAACTGAGGTAAACCCACTTTAGTTTTTCTAGGAAAGACCTGTTTATCACCTTTAACTTGGCTAGGCTATTCTGGTCTTAAACATGGTTTAATAACATCATACAGAGGGAATTTATAACTTTACATAGAATGTTCACACTTGCATTTTACAATGATATTAAAAACCAGCATGTTGTTAGCTTTCATATGATACCACACAAGACATATTTTGTACAAATATTATTGCAGAAGTGTGTAGGGCATGAATATAGGGATGTTTAGGGTCACACATACATACACTAATGCTAACCTTCCTACACCACCTTAAGGCTCCTTGTTTATCCACTTCACCAGCCATGACAGGGGATTGGAAAGAAGTGATGGTAATCAGCACAAATTAAAAAATAAATAAATCCAAAAACATTCCCATTTACAGAGCTGAATCCTATCAGCTGGTTCTATCTGCATATATTTTTTAATAATTTCTCTTGAGTAATTTACCTTGTAGACCAATAATAAAGAAACTGAATGTAATGAACAAGACAAACAAAGAGCACCCTGCAGTAAGCCTATTTATTTATTATATTCACATTTTTAAAGCACCAAACATCACAGCATCTAGGCACCAAATATCAACTTAGACACTGAAGTAGCATTTTCTTAAGCTACAGTTCTATCTTGTCATCCCTTGGATTAAAAGTGGCCATTGGGGGTTAGTGAGAAGGCATGGGCTATACAGTGTCATCAGTATGTTGTTGACACACAGCTTTCTGTCTCCACCTCATCAGTACCTGCCCAAACAATCAATTGCATTACTTGGTGTAGGAGTGTACTTGGTCCATGGATTAGGGCTAAATGGCTGAGATTCCAAACCAGATAAGATTGATGTGAAGTTGGTTGCTTGGAGGAAGCAAGCAGAAGAGATGTCAGGAATAATATCTGCACCTCAATGGGCTACATGAATTCACAACTGGGCAGACTGGTTAGACCTTCTAGTTTCCTCCTGAATACTAGGTAGTAGCAATAGCCAACTGGTAGATCAGCATTTTCCCCATCCCAACTACAAAGGCTGCAAGTTGGGTATATTTACTTCCATGAGTAAAGCGGTCAAAACCTGCCGTTCTGCTGTGCTATCAGCTCTTGCTTTTTTGGTGCCTTACATTTTCTATAGAAATGAATAGCATTCCCTATTTGTGAAAAAGTGTAAGTGAATCTGAGTCTCACTACTGTACATATTCCAAATCAGCATGCGGTAGGAAAGAGTTACGTGGTTTTTGTTTGTTTGTTTGTTTGTTTTGCTGTTTGCTTTAATTGTGTTATGTTAAAATGTTTGTAAACATGAAATTTTATGTCTAGATTTTAATGGAAGGTCTGATCTGGATTATTAACATGCTAACTTTAGAAACAGCCACTATAATTTGTAAGGCAATAGATACAGATTGGGGTCTTTTATTTATATCTGTGCATCATAATACAGACCTGCTCCTCCTGCGTGTAAGTTGACCGTAAGGCCCTAAGGCTAACATTCTTATAACATTCTTACAAGTTAGCTAGATTGAGGACCTTTGCATTTATATTTTACAAGCTGGTCTGGTTTCAAGAATTCTTTGAAACAAAATTATGAAGAAAAGAAAGTTTCCATCTGAGCTGGTGCAAAGGGAATGGAAATTAGAGAGTCAAAACTTAGAATTTCTATTTTGTGGGAAATTTCAACATTTTTACAATGTTTTTTGTTCCAAACAGAGGGGTCAATGTTACACACTAACCCTCATCTATTCATCTTACTACAGATAGGCAAGTTCTAAAATATGTCTATCGTGTTTTAGTGGAAGAATACATAAATCTACAATTTTTCATAAAGCAGAATTTCTGTAGTTTTAAAGATACATTTACTGGTATACCATATTTTAAAATATTTTCTCCTGTGAAACCAGTTATGCATATTATTATTATGATATTCCATATACCTAGATTTACTTCCCACCTTTTTGTTACACTGTTCCTATACTAGCAAAGCAGCTGTTTCAGAAACACAAGATATGGCACAATGTTTCATATATTTGTCTCACTGTCATAAATACAAGGCAAATACTATATCATTGTCCTGTCAAAAATAGCTAATAATGTAAAAGATTTTCCCCCAAAAAATAACTGAACATAACAAGAAGAGCTGTAATATCTAAATGCATATACATTTTATTTCTATTTATTACTATACTAATATAATGAAATATCTACAATATGTTGAAGATCATCCAAGCAATACATTATTAAGATCTTTTTCACAATCAACGTCACAATACCTTTTGATTAGCACAATGAGGTAATTGTCAAGATGGCCAGGTAAACAGACAAAAAACACACAAAAAGATACTGGCTGTTAAACACCATTCTGTTATCGGTCACAACTAATTTTGTTTTGTTTTTCATGTGAAGAATGCTGTAAATACAAAATACCCTCCTTTGCTAACCTCTATGTAGGAACCTCTATATTTGCATGTGTTTGCAGGACATCTATGACATCTTTGTTGTCTATAAACTTTTAGCCATATTTTCTAAACCAGGAATGAGTCTCTATGCAAAGCTCAGAAGTTGCATCAACTGCCTAATTAGAAAGTTATTCTGCTTTATTTGCCCTTCTTCGATAAGGCAGGAAAAGAAAAAAATGTTTTATCCTGTTAAAGATGCTTACATTATGGGTTGAATTCAGGACTTACAAACACACGCGTTAGTGTACAGATGTTTTTTCTTCTGCAATCTTTGCAGAAGCTTCCCACCTGCTGGGTTTAATTTATATGATGATTTAAAAAACAAAACAAAACAAAACAGCCAAGGTCTTTCATCAATGCACTACACTGCACCAGTTTTCAAGAAAAAGTGTAAAATATTTTCTCAGGCAAGATATTTCAGTCACCCTACAATTTCTAACCTCTAGCTCTGACTGTAAATTGGTAGTGCACATGCATATATCTCATTAAGCCAGGCAAAATTGTTAGACCCTGGTCAAATTACACAAAGAGATAGCTAGCATGTAGATTGATATTTTTTTTTTTTAGTTCGAATGAAAACATTCACGGGATAAGAGGGAAGGTGCTCTCATGGATTGGTAACTGGTTAAAAGATAGGAAACAAAGGGTAGGAATAAATGGTCAGTTTTCAGAATGGAGAGAGGTAAATAGTGGCGTCCCCCAGGGGTCTGTTCTGGGACCAGTCCTATTCAACATATTCATAAATGATCTGGAAAAAGGGGTAAACAGTGAGGTGGTAAAATTTTCAGATGATACAAAATTACTAAAGATAGTTAAGGCCCAGGCAGACTGCGAAGAGCTACAAAAGGATCTCTCAAAACTGGGTGACTGGGCAACAAAATGGCAGATGAAATTTAATGTTGATAAATGCAAAGTAATGCACAATGGAAAGCATAATCCCAACTATACATATAAAATGATGGGGTCTAAATTAGCTGTTACCACTCAAGAAAGAGATCTTGGAGTCATTGTGGATAGTTCTCTGAAAACATCCACTCAATGTGCAGCGACAGTCAAAAAAGCGAACAGAATGCTGGGAATAATTAAGAAAGGGATAGATAATAGGACAGAAAATATCATGTTGCCTCTACATAAATCCATGGTACGCCCACGTCTTGAATACTGTGTGCAGATGTGGTCATCCCATCTCAAAAAAGATATATTGGAATTGGAAAAGGTTCAGAAAAGGGCAACAAAAATGAGTAGGGGTATGGAACGGCTTCCGTATGAGGAGAGATTAATAAGACTTGGACTTTTCAGCTTGGAAAAGAGACAGCTAAGGGGAGATATGATTGAGGTCTATTAAACCATGATTGGTGTAGAGAAAGTAGATAAGGAAGTGTTGTTTACTACTTCTCATAACACAAGAACTAGGGGTCACCAAATGAAATTAATAGGCAGCTGGTTTAAAACAAATAAAAGGAAGTATTTCTTCACACAACGCACAGTCAATCTGTGGAACGCTTTGCCAGAGGATGTTGTGAAGGCCAAGACTATAACAGGGTTCAAAAAAGAGCTAGATAAATTCATGGAGGATAGGTCCATCAATGATTATTAGCCAGGATGGGCAGGAATGGTGTCCCTAGCCTCTGTTTGCCAGAAGCTGGGAATGAGCAACAAGAGATGGATCACTTGATGATTATCTGTTCTGTTCATTTCCTCTCGGGCACCTGGCACTGGCCACTGTCGGAAGACAGGATACTGGGCAAGATGGACCTTTGATCTGACCCAGTAGGGCCATTCTTATGTTCTTATGTTCATTATTCTTATTTATGTGTTAAATTTTAAAATGCATAAAGAGCCTGTACCATGGAAGGTGCAAATCACCTGCATCTCCAGTTATCTTAAAGGGAAGTTACTCATTATCAGCATTACTCATCATTATTAATAATTTTTGTTATTGTAGCACTTGGAAGTCCCAAACAAAATCAAGGCCCAACTGTTTTAGATGTTGTTCAAACACATAATAAGAGATTGTAGGCTCTTTGAGGAGGATCTATCTAAATACAGAAGACAAAAGGCATGAGAAGAACCCGAAGCACAAAGAGATGAATAGACTTGCTCCAGGACTCACACAGTAGGTCATTGGCATAGCTGCAATTGAACTCAGGTCTCTGCAGTCCCATTACAGGTCCTATCCACTAAATACACTGCCTTTCTCATCATGTCTCAGAATCAGGCCTCTATTTAGTCAAGCCAAGGGCAGACCATTTATCTCTAGATACAAGCAGATTCATCAAAAATCACTGATATTCTAAGGGTTTTTATTTTAGACTTGAAATTTATACATCAGTTTTACACAGATTTAATACGACACCCTCAAGCTAGCTTTCAGAATAAATAGAAACATAAGAATGGCCATACTAGGTCAGATCAATGGTCCATCTAGCTCAGTATCTTGTCTTCTGACAGTGGCCCATGCCAGAGGCTTCAGAGGGAATGAACAGAACAGGGCAATTATGGGGTGATCCATCCCCGGTCATCCACTCCCAGCTTCTGGCAGTCAAAGGTTTAGGGATAGCCAGAGTATGGAGTAGCATCCCTGACTATCTTGGCTAATAGCCATGGATGTACCTAACCTCTATGAACTCATCTAATTCTTTTTTTGAACCCAGTTATGCTTTTGGCATTCACAACATCCCCTGGCAACAAGTTCCACAGGTTGACTGCATTGTGGGAAGAAGTACTTCCTTATGTTTATTTTAAACAATGGTCTCAAGTTGCAGTGGGTGAGGTCTAGGTTGGATATTAGGAAAAACTATTTCACTAGGAGGGTGGTGAAGCATTGGAATGGGTTACCTAGGGAGATGGTGGAATCTCCATCCTTAGAGGTTTTTAAGGCCCAGCTTGACAAAGCCTTGGCTGGGATGATTTAGTTGGGGTTGGTCCTGCTTTGAGCAGGGGGTTGGACTAGATGACCTCCTGAAGTCTCTGCCAACCCTAATCTTCTATGATTCTAAACCTAATGCCTATTAATTTCATTGGGTGACCCCTGGTTCTTGTGTTATGTGAAGGAGGAAATAACACTTAATTATTCACTTTCTCCACACTATGATTTTACAGACCTCTATCATCTCCCTCCTCAATCATCTCTTTTCTAAGCTGAACAGACCCAGTCTTTTTAACTCTTCTTGTATGAAAGTTGTTCTATACCCCTAATCATTTTTATTGCCCTTCTCTCTACTTTTTCCCAGTTCTAATATATCTTTTCTGAGATGGGGTGACCAGAACTGCACACAGTATTCAAGGTGTGAGCGTACCATGGGTTTACATAGTGGTATTATGATATTTTCTGTCTTATTATCTATCAGTGGTTCCTAACATTCTGTTAGCATTTTGACTGCCAGTTCACACTGAGCAGATGTTTTCAGAAAACTATCCATGATGACTCCAAGATCTCTTTCTTGAGTGGTAACAACTAATTTAGAACTCATCATTTTGTATATATAATTGGATTTATGTTTTCCAATGTGAATTACTTTGCATTTATCAACATTGAACTTCATCTGCCACTTCGTTGCAAAGTCACCCAGTTTTGTGAAATCCCTTTGTAACTCTTTTCAATCAGCCTTGGACTGAACTATACTGAGTAATTTTGTATTATCTGCAAACTTTGCCACCTCACTGTTTGCCCCTTTTTCCAGATTATTTATGAATATGTTGAACAGCACTGGTTCCAGTACAGCTCTCTGGGGGGATCCTGCTGTTTACCTCTGTCCATTCTGAAAACTGACCAATTATTCCTACCCTTTGCTTCCTATCTTTTAACCAATTACTTATCCCATGACTGCCTACTTTGCTTAAGAGCCTTTGGTGAGGGACATTCTCAAAGGCTTTCTGAAGGTCCAAGTATACTATATCCACTGGATCACCCTTCTCCACGTCTGTTGACATCCTCAAAGAATTTTGATAAATTGGTGAGGCATAATTTCCCTTTACAAAATCCATGTTGACTCTTCCCCAAAATATCGTGCACGTCTATGTATCTGATAATACTCTTCTTTACTATAGTTTCTACCAGTTTGCCTGGTACTGAAGTTATGCTTACCAGCCTGCAATTGCCAGGATCATCTCTGGAGCTTTTTTTTAAGATAGGCATTACATTAGCCCTCCCTCCAGTCATCTGGAACACAGGTTCATTTAAGCGATCAGTTACATACCACAGTTAGTAGTTCTGCAATCTCATATTTGAGTTCCTTCAGAACTCTTGGGTGAATACCATTTGATCCTCCTCATACTTTATCTTATTAGGAAAAGGAGATGCAAGGAAAACTCTCTGCAGAACACACTATGAAACAGATCCAGATGCCAGCCTCTGTTTAGGTACTTATAAATCACATTGTACAGTGTTTTATTCAAATCCTAGTGCCAAATTGACTGTTTGGTGCATGGTGATTCTGGAAGTAATTTTCACCATTAGTTTATGAAAAAATAACTAAAAAAATTGTATTGCAAATCTCATGAGTTCCTCTAAAGTTTGTGACAGCCGATAAATTGAAATGAAGGGAAAACAACCAATGCAAATGAAAAGCAATTTGCATGAAAGAGAAACTAATGAACATGCCATTTTATTTTTAAAGCTACTTACCTTGTAAACTGTAGATTTCTCCAACGCTGTTCTGTCGGGTGATGTGATGCCAGTATGCGCTGCGGGGAAGTGAGATTGACTTGGATAATGTCATTGGTTCACTCAGACTGGTCTGGAGCTAAAGGACAAAGCAAACCATCCATGAGCCCATTTGATGTACACATTTCAGTGCTTTAAAACTGGAAAAGAGCCATCATTTACTGAATAATCACAGTTTGTATGTTATGATTTACTTTCTATGAAGAGCATCAATGCTGGAAATGGGTTGCTGGTATTCAGGGAAAAAAATCATAGGTATTCCTAAATAATGGGGGCTACTAGGTCATTTTTTTCCTGCTTCTGCCCCTACTTTCCTACAGCTGTTGTTTGTGTGGTCGTGCTTGTAATTTTTGGTCTAATGTCAGTTGTTGCACTTAGTGTGCAGGTGGCTAGGTGGTGTTGGTGGCCTGTGATATATAGGATCAATATGATCTGGTGGTCCCTTCTGGCCTTAAACTCTACAAATTCTATGTGTTTGTCATTTTCCTTCCTAAGTATTATACCTAATGCAAAATACCACTTTTGTGTTTATTGGCTGAGCTATGATGTAAGTATCAGAAGTACCTTCTTCCGGAGGCAGTAGTTCAGGGAAAGACCTACAGTTGTTTTGTTAGTGAGTATCAATATACACTGCTGTGTAGTAGTCATTTTGATTCCCAATCTCTCTATTTGCAACTACTTTAGCAATTCCTTTCTTGGGGACTGTAATCAAAACTGGTCAAATTTACTGTAGTCCTCCCCAACATCTAATTTATTTCCCTTGAAGATCATTCTAACTTAAAGATTCCAGGCAAAAACTTGAGAACTTAAAGTTAATAAAAGTTTACAAAGTCTTACCTGGAAATTAACATAGCAGTAAATGATCTGACAATTACTGTTTATTTGTACAGTGCCTAGCACAAGGAGGCCCGGACCCTGACTAGGGCAGCAAGGCACTACTGTAGCATAAGTGATAAATAATAACAACAAAAGTCTTAAAAATGCAGCCTACTATGCAATAGGAAATTTGTTACCCACCCATATAGAAACAAAATTCTAGTCTGAAAGCAACATGCCAAATTCGTTATTGATTCATGCCAAGTGTTACTCAATTCCAATCAATGGAATCACTTTGAATCTGGCCCATTTTCCCAGAGATGCACCCAGGGATTTAACTAAAAGTGGCTTTCTAAAGAAACACAGAGGTACGTAATGAACAAGTTGAGCCACAGATCAGATAAATGTTACACAAGTTCATTGAAACCTTAAGATAAAAAAATGCCACTAAAACAAAAAAGGCAAGAACCACTATTGTACCCAAAAGCACATTTCTGAGAGCAACAGCAGGGCATCTTTTTCTTAGGATCTGTAATTTACTAAGTAAAATATCTTCTGATATTAAGCATTAGGTAGGAAGATGTGTCACCAGTATTCATATGACTATAGTATAAACTGAGCTAGATATCTTTTCAGATGGTTAATACCAAAAAGAGAATGCAATTCATATTTTATGGAAATATCACCCTCAGGGAAAGAGCACTTTAAAACACATCACCAGTTTTTCATTTAAGGCCTATGCTTAAAATATAAACATGGATCTTTAATTGGTGACAGTAATGCCAATTAATAGCATTAATGAGTCCATAAAGCTAATCTCACTAATTGGCATGTTCTCATTAACCACAATCCTGACTTCCCCTTATCTTTTTTATTTTAAACAGAACTTTCTGGCCTAATATAAGAGTTAGTCAATGATAAAGTGGGATATTTTTAGACACTCATTTTTGCACAATATTATTGCAATGTTAAAAAAAACTGGGAGAAGCTATTAACTGATAGATAAATGGTTACTTTAGAGAAACTTGCTATGTACCAGATTAGGAGTATCTCCAATGGAACAATTTGGAACTAGTTTGAGAGGAAAAAAAGCTATACCTGTATATTATTTTTGTATTTATATATAATCATTCATATATGAATCTTCTTAACACAATATAATGTTTAAGGAGGACCCAGGAGTCAAATTTATCAGGAGAGAAGAAATTTATCACTGCTAATTAACGGTACAAACCCACACCTCAGAATGAGATTGCTCAGGCTTCTGGAACAGTCCATACTGACACGATCAGAGGCTTAACACACATACTAATACTAACATAGTCACTCCAACACTAGTGAATTCATAACTATCTTTCCACATGTAACTCTCTTTCCACAGACTCTTCCAATTTTCCAGAACCATTTTGTTTTGAGTGTCATACAATACCATACAATCCGTCCTTTAAATTACATTATAAAAAATGAAAAAAATAAACAGTTTAACAGTCAATATTTTCAGTTAACTTATTATTGGCAAATCTCCTATGCTTCTTATTCCCTTCATCTGTAATTGCTGAGTATGCCCATCTTGTGCAAAATAAAAAATAAAATACATTCTTGTGTTAGATTTCTGAATAGAACTGCATTCAGAACAAATAAACAAGGTAGAGTGACCTAATAATGTCAGGGGAAAAGCCATATAGCTACACACACACTGGAAAGTTAATATCAAAATATGCCCAAATTTTCTGTCTGGATAACTGGATGTGTGTGAAGAAATGACAGAAATTAGGGCTTACAAATAGGACAGAGAATTGGACAGCAGCTTTATGTGGAAAGGCAGACAAATAACCTGTTTTTCTCTTCTCCTTCATTCCTTCTTCCTCTAAGCATTGATCCCTTCAAATTCCTTAACTGATGTGATCAATCCCAATACCCCTACATTGACATAGTTACACCAGTGCAATATTTTCACTAGTGCAATATTTTTTTATGTACCCAAGGTCTAAGTTTCCTTTAACAATATTTTACCTGTCTAGTATCTACTAAGCCCTATTTACTACCTACAGGTGTAAATCAACACTTTTGAATATGTACCCCCTCTAATGGGTTGCTGCAGGTGCCCTGTTACCAGCAACAGTATAATGGGCTTGATTCTCCTCTCGCTTTCAACAATGTAGCACCATTGGCAGACAGGCAGAATCAGGTCTACTTTTTTCAATGATGTTAAAGCCTACAAGGTCCAAAATGGCAGAAACAGTATAGATGCATTTAAAGCATTTGCTCTGAGAAATAAACTAGCCTTTTCCTCTGACTTTTCTAAAAAAAAAGTTAAAGCTTTGAAGGCACTAGAGAATAAAGTCTTTTCTTTATTCAAGAGCATGTAAACATGAGCAGCAGCATTAAGCAGAGTGTCTCATCCTTTCAGTTTTTGGGGTTGCGCCAAAGTTGGCCAACAAAAACAGGTTTTTTTGTGTTTTGGACATTGGTCCACAAGGAGTTGGACTGAGGCCACTGATTGATTTCACATTCTCACCAGACCTGCTCTGGTTAATCAAGTGTCACCAGAGACCAGTTCATAGAGGATTCAAGCCTGCCCCCGCCCTCCTCCCCGCCCCGCAAATACAAAAAAAAACCCTTCATTGAACTGAAAAATCTAATCTTGTAAATATATATTAAAAGTAGCTAGTGATAGTCTTAGAGCACATTTCCACTCTATTTTTTTTTTTTTTTACTGGAACAAGAAGTTTAGAGAGAACATTATCTCTTGACTCTAGCAAGAAGAAAAGAGTGATTCCAAAATGGATTAATACTGAGTGAACAGGACACCAAAGCATTACAACATTTGTCAAATTAATCTTACCAATGGAGATGTGTGAGGTCAAATAACTATTTTAACTCAGATAGACAGAGGAGGTTTTCAACAGGCCCAGCAGCAGAAACATAGTATATTCCCCCCTCCCCCCACACCTTGTTAAAGCCTATATAGAGTTCCCTCTTTCTAGCCCTAAGGGTGCTTCTGTTCTGTGAAGAACTTGGAGGGGAAGGAAGAGGTGGTAGAATTCTTTACTTGTACAATGTCTGTAACCTGGTGGTGGCAGCAAAGCCCAGATTAACTTCACTGGCATGCACAATATATTATAATAACAACAATAAAGTACTCCCAGATAAATGAGAGATCATTTCTAGCATAATCCCATTATAGCATGCTATAAATACACTCTTCCAATTCACATACCAAAGGAATTTTAAGATGACATAAAAATAGTGTAGTGCTACTATGGGGGTCAGAAAGACTATAAAACTGGACTGCCCTGAAACCAGAACAATTCATTCTAAACCAGGGCGTGTGGATCACACAATATCTTTGAGGAAGCAGGAGATGAGTAATAAAATAGACCATAACATTTATCAACATGAATGTAAGCAATAGGCAAGATTATATTTAGATAATGAGCATTTTTTTTTTAAATGTTATAATTTTTTGAAGCAGAAACCCAAAGATAGTGGTTTCCCAGTGTACAGATTATATTCTCTCCTGATAAGGAAAAACACAGATTTTGGTTTATCAATTTGTAAAAAAAAATTCTTATTAAAGAGAAAATCTGAAGAAGTGCTGAGCAGCTTCCATGGTCATTAGGCAGAGGTATGCATGAGTGATCTGCAGGTGATCAGCATCAATCAAGGTTTACTGAGTATGAAGATATTTACATAGTTGCTAGGCTGAATTATCACTGTTTTATGCCTGCTGTTTCAGTCTTCCCAACCAGTGAGGCAAGCACACTGACCCGAGACTAGTCTAGCGCAGGGCACAGTCCTCAGGCCAAAGGCAAAAAGCAGTGGAAGTGGAAAAGGCTGCATGGATCTGTATCTGCTCCTCGCTGCACTGCAAATATGCTCTTGCAACTAGGGGGCAACACAGCAGACAGCTCTTTGAAAGTTGCCAGGCTTCCACCATCCCTTCTCCTGCAGTGGCCTCTAATACAGTCAGCTAAGGAGTAGCTCACAAATACAGCGTTGGGCTACAGACAACCCTCCAGGATTGTCCTGGAGTCTCCAGGAATTAAAGATTAATCTTTAATTAAAGATTATGCAATGTGATGAAACCTCCAGGAATACATCCAACCAAAATTGGCAACCCTAGCTGCACCCCAAACCCCGCATCCCCACCCCGCCCCAGAGCCCTCACCCCTTCCTGCACCCCACCCCCCTGCCACAGTCCAGTGAAAATGAGCAACTGAGTGAGGGTGGGGGAGAGCGAAGGAGGGAGGGAGGGGGGCTGGAGTGAGTGTGGGGGGGTGGGGCCTCGGAGAAGGGGCGAAGCAGGGGCCTCAGGGCAGAGGTGTTCAGTTTCTGCTATTAGAAATCTGGCAATCCTAGGCTACAGGATCAGACTCATAGGCCCAAACTTCTCTGCTTCTACAGCTCATGCTAGTAGTGAGATGAGATTAACAGAAGAGAAGAGGCATACGACGACACCAACTAAACAAGTACTACGTATTACTTAATACTACATAAAGGAGAAATAAAAATGAGCAAAATAAAATTTGACCTAATCTTGCATGTATTGCAGTCAATGGCCAAGCTTCAATTGATTATTTGGGGGAGAGGGACTGTATACAAAATATTCACCCCTTTCCATGCCCTATCTCCAGTATCACTGACTTTCAAAATCCCTGCTTATATCTATTCAAGTATAATCTCTTAATCAATTACAGGAAAATATCCTGCTTTGTAATGCCAGGATAGATGCCTGTTATTCTCTGGCTGCGGACAATATTGTGTATAAATAATAAAGCACTAATGAATAATCAGCTGGAAAGTGAATCAATAACTGGGGATTGACTATTAATTTTTATCTCCTTGGCTATACTATAAATAAAGGATTAGGGCATCTCATGCCCTCTCTGGCAGGATATTTAACTAGCAGTTTTCCAGTCAGAGATGCCCAGAATAGAACACATCAATAACTGAAACAACAGGGACTAATGTAACAGTTTGTACAGAATATGAGGACTATTCTTATGTTAATACAGTATATATATTCACTCATATTTCAAGATCTCTTCTCACACTCAGTTTTTCTTTCTTTGCTCCAGTTGAAATCATGCTAACCATTGCAATGACAGAAGTTTTTACCGAGACTTGAACCACTGTAAAATATGCTTTGAACACTTTGCAATAGTCACAATACACTTACTAAAAGCACAAATACTGAATACTTGGCTCCAGTGTGGGCAGGGCCCAGGGTATTACAGCTCTTGATAGTAAAGAAGCTTTCCAAGGAATGAAGTCAGCCTGCTAGAAAGTCAGCTCCCACAGCTACCGACCGAATAAACAAATGCAAAATGTACCCTGCTGTGAAACAATATAAAAATCACTGATATGTGGAAGTAACTGATACAGTAAACACATTTCTATGACAGAGAATTTACTAGCTGGAGAGCACTAATCAGTGCACAGACAGTATTAACAGATATTGGCTTCTGTTAAGGTGGAGATTAAAAATTATTGACCTAAGAGATACATATTGTGAGGGAGACTGTCCTCTCTGCCTCCATGAGCAGAGGGGAACCCTAATCTAATGGATATGGCTGTTGGATGGGAGGGGAAAATATCAGCTCTGTGGCACAAGGTCTTGCCCCTCCTTGTTGGTTAACATAGAACATGTATGACACATTGTCTGTCATGGCCTTCATGTATTTGCCCCAATTAGAGGTAGAAACTGGAGACAAGTGTATCTGACTGCCCCGAGTTCCAGGAGGTTGATGTGTAGGGTGGTTTCCTGAGGCATCCAGGTGCCTTGGGCTGTGTGGGTGTCTAGCTGCGCTCCCCATCCCAACAGGGATTCATCCGTCATTACGTTAACTGCTGGGGGAGGGCGGGTGAAAGGGACTCCAGCACAAAGGTTGTGAGCGTATTGCCAACAATTGAGAGATTCCTTTATGAAGGTGGGTATGGAAAGTAGTGTAGTTGGACAGGGCTACAAATCTGTGCATTCGGAGGTACGCTCTTGCCACCACTGAATCGAGATGAGCTCCTATGAATTCTAACTTTTGCCCAGGGATCAAGGTGGATATTTAAATGTTCAATTGCAGCCCAATTTGAGGAACAGGTATATGGCTTCAGAAGTTGCCTGTGAAGTTAGGCCCAGGGAGCGATGTTTTAGAAGCCAATCATCTAGGTAAGGGAACACCAGAATTCCTTTTCTGAGGAGGTGTGTCACTACTACTGACATGACCTTTGGCCTTTGAGAAGACATTTGGGACAGATGATTGGGCAAAAGGGAGAACCCTGTACTGAAAATGGTCCTGATCTGATCGACAGTAAAACATAGGTATTCTTTACGGGATAGGTGGATTGCTATATGGAAATATGCATTCTGAAGGCTGAGGACTGAGAACAATTCCCTTGGTTCAGTGATGGAATTATTGCTGCAAGTATCATCATTTTGAATTTTTGTGTCTTCACTAAGTTGTTGAGTAGTCTTAAATCTAGGATGGGTCTCACAACCACTGCTCTTTTTTGGAACCAGGAAATACCTGGAATAACCCCCCCTCCCTCTGTGCTGCATGGAAACTGGTTCTATAGCATCCAAGAGTAGAAGAGTGTCTATTTACTGTGGAACAGGTCCCTGAAGACAGATTGGGAAGGGGGGTTGGCAGGCAGAAGAGAAGCGAAGGAGATGGAGTACCTTGTGGAGATTATCTGCAAACCTCACTTGTCCATAGTGATGGACTTCCAAGCCTGCTGCAAATGGTAAGGGTAGTTGCTAAAGGGAGGTAGGCAGGTGAAAGGGGATGGCAGCTCAGAAGGCTGACTACCCTGTCAGAATTGGTACTTCAGGGTGGAGGGTTGTGAGGTCAAAGGTGAGGTGGGTGGTTTTCTTCTCTAGTACCTATGTCTCTTGCATTGAGGTTCATAGGACCTTTGCAAATTTGAGAATTGGGTGGGGCAGGATCTCTGTGCTCTCTGAGATCTACTGAACTTTCTCTTTTGGGTAGGTGTATAGGTCTTCAGAGAATGTAAAGTGGCCCTGGAGTCTCAACGTGTGCAGGGCTTCTTCCATGATGTCAGCGAACAGCTTAGTGACATCAAAAGGAAGGTCTTTGACTGTATTCTGGTCCTCCTTTGGAAATCCTGAGAGCTGAAGCCAGGAGGCCCTCCTCATAACTACTTGAAGGCAATTTCATAGAAATTGAAATCAACAGCAGTATCAGCAGCACTGAGAGAAGCCTGCAGAGATATTCTGGTGATCAGTTGGCTTTCTGCAATATTTGCCTGGAATTACTCTCTATGTTCTGTTGGTAAATGTGCAATAAAGGAGTTCAATTTGGTACAATTTGCATGGTTGTACTTCTCCATTAATGCCTGGTAGATGGCAATTCCAAACTTTAAAGTAGCTGTTGAGGGGCTTGTGATTTCTATCAGAGGGCATAGAGCAATGGGGAGTCAGGAGTCTCAGACACAGCCAGGTCTCAGGGAAAACTAAACTCCTGTGGTACCAAGAATGTTGCTGATACCATGTCCATGGCATGAGCTGAAATAATGGTAGCTGAGGGAGTTGACAGTACTGTGAGTCTTGAATGCTCCCAGGGGAGTCCAGATGGAGTCTGAATGGTACTTTTTTGTTAGCAAGTGTGAAGAGGTAGAGCTCTTCTTCCTGCCTCACTCCCCTGTTGGTAACAAAGGTCTATTAGAGCCTGACATTTTGGAGTCTCTAGGCTTAACTGAGCCCTCAATACCTGAGGAACCAGCACTCTCATTGGGTAGGGACCGATGGGAGCCAAAGTGGTTAAAGTCATCGGCAACCTCAACTTCTTTGACATAGGTTCCCTACCTGGAGAAGTCGGGGCATGAACTTTGGAAGTCTTATGAGAGGAATTTTGTGTCTTCCCCTTAGATTCCCTTGAGGAGTGCAGCTTGGAGATGGCACAAGTATCTGACTTGCTTGGAGAGAGGCATACGGGGGGGTCCCCTGGTCTGGATTAGAGGCTGGGCACAGTGAGCTCTCCATCATGAAGAGTCAAAGTTTGATCTCCCTGTCTTTTCTGGCTCTAGATTTTAATGCTAGAAAGAAGTTGCAATTTTGGAAAATATGAGATTCCCTGAGGCAGTGGATGCAGTGGGAGTGCCATCACTCACTGGGATTGCCTCAAGGCACAATAGGCAACATTTGAAACCAGGAGAACTGGGCTTGCCTTTCCAGTAAAGCAAAAGCTCCCAGGAGGAGAGAAACTATGTAAAAGCTATATATATATAAAAGGTTTTTTTAAAACTACTACAGCTAAAACTACTACTAAATACTAACTACTACTAAGAACAACTGTAATTAACTAACTACTAAAAGAGCTAAGGGGACACAGTTGAGGTAAACTCAACGTGGACAACTGTTAAGGCTTAGTCTCTGGCTGAGGCCACTGAGAAGGAACTGAAGGCAGTTCACCTACGCAGTGCTATATAACACTGAGTAACACCCATGTGCGAGCCAAACGAACACAGCTATAAGATATCTCCATTAAAGGCACAGGGACGCACCTACAGTGGAGCACCGATATGAATACTACTTGAAGAAGACTATAAATTAACTGACTCATCGCATGAGTCCTTTCAGCGATTTGTGACCCAGAATTTTCCTAATGAAGGAACAATTTTTATTTTAAGACTTAGCATTTAAGTGGTAGATTTTTATCTTATTAGTTTTATTTTACACCTACACTGGAAAAGTCTGTCAAACTGCCCTTACCGACAGTGTTCAGTGTGAGAAGAGGAAAGTGAAGAGAACTGCTTAAATTCAGTTAAGCTGAAGAGCAGAATAAACAGGCATAAGGCTATTACAGTAAATTTAAAAATCACACTGTGGGCAAGGGTCAAATCAAACCCACATATTAATAGTACCTAATTATGCTTAGCATTTATGTAGAGCTGGGCAAACCCTGAGAAAGGTTATTAATAAAAATTTCACCATCTTCTAAATACAATTTAGCTTTAGTCTTGTTCATGCCTCTTTTTATTCAGTTTTCACTAACTTCTGCGTGAGCAAAGTTTGTATGAATATTGAAAAAGGGAATGTTGGGCCTGTAGCTGAGATTCATTTATGAGACTGAAGAAAATTTGTTTTGGGGCTCTAAGAAATATTTTTGTTTACATCAAAATACCAAAGTCTAGAGTGTAAATTAACAGCTGGTATATGCAGTCACAATCGCACTGATGTCAGCAGCACATATACCAGCTTTGAAATTGGCCCTAGGTTCCAGGTAAATTGATTTGCAATGTTGGAGTACCTTGGAAAACAAACAGGTGTTTTGGAAATATAGAATTAAATGCTTCCTCCCTGCCTTGTAGGCACTCAAATATAACAGTGATGGGAGCCATATAAGGACCTAGATAGTAGAGTTGGTCAGGAATTTTCTGTCAACGTGTTTGTTTGTTTTTGAAGGAAAATGCAGTTTCCACAAAATTAAAATTTTATTTTACCAACTTTTTTCAGTTTTCCATCAGGAAAATCAAAACTAAATATTTTGTTTCAGGTCACATCCTTGAGAATAAGGAGGACATACACATACCTCTTGCTGATTTTCCTGTCCTACCATGAATGTCCTGCAATATTTTCTTATCCTTTAACGCTTTGTTTTTTAAATATATTCATTTTCAACTTCCAGCGCTGTTTCTGATAATCAGTGATTACCTTCAGATTATACAGTTCATTAAGGTAAATTTGCATTTTGTTAGCTTCAGTTTGTTCTCTTCTTCTTGTGCCAGATATTCAGTTTTGTGTCATATACCATCTCTGCATCCTTCAGAGTTCTCTATACAAATCCTTTTGCTTTCCTGGAGCCTACGGATGCCATTTTATAGATGTGCACTTGTATTTCATTCCAATTCACAGATCTCTATGGGATATGCAGTACTGTGTTATGTCTTTAAGAATGGTAGATGTGTGAGCCCCATAAGACCTCATATATTTGGATCTCTGAAGTACTGTACATGCGGCTCATGGATGCCATTTTGGACTTCAGTGAAGAACAAGTACTCCGGCCTCCAGAGCTGCTTTTGAAGCTCTTACAGATTCATTTTCACTTGGAAAATGTATATTTGATCTCCAACATTATCTAAATGGTATTTGAGATCAAATAGACTTTTTCTAAGGGAAAGGGGGAAAAAAACACTTCTTAAAAGCTTCAAAAGCAGCTCTGGGAGATTTTATCTTTAGACATCAATCCAAAATCTGATCAGTACTGACTTCTTCCTCCATAAATTAAGTTAGTAATTGGCAGCTGTGCTTGTTTATTTAAAGGAAGCAAGTGAGGGTCTCTACTACACTGTAGTACTGCTGTAGTACTCTATATACAAGGTAATACACTAGGCCTTTCAGTCTAGTGTTAAACAGATGGGCCATCTTGGGAGTCTGAATGCAGACTCTTAGCACCTCGCGGTAACTTCACCCAGGTAACTATTTCTGCATTGGTGTGATGAATGGATGCCAGGGTGCTTGGTAATGAATATTGATCTGGACCCAAAATGTGATTTATCTATAGGACTTCTGAAGTGGTGTGCTGGAATCTAAGGGGGAACAGACCATTTCAGAACACCCCTCATAGTCACAAAGCCTGTGACTGCAAGCCCTTAAGGCTAACTGCCAAACAATGGAGCAACCATCATAGGGGTGGGACTGGCTGACTGGGAAAAAAAACCCAGTAAGAGACAAAAGGAAGACTTCACACATAGGCCCTGTAACAAAAACCATTAAGCACTATTGTAATTATACTCAGGCACACACAGGCGGGGTTGGACTTTGAGAAAGGGGAGTTTTCTCTGAGAGGGGGAACAGACTGGGGGACACACTCTGAAAGGGAAATGGAGACCAGACTGGGTCCAAGAGCTTTGGGGCTTCCTAAAAGAATATAAGTAGGGCCTGTTGTCTCTCTGTAACTCAAGAGGAAAGCCCATCTAACTTAGCTTGTAGGGAAGCGTAAGATTAGATGAGACTAAATATTAATGTAGGCTGTTGGCTGTTTAAAATCATGTTCTCTAAAGTTTTGGTCCATGTGCTAGATAAACCTATTTGTTTTATGAAGGCTATTTATCACTGTATAGTGCTTCTCACGAGCTCCTGAAGAGAAGAAACACAGACATCCAGTCAGACCTGCGTGTTGCAAAACAGTTGGCGTAGATGGGAGTGCTGTACTATGTCCTGATAAGAGTGGGAGAATTGCAAAATTCCACCTTGAGACAGGCAAGGTTACAAGGCCTAATACCTGAGCATGTGCACTCAGTAAGACCAGAAAGGGGATTGTGGTACAAACAGTCCCATAACCATGACAAGGAGTTCCTAGCTCTATTGCACAACTTTATGGACATTTAATTTCCAGAAACGGACCTTCATTTTATATGCACAGAAACTCCTGGCTACTCATGAATTTTAATGAAAGGTCAAGAATGCAGCTACCTAAACTTTTGATAAAATAAAATTTCACAAATAGTTCACAATAAGGTTGTCATTATCCTACCCCAATATTCAATTACACACATAGTCCTCAGTGTTTCTGATGTTTTTAGAAGCCTAGTTTTATATCTATATCATACAAAGATATTTGAATAATAAAAACATAAAATACTCAAACATTGTCATCATGAAGCACAAAGCTTCCTAGATAGTTCATTAATGCCTTTTATAAAGAAGCATTTGCTTACTTTTACTAATTATTTCCCAAATATTATAAAGGTTTTGAAATATACTGTGGTATTAATTACACACATACACACATTGTGTGTATAGATAGATAGATATACATATACGTATGTGTGTGCGCACACACATAATTAATCCATAAATATATTTCAAGAGATAATGTTTAAGAAATAATTAGTAAAAGTAAACAAACTTCTCTCTCTGTGTGGAGAGAGAGAGAGAGAGAGAGAGAGATGCACTTCATTTTTTTGCATGTACTTATTCGTATCTAATTAGGGGTGTGTGTGACTTTTGAGTGGTTGTTTACAAAGTCTTAACATTGTAGTAATGATAGGAGTTTTCATGGAATAAGTTTATATGGGTCAGATCCTCAGATGGCTTAAATCTGCATAGATCTACTGATGTCACTAGAACTATTCCAATTTACATTAGTTGAGGACCTGGCCTATATCTATCTATCTATCTATCTATCTATCTATCTATCTATCTATCTATCTATCTATCTATCTATCTATCTATCTATCCTATGCAAAATCCTATCATTACTGCAATGCTAAGATTTAGTAAAAACCTCTCAATCACATACACCCTAGTTAAATATGCATAAAGTACACATGAAAAAGAAAAAAATCAAATACACCTTTTATATGTGGACAGCTCAAAATTGAGATCACTGTCCAACTGTCTGTGGACAATGGAAGCTAGTGGAAACCAATGTAATCTTATGCTTTGCTAGGCTGATGTGCATAACTGTAATTTATAAAATATGTAAGTAAATGGAAAGACAGATACATGTTTTTGTAAATGGTTTTAATTCATACAATGGTAATAACATATGCCTCAGCCCAGTGAATCCCACCAACTGGCAACAATTACATATTGGATGAAGCATGACTTTCCTTCCTGTAAATGTTCTTATATTTATTGTAATCAGGATTGGTATAAATTGACCTACATTGCTCTTTCTAGTTCACTTACTTTTTATTAATAAAGCAGTTCTTTTCCCAATGCTCCTTCCTGTTCAGACTTGTTTGGTGTACTTTAGGTTGTATTTGTATGACCACGTGCCCTGTAACTTTGAATAGCCTTTTGAAATCCACTGTTACCATTTAATAAAAAAAAAAAATCTTGCAGAGCCACCTCAACGCAGCTCAGTTCCAGCCTCACAAAAGGAAAGAAATTAAATTGCATCTGTTACCATGGAAATCTGCACTTCTAGCAGGTCCCCCTTCCTCTCCCCCCCCCCCCCCCCCCCCCCCCCCCCCCCCCCCNCCCCGCCATGTGATGTAAAATGTACATGGGTGAGATCTGAGCAATATATAGAGAATGTTACAGAAAGGACATCCTTGAAAACACAATGCAGATTTTATTGTGTGTGTACAAATTCTATTTCCAAACCTACAGTAACTTCAGTTTTTACTATTGCATCACACCTTAGTGAAACATTAAGTAGAATGGAGAAATCACAACTTTAAAACTAAAAACCAAAATATTGCCATGTCAATGAGATTTGAAATTGCAAAACACACTACCAATTTCCACATTCAACATCGCAGCCAATTACACCTCCATATTAATAAAGTCCTTAGTAAAAACAGATGCAAACAAAGAGTGGGCTAACTCCCAAACTTACCTGAAAGGGCAAGCCATTTGGAGAGCTTTGGGGTTTCCTGAGGAAATCCAAACACAAGGGATAGGGATCAGTTTCAGGCTATGTGAGTTGGAATCACTAAGCCAGAAGAAGTAGTTGTGTGTGAATCCCAAAGGAAGTAGAGGCAGAGAGGCTGCCTCTCCTTGGGCATAGTAGTGGCAGGAGAGGTCCACATTTGGAGATTTCTGAGCCAGTCTGCATGTTTGCGGTACTACTCAGGGAAACAGGGCTTTGTGCATTTTTGTGAATAAACAAGCTTACACCAAGAATATACTTTATCACCAGCTTTTCATCCAAATAGGAACCACCCCACAAGGCCCAAACTTTGGCTTTCTACTCAGCCTAAGGGACAACAATGTGGCTGTTATGGGAACTTTGACTATCCTCCAGTGGTTCTGGAACTAAGGGTCCTGGGGTGTTGATGCCTGCCCCGGCTTGCAGTAGTAATAAAAAAACACCAAATACATGATTTCCATCATCAGCACCCCCACTATAAAAGTTGTTCCAGCATCCCTGCTATCCTCTCAGATTCAAATTTTCCTTTAAAAATCTCCTTATTCTCTGAATATTATTACACACTAGTCATTGATAAGGAAGGTTCCTATTGGTAAGGAAGATTCATGATACTAAGGAATGGTAGGAGGGAGAACAGCACAATGACGACAATGGATTTCAAGAAGGCAGACTTTAGCAAACTCAGGGAGTTGGTAGGTAAGATCTCCTGGGAAGCAAGTCTAAGCGGAAAAACAACTGAAGACAGTCAAAGAGACATTATTAAGGGCACAAGAGCAAACTATCGCACTACGTAGAAAAGATAGGAAATATGGTAAGAGACCACCCTGGCTTAACCACGAGATCTTCAATGATCTAAAAATCAAGAAAGAGTCCTACAAAAAGTGGAAACTAGGTCAAATTACAAAGGATGAATATAAACAAATAACTCAAGTATGTATGGATAAAATTAGAAAGGCCAAGGCACAAAACGAGATCAAACTAGCTAGAGACATAAAGGGTAACAAGAAAACATTCTACAAAGACATTAGAAGCAAGAGGAAGACCAAGGACAGGGTAGGCCCATTACTCAACAAGGGGGGGGGGGGACAAAAACAGAAAATCTGGAAAGGCAGAGGTGCTTAATGACTTCTTTGTTATTATTTATTATAGACCAGTGAGATACCAGTTTTTAAATGATATCTCACAAGACATATTTTGTACAAAGATTATTATAATAGTCTGTAAGGTGTGAATACAGGGGTGCATTTGGTCACAGCCTCCCAATTTTCTCTTCTCTATTTCTCTCTCTTCTTGCCTTCGCCTATTTCTTTGTTCCGTCTTTACTTTCCTCTCCCACCCCCTCTGTCATTCCCTGCCCCCCCACCATCCCTCTACAGCTGGTCCATCCACTCACACTCAATAATACACCAATTCAACTCACATGTAAGCACTTCATGTATCTGTTCCCCCTTCTACACACAAAACACACACACACTCCACAAAACTGCCCCCACAACACAAAATCCACATATCAGACCCAGGAGACAGGGGTTTAGTTAGAAGGATGGAGAATGCGAATTTGGGATCGGCAAGGCAAGAAGAACTCCAGGAGAGTGGCAGTAAGGTTCACGGTAGTAGAGACATTAGCTGCTGGAACCCAGGGTCTGGCTTCCCCTACCAGCACAGAATGAGTGGCACAGTCTGGGCAATGAACTTGAAGACTGTCTGGGGCTGTTCAATCTAGTTACCTAGGGAGTGGCTCAGCCAGGGCAGTGGATTTAAGGACTACCTGGGATCGTGTGGAAGAACTTGATAGTACTCTGGAAGGGGAGGTCTATTGTGACTTGGCTGGAGAGCTAAGACACAAAGATGTGTCCTGAGAAGCAAGAGATGAGCTGCTGACTGTAAGAAGAGGGCATCAGGATGGCAGAGCTAATCCCCAGTTATGGTCAGAAGGAGGCACTCCAGTGGTGAGTAGAGGTCTCTGTGACAGATGGTCATAGAAAAAATATTATATTCCAACAGGACTTCTGAATCAAATAATTGACTGTGATAGGAACTGAGGTTACAATACTCAAATCTAAAATTAAGGAGTGCACAGATTGAGACTGAGAAAAAAACCCAGCAGTATACATTTTTCCCCCTTGATAATGCCTACAGCTGGCAGGGATCTGCCAGTGGGCGGAATCTCATCACAGATTATGAAATAGCACACTACCAGCTGTTCAGTGTTTGGGTACATCAGACAGGAGAGACAAGTTCACTTTTGCAAAAGCTCTCTGGAGTTGAACTAGACAATTTCTTCATGAGATAACAATAATAATATAAAAATGCTGAACTTCCATGTCAACTTTAATCTGCATCTCTCAAAGAGTTTTTGAAACAATAACAAAATGAGCCTCACAACACCTTGGAGGAGCAGATAAAGAGATACTGGAATGCAGGCACCGGCATATAGACTAATGGTCAGAGATTTCAAGACCAGAAAGGACCATTATGATCATCTAGTCTAACCTCCTGTATAGGCCATAGAACATCCTCAGAATTATTCCTAGAGCATATCTTTTAGAAAAACAAAAATATTTATTATGATGATGGGGTGAGATGCACCAGCTGATTCTAAAAGTGCACAGAAACAATATATACATGTTTAGGACAGGAAATGAAGAAGAAGAATGTATCAAATTGGAACTGCAGGAAGAATTTGGAAGCAGTTGGATTTTTGTCCAGGACATCAGATTCAACACCTATGCTCTTACACAAAGTGTAACAGGACCATTAATGACCACAAGTTTTAGGACCTTGCTTCTTTATCACATCTGAAAAATGGTAGCACAATACCCCCTAGGGCATCAAAATTTGAGTAATTACTATATTTTCCTTCTTCAACATGTTTACTGTTCTCCTTGCCTCAATGACACAGTTTAAATTTAAATTACTTTGAGATAGAAGTAGATTCATAGATTCCAAGGCCAGAAGGGACCATTGTGATCACCTAGTTTGACCTCCTGCATAACACAGCCACAGAATTTCCCCAAAACAATTCTTGGAGTATAACTTATAGAAACATAGATAGGAGAAGAGTGAAAGAGAGCCCTATAGACACCATAAGTTATAAGAGGTTCATCTTTTATAAAATGTCTCATATCAGAAGAAAGAGCCACCCTCTGAAATTTCATCACTTTCTTATCCACAGTGCTAGTGAATTGCCTTCCTATAGTTCTTAAACACTTACTAAAATTTTACTTGTTGTGCAAATGCATACAGTTCTCTGTTTTCCAAGTACTTTGTCTCTAGTGTTATTGACGTATGACTGACATCAGCTGTTTTCATCTTATTCAAACTATATATTAAAAATTTTAAATTACAGTTCTTTTGAGAAGACACAAATGAAGCTTTACTGCCACCTCTTGAAAGAAGCAATTTTTAGGGCTATTAAATTACATATCTCTGTCCTCAGCCAATCATAAGAGAGTCATTCACTCACAAATCAACAATCAAACTTACCCTACACATTCAAAAAGATCAAAGTGCATTGCAACCAGTTCCACGCGCAGAGCCAGGTAGGCAGGCAGAACTTCAGAGTCTCAATGCGTGGATGAGACGATGGTGTAGAGAGGAGGGGTTTAGATTCATTAGGAATTGGGGCAACTTTTGGGATAGGGGGAGCCTATACAGGAAGGATAGGCTCCACCTAAACCAAAGTGGAACCAGACTGCTCGCACTTAACATTAAAAAGGTTGCAGAGCAGTTTTTAAACTAGGAGATGGGGGAAAGCCGACTGCTCCAGAGGAGCATGTGGATCGGACAGAGACTTGTCTTATAAGAGAGTCTATTGATAGAGATTCTCTAGGTTCTAGACAGGAACTGAGGATGGAAGAGGATAATGTAAGGGCCAGATCAGATGAGAAACATTCACATAAAGAATCGGACACATCAGAAAAGGGCAGACAAATAAACAGTGACAAGTTTTTAAAGTGCTTGTACACAAATGCTAGAAGTCTAAATAATAAGATGCCTCGTGATAAAGGAGGATATTGATATAATAGGTATCACAGAAACCTGGTGGACTGAGGACAATCAATGGGACACAATCATTCCGGTGTACAAAATATATCGGAAGGACAGAACAGGTCATGCGGGAGGCGGGGGGGAGTGGCACTATATGTGAAAGAAAATGTAGAATCAAATGAAGTAAAAATCTTAAGTGAATCCACGTGTTCCATAGAATCTCTATGGATAGTAATTCCATGTTCTAATAAGAATATAACATTAGGGATCTATTATCGACCACCTGACCAGGACAGTGATAGTCATGATGAAATGCTAAGGGAAATAAGAGAGGCTATCAAAATTAAAAACTCAATAATAGTGGGGGATTTCAATTATCCCCATATTGACTGGGAACATGTCACCTCAGGACGAAATGCAGAGACAAAATTTCTGGATACTTTAAATGACTGCTTCTTGGAGCAGCTGGTATGGGAACCCACAAGGGGAGAGGCAACTCTAGATTTAGTCCTGAGTGGAGTGCAGGAGCTGGTCCAAGAGGTAACTATAACAGGACCGCTTGGAAATAGTGACCATAATATAACAACATTTAACATCCCTGTGGTGGGAAGAACATCAAAACAGCCCAACACTGTGGCATTTAATTTCAAAAAGGGGAACTATGCAAAAATGAGGGGGTTAGTTAAACAGAAAAGGTACAGTGACTAAAGTGAAATCCCTGCAAGCTGCATGGGTGCTTTTTAAAGACACCATAATAGAGGCCCAACTTAAATGTATACCCCAAATTAAGAAACACAGTAAAAGAACTAAAAAAGAGCCACCGTGGCTTAACAACCATGTAAAAGAAGCAGTGAGAGATAAAAAGACTTCCTTTAAAAAGTGGAAGTCAAATCCTAGCGAGGTAAATAGAAAGGAGCATAAACACTGCCAAATTAAGTGTAAAAATGTAATAAGAAAAGCCAAAGAGGAGTTTGAAGAACGGCTAGCCAAAAACTCAAAAGGTAATAACAAAATGGTTTTTAAGTACATCAGAAGCAGGAAGCCTGCTAAACAACCAGTGGGGCCCCTCGATGATAGAGATAGAAAAGGAGCGCTTAAAGACGATAAAGTCATTGCGGAGAAACTAAACGAATTCTTTGCTTCAGTCTTCACGGCTGAGGATGTTAGGGAGATTCCCAAACCTGAGCCGGCTTTTGTAGGTGACAAATCTGAGGAACTGTCACAGATTGAAGTGTCACTAGAGGAGGTTTTGGAATTAATTGATAAACTTAACATTAACAAGTCACCGGGACCAGATGGCATTCACCCAAGAGTTCTGAAAGAACTCAAATGTGAAGTTGCGGAACTATTAACTAGGGTTTGTAACCTGTCCTTTAAATCGGCTTCTGTACCCAATGACTGGAAGTTAGCTAATGTAACGCCAATATTTAAAAAGGGCTCTAGAGGTGATCCCGGCAATTACAGACCTGTAAGTCTAACGTCGGTACCGGGCAAATTAGTCGAAACAATAGTTAAGAATAAAATTGTCAGACACATAGAAAAACATAAACTGTTGAGCAATAGTCAACATGGTTTCTGTAAAGGGAAATCGTGTCTTACTAATCTATTAGAGTTCTTTGAAGGGGTCAACAAACATGTGGACAAGGGGGATCCAGTGGACATAGTGTACTTAGATTTCCAGAAAGCCTTTGACAAGGTCCCTCACCAAAGGCTCTTACGTAAATTAAGCTGTCATGGGATAAAAGGGAAGGTCCTTTCATGGATTGAGAACTGGTTAAAAGACAGGGAACAAAGGGTAGGAATTAATGGTAAATTCTCAGAATGGAGAGGGGTAACTAGTGGTGTTCCCCAAGGGTCAGTCCTCGGACCAATCCTATTCAACTTATTCATAAATGATCTGGAGAAAGGGGTAAACAGTGAGGTGGCAAAGTTTGCAGATGATACTAAACTGCTCAAGATAGTTAAGACCAAAGCAGACTGTGAAGAACTTCAAAAAGATCTCACAAAACTAAGTGATTGGGCAACAAAATGGCAAATGAAATTTAATGTGGATAAATGTAAAGTAATGCACATTGGAAAAAATAACCCCAACTATACATACAATATGATGGGGGCTAATTTAGCTACAACGAGTCAGGAAAAAGATCTTGGAGTCATCGTGGATAGTTCTCTGAAGACGTCCATGCAGTGTGCAGAGGTGGTCAAAAAAGCAAGCAGGATGTTAGGAATCATTAAAAAGGGGATAGAGAATAAGACGGAGACTATATTATTGCCCTGTGTACAGATATGGTCTCCTCATCTCAAAAAAGATATACTGGCACTAGAAAAGGTTCAGAGAAGGGCAACTAAAATGATTAGGGGTTTGGAAAGGGTCCCATATGAGGAGAGATTACTTTTCAGCTTGGAAAAGAGGAGACTAAGGGGGGATATGATCAGGGCCGGCGCAACCCATTAGGCAACCTAGGTGGTCACCTAGGGCTCTGCTATTTTGGGGGTGCCGGCGCCCCGGCCGGCCGTTCAATTTTGGGGGCGGGACCTTCCACCGCCACTGTTGGGGGTGGCATTTCGGGGGCGGGACCTTCCGCCGCCTAGGGCGCCGGAAGAGCTGGCGCCGCTACTGGATATGATAGAGGTATATGAAATTATGAGTGGTGTGGAGAAAGTAGCTAAGGAAAAGTTATTTACTTATTCCCATAATACAAGAACTAGGGGACACCAAATAAAATTAATAGGCAGCAGGTTTAAAACAAATAAAAGGAAGTTCTTCTTCACACAAAGTGCACAGTCAACTTGTGGAACTCCTTGCCTGAGGAGGTTGTGAAGGCTAGGACTATAACAGCGTTTAAAAGAGAACTGGATAAATTCATGGAGGTTAAGTCCATTAATGGCTATTAGCCACGATGGGTAAGGAATGGTGTCCCTAACCTCTGTTTGTCAGAGGTGGAGATGGATGGCAAGAGAGAGATCACTGTTAGGTTCACTCCCTCTGGGGCACCTGGCATTGGCCACTGTCGGTAGACAGGATACTGGGCTAGATGGACCTTTGGTCTGACCCAGTACGGCCGTTCTTATGTTCTTATGTTTAACGTATAAGCCCCCATTCTACACATCCAAACACAATGAGACTGGTTGTGTTTGCCTTTATGCTGGTGTAAATCAGGAGTAACTCCAATGAAGTCAGTGGCTTTATATGACTGTAAACCGGGGGTAGCGTTGAGGAGAATCAGGCCCAACAGTCCCACTTCAAAGACTTGGGGGAAATTTTTACTGTGGCATGGAGATTAGACACATAAGGATAGTTAGGAACAACTACATTTATGTGCTTTGATAGTCTCTGAGTTTCTTTTATAATTACCAGTAGAACTGGCAATAGTTGACATCCTTATTGATTGTAAAAAGAGAGAGGCAAAGTATTGAATGGGCATAGAGAGTGAAATATTCTCTCATCCCTGGAGACCAGGTCTACACTTAAAACTTTTGCCAGTATAGTAATGTTGGTTAGAGTATGATTGTCATTTTTATAACATTTTTATACTGACCTAAGTCTTAGGATAGATGCCGTTATACCAGCAAAAAAGTGCTTTTGTCAGTACAGTTTATTTTGTTTGGGGAACTGGTATAAGCTATACCACCCAAAGCACCCCTTGGCCAGTATACACTAGGAGGCTTTACCTGTGTAGCAGTGTGGTGAAACTTGCACCAGTGCTGTTGCTTTTCTTTTGATACACACAGGATTTCAGTCATTCCCTCAACATTTACAAGCACCAGATGTACCAAAAAATAGTAAGAGACAAATATTAAAACAAAAAGTACCCTGGAAGTCAATAACATCTTTTCATCTTGCACAAATAGCTACACGTACAACCTATTAATGATAAAACCAAAGATTGAAATAAGCTAACATAGATAACACAAGGGCACCAAAAAAGCCCTTAATAGAAACCAGTAAATGTTTTATTTAATTTTAAATGTTATTAAACAATAAACACATGGCTGGGTAAGTTTCTGACTGCAGCAGAAGTAGTGTGGTCAATTGAGCAGGGTGCCTCAACCCCTGTTGCATGAGGTCTCCCAATGCCACAGTGTAGAGGGGAATTTGGCAAGGAACCAAGTGTATGTGTCCATGACTACATGTCTCTACTTGCCATTCTTTTCCATCGTGATGATGAAAGGTTATAAAAGACACAAGAGCTACTGCAGCCCTGATGCTGCAGTGGCTGCCATGGAGAAGCTTTGCTGCCATTTCATGCCTTTTGGAGGGTATTGGGAAGGATTCATTTTTCTTCCCATCCATTGCAACCCACAGAACTCTCCAGCATACAACACTGTTAGTGTTATTGTTCAGCAGTAGGTTTTTTGGCACAGAAATTAGTTTATTGCTTATTACACTGAGATAAAATAAGGCTTTTTGTTTATGTAGTTCCACATATGTTGAGTAGGTTTTGCTACTAGCCATTAGCAATACCCTTATTTGATAAACCTCTTGCAGTAAGAATTAATCTTGTCTTTTCTTTATTGACAGAATTTGGTATTTTTGGAATGTTAAAGTAACCCACTTTGCTTTTAGTTCTCATAATGGAGTATATAATCTATATACCTCATCAGGGTTGCTATGGTAAAGCTTCACAGTAATTTCCTTTATAAACCCCATTCATCTTTTACAGTATTGGATTATAACAGTTTTAATCTGGAGGAATTTAAACATAGCATTAGAACATTAAGTATTAAAAATTCTACAATGTTCAGGATGGAGCATACAAAAAATTCAAAGGTATTACAGACAGTCCCTTCTTTTATTCAATTTACTGAGACTAGAAGGAAGGAGTAAGGATGGAATTAGCCGTACATCTTTAATTTCCTGGTTTATATAATAATGTATATATTATTAAACTTCAGCTTTTGTGTTTCGTTTCCTTCACTTTCAGATTTATAAAAATTAAATGCAAAATCCCTATGTAATACAATATTAATTGCACACAGTTCAAGGTAAAATGAATCAGAAAAAAAGGAAAAGTTAAGTAGTAAAGGCTATGGGCACAAGACCAAAACGGGAGCTTTAAGGCAGATTTTAAAATACATTTTTGGCCTCTAAATCCTAGATTTAAAATATATTTTTGTTTGCTTTTTTTGCATTATACATTCACAACTTGTCTGCTAAGAAAAAAGGGGACAGCTGGAGAAATGGTAGGGTTATGATATTGGAGATGCAATGCAATGAAATCTAACTAAAGGGAAAACTATTTTTGTTAAAGATTCCATGCCTCTTCAGTTACAGGCTGATGGAGCTTCTCATATAGATGAGACCTCCAGTAAGTGTTCCAGTAAAATCAGGTAACACTGGACTTACTATGTATTTATATACATCAACAAACTTTCAGGCCTCTGTTATAAACCATAAAGCAGTAAAACTGTTCACAAGCCTATTTTGCCCCCTTTGGAGGTCACCATAAAGTTTACATACCAGAGACACAAGCAGAAAAGACACTGGGTGGATATTTCTCAGTCTGCTCTAAGAATTTAATGTTATGCACCATATGGTCAGAAGCACCATAACTGATGTTTTTAAAACAGTTATCTAATGGCAGAGCCAAAACAATTTCAGTAAGCAGTAAAGCTGCTGAGGAGCAGGTGGGAAGTCCTGAAAGTCACATTAATAAATAAGTAAATAAAGCAAACTGTAGTCATACTCTGTATTCTGATTGAAACTCCCCCAAAACAGTAGACGTACAGGGTTCAATTCCTCCTGCATCCAAGCTCCATTTTGCATTGGGGGGTGGCCATCAAGCAGCCAGTTATGACTCCTTGATTCCACGCCCCCCGGAGGAGGCTGCACACCACAGTCTGGGGACCATTGGTGTAGCCACAGACCTTAACCACTTACTACAGTGCCTTGAACTGGAACACAGAGTAGAGGGTGAACCTGGGTGTCGCTACCAACTACTGCAGAGTGGTACTGCTTGAAGCAGTGAACTAGAAGACTACCTGAGTCACTGCAGGAGTCACAGGGTCAGGGAGGCAGGCGTGAGGACTGCCTGATGCTGCTTGAGCATTCCCAAAAGGGAATCACAGTGTGACCTGGTCAGAGGCCTGAGTCATGATGCAGCCGTGCTGTGACTCTGTGAGCAGGAGGAGAGCTGAAGATGGTAGACAGAAGAAAGGGGGTGCTGAACTGGGCAAAGCTAATCTCCAGGACTGCCCAAAGAGGGTGCCACCCAGCGGTGAGTAGAGAGCCCTAGGACACCATCTCTAATACTCAATCACTTTTGTAAAAAAGCTGCTTTATTGTGTACCCAATTAGGGTTGCCACCCATCCGGGTTTTACTCGGACAGTCTGGTTTTTGACTTCTGTGTCCGGATGCCATTTAGGTAGAGGTCCCCAAATTGTGGGGCAGAGGGGTGTGGTGGGACTGTTGGGGGGGGGCACAGAGGGTCTAGGCCAGCACCCATGAGGGGCAGGGTGGTAGCACCACCCCTACCCCAGCTCTGCTCCCACCCCAGCCATGGAACCAGCTCCCGGCCCGTGACGGGCCTCATCCCCAGCCTCAGCACAGCTCCACATCTGGATGGGGGCCCGGCTGCCGGCCGCCACCACAGCCCGGGTGTGGCTCTGCTCTGTCCCAGGACTGAGGCTGTGGGCAGGGTGGGGCTGGGAGTGGAGCCACACCAGGCTGTGGGCCTGGATGTCAACCCCCACTGTGGTCTGGTTGTGGCTCCACCCCTGACCGCGGATCAGTCCATAGACCCTGCCTCCTTACCCCTGTGTGTGTGCCCCTGCCCAGCCATGCCTGGCTCTGGGGGTGGAGGGGGGAGTGGCAGGGACAGGGGTAAGGGGGCAGCAGGGCCCTCAAAAGTTTGGGGACCGCTGCATTTAGGGTTGCCAAGTGCCTGGTTTTCACCCAGAAAGTCCAATCTAAAAGGGAACCTGGCAGTGTCTGATCAGATGTACTGACCGGACATCAAAAACCTCGTTAAAGTGGGGTGGGGGGGGGGGAGGTGCCAGGTCATTAACCCACACTAGCCCCTGCACAACTGGGGCCATCTCCTATCTGCAGGTTTATTTCTTGTCTGGCTGCAGCAGCTCCCATCACAGTTCCAGAGCAGAGGGAGTCCAGCTGGGTAGGGGGAGGGAGGTGGAGATGATCCAGCAAGCAATGGAGGGAGGGGGGGAAGAGGTAGAACAGGCGTCCTGAAGGGTCCGATTATCACAATTAAAAAGGTGGCAATACTATAACCAATAGAACTAAGATATTCTGTAGAGCAGTAAGTGTTGTGGGCAACTGGAACATCAGTAAGCACAGTTCCATTCGCTCTATTGCCCTTTTCAGCTTGGACCTTCTGCTTGTCTCCAACTTCATTTTAATCTTGATTTTGAACTCTCTTCTTCCCACCTTTCCTATGCCAGTAAATCTTCCTGTCTCCAGTTCTACAATATTTTTTATTCAGATTCCTGCCTTAAATCCTTAGCCATCACTTCTCACTGTGAGTGTTGCAATTCCCTTCTCTATGGCTTCCCCAGAGCTCTGCGCTCCATATTCCAGTATGTGCAGTGTGCTGCTGCATGCTTTGTCACACATACAAAGAAGCAGGTAGGACTATGTAACCATCATCCCAAAATTCCAGGATGTAGTTGAAAATTACCTTCTGTTTCTTTTTTTCATGCACTCATTGAATTGCTCCATCCAGCTTGATGGATTATTTCTTTATTTTGTATATTATCATCTTTAAAAAAAAATCAAAGTTGTTGGGAGGGTTTTTTTTTTTTTAAACCCACACCATTTTGGCATAACTATATGGAGCTGTACTCTGCAACCATCATAACCCTTCACTTCACCAATGTAAGTTTTTAAAATACTGGAGGTAAGATCTTACCCGTGCCTTTTGCTCCATCTCCATCATTAGTCTTTCATGTTGCTCAGCTATCGCCAGTGTTGCAGAATGGACTTTCTGATAGATCATCTCTCCTTCCCTCGTCTGAAAGGTGAACAGTCCTTCTCCTGTGTCACACATCCTGGGATAAGATTTAGGGAGTGGGAGGAATGAAAAAAAAAGTGAGTACTTGTTTTATAACAGTTAAAAATTAATGCACTGACCTCTATAATTCATGTGCTCACCCTGCTGTTGGAAATGACTTCTCAATTTTCATAGCTAAATTTGTGGCATTTTGAACCTCTGCATGATTACTTCTACCAGCGAAGAAATGTATTCTGAGAGACATGTGTGTGCAGAACTTCATGAATGTAGCCTTTAGATTCAATTTTCAGGGGGTAGCTGTGTTAGTCTCTATCCACAAAAACAACAAGGAGTCCAGTGGCACCTTAAAGACTAACAGATTTATTTGGGCATAAGCTTTCGTGGGTAAAAACCCTCACTTCTTCAGATTCAATTTTAGTCATCCAGTCAAAATAATCTGAACCGAATGAGAGGAGTCTTTATAATAAAATAAGAAACCTCTAGTAATGCAGTCAACTATTTATGGCATTGTTTCAGATGTCTGTACTGGTGACTAGGCAATTAAATTTAATTCCCTTAACCACTTCATTACTGCCAAATGTACAAGGTACATCATGCCTCCATTGTGCTGATATTTTAACAGCACATTGGCACTTCAAAAATGCCATTGTGGTCTATCACTGGAAAGAGGCTGTATTGAGAGCGAGCATTAAGGGGATTAAGAGATAATATTCATATTGTTGGAGTTTATTTGCACTAGGCAGTTTATACAACTAGTCTGATGATTACAGAAGCCATTCAGTATGAATACATTCTGTACTGTGAATATTATTTGTATTATACAATTAGATTAAAATAATGCAAATCACAATATAAATAAAAATAATATTTTCTTCCTTTGTGAAGGTAAGTGCTGTGCTAGCTTTCTCTCAGGACTCCCACGACAATACATGGAGGAAGAAGAGAGGTAGATAAGATGAATAACTGAGCTGGAAAGATTTTTAAATGTGAATAAACATTCAAGGACAGGTGGTTAGAATGAATATTTGTTCAAGAGGAAGAACTATGTGAAGGAGACATTTAGGGCCCCAGTTTCCAAACGACCTGCAACTTTGCCTCTGCAATATTGCATGTGCCCCCATAAAGTCTACATTTATGCATGCAAATAGAATTTGCTCAGATAATTTGAGTAGTCAGCCCACTAGGTGGTTTGAGCATGCAAAAATCAGCACATACATAATTGTGTGTGCAATTTTAGAGGCTGAGTTGAAATCGGTTTGTTAATTTGGTTCAGTATTAACAATCAAGAGTTTTGGTATCATTTGAGATAGGAAAATATTTGATTTTCTGGGCCATTAGTAAACAAATTTTTTCAACTGCTCAATAATTTCTGTTAAATGTATAAGACAAAGATTTTGAAAAGTGACTAGTGATTTTGCACATCTCCGTTTTTTGATGACCCACTTGAGATACCTTTAAGGGGCCTAATTTTTCATAAAGGGCATAGCACCCACCTTCTGAATGTTTTCAAGTGCTTCACGTCTAGCAATGAAAAATCAAGGCACCCCAAATAACTAGTCACTTTTCAAAATCTTGGCCTTTTAAAAGTTCCTACAGTTTTATTGATTTTTCTTATAAAAATCTTAAAAGTTGCTTTTACATTAATAAACAAATTTCTAATTCTACATAATGAGCTTATTTACCCTGTTTTAATAAACATCCATGAATAAATCCCCCTCCCAGACTAGACATATGCATTAAAGCTGGTCAAAAAATTTCAAAATTCAAAATTTCAAGGAATTTTGTGTCGAAATTTGACAAAAAGGATAAAAATTATATGAAAGTTACATTGTTTTTTATTACTAACTTTAATGTAACTTTCATATAATTTTTAGCCTTTTTTGTCAAAAATTTGACACAAAATTCCTTGAAATGTTGAAAATTTCTGACCAGCTTTAATATTAGTAACACCTCCTGCAGTCCTTAATCTTATTTCTGTACTGGATTATTGTATTACATATTTATGAAGAGGCTTAAACTGATCGGCTGGGCCCTTTGATGACATCAAGACTGATCTTTACATAAAACATCAGGTGAGCATCAGTTCAGCAGTTTTTCCTGGAAGGTGCACAAGAACAGTCAAGATCAATCTCCAAAAATTGTTTCAAGGGATGTGGTGGGGAGGAAGCGTGGAGGAAAGATTTTTGGTGCAAATACTTGCTAACAGTCAATAGAGATGTGCAGTTGAAAAGAAAAAAAAGAAAATAAAGAGTCACACTCTTTAGAAAGTCCAAACTCACTATAATATACTGTATTTATCACCACACTTCCAAAACAAAAAACAACTAAACAAACAAGATTCAATCTGTTTAGACAAGGAGGAGTAGAGGGTTACTAGCAAGATTGGCATTAATTCAATCAGCCAATTTGAAGGTAAAAATAAAAATATTTGTATTAAATTCTACTGGAGACTAAGATCTTTCTGTAAACATTGAAAATATTTTATGTATTTAGCCACAAGTCTCCAAGGAGCTTCTGGTACAAATGAAATGTCTCAAGAGATTTGAGACATTAAAGCAACAACATTTTGGTTCCCTTAGGGCATCATATAGCTGGCATTCAGCTCCTGTGTAAAGAGATCTTAATAAAATCCAAACAGCGTGAAATGGAAAGTCTGGAAAAAATGATGAGTTTCACAAACTGAAACAAAACACTATCTCTTTGTTGGTTTCAGAGGAGGAAAAAAAATCAACAGGGATCACAATAAGAAAATAGTGAACAGGGCTTGATTAAGATTCAAGAGTTAAGCTGCTTATTTTAACAAAGCAAAGCATAATCACCAGCCAGAGCCAATACAATCAAAATCTACTATCAAACTAAAAAACAGGAAACAATGAAGCTGGCCCATGCGGTGGTATGGCAGCTGTCCATGCTGGTGAAGCCTAGCGTGGAGGTTGTATCTTCCAGTTGGAACCAGAAAGTGTAGTGTGCTATATTTATGCCAACATGAGGGAAGCTATTTATGGTCTTCCAATAAATGTACTGTGTTTCCCTAGCTAAGGATTCACTATACATGCAACTGCTCAAAAGAGGGCAGAGGGGAATAATGGGCCTCATCCTCTAAGGTGCTGTGCGGGCTTAACACCCTTTGAAGTCAATGGGATTTGAAGGCAATCAGCACTAGAGCTGGTCCAAATTTTTTTGTCCAAAAAATGTTTCTGTTGAAAATTGCCATTGTGTTCGAACCAAAACAAATGAGGCAATGTAGGGATTTGAACCACGGTCTCCCACATGCCAGATGATCACCCTAACCATTGGGTTATTGGCTACAGGTGCACTCATTTTTTTACAAAAAAATTTGAAAGGTCTTGGTTTTGTTCCACATCAGAACAAAAACAAATTTCAAATATTTTTGCAAAATGGAATTGTTTTCCAGCCAACCCTACTCAACACCGTGCAGGGCTGACCCTTATAAAAGGAAAATGGTCTCTGGAAAGACTCGGTGGGACAAAGCTCCCTTGCTTCCACATGAGCTTAGCATAGACAATTACTCTCTAAAGGAGGTGAGTCCATTCCATGGATAGTATAGAGCAGAGTCTTTTTGCTCAGCGGTCTGGAATATTATGATACAGAAAGGTAACCCTAATTATTTAGATTGTTTCCCTCAGATGGCAAGTGGTTAGACTAGAAATAAAAGTCCAAGAACAATGGAATGTATATTGGCACACTGTGGGCTAGATTCACCCCAGCTGGCACAGGGAGATGCAAATTTAACCAGAGAAACCAGCTATAGCCTCAGGTGTGGGATTGACTCTTAGGGGTGGAGGTGGGGGTTAAGGAGGGAAGACAGGTGTTTTTACCACTGTTGGTCTACCCCAGGAACTATGCTGGGAAAGGGCAGCTTTACTTTCCTCCAGGAGCTCCATAGTAACCTTGCCAGCAGAGACTGCCAAGCATACATAGAATCAGCACATCTCTAACTGCTCTGCTTATTGTCTGGCTATGCCAAAAGAAGGACAGGAGACATTTGACATGGGTTTATTTAATCAGGCTGCAACTTTATTATTAGATATCTAGGATTAACCGGCAGATAAAAGTGTACAGTGCAGGTAACCCCATGTTTATGACGTAATTACCCAGGGGGCTTTTACCAGCTCCCCCTCTTTTCCCCTCCAGCAAATCCATTGCTGGGACCTTACCATCCATCCCCCCGCACCTCGTAGGAGGGTTAAGGTGGGCTATAAGAATGGGGGGTTGACTCCCTGCCATACCATTCATAGGAGTCCCCAACCACCCCCCATGCGTTCCTTTAATGAACACCTCTTTTTATGTCCTTTTCCAAGCCATTTATCCGGTCACTGTATACCTTTCCTATGGAGTACCTGCACTGGACATCTGCCCTACATTTAAATAATGAGTTGCGACATATGGTCTACCGTCCGCCATGCATGAACAGAGCCCACCTGAACCTGCTGTGGGAAAGGCGAAGAAAACCTCAACTACACCCAAGCCAATATGGTGGTACGGGCAAAATTCCTTCCCAGCCCCCCTAAACAAGGGAAGGCTAGCATAATGCCCACAGTAGGTGTTGACCAAACCTGGTATTTTACCATCTAAAAGGGGAGGGAAGGTGGGTCCTGCTTCAGTCTTGGTCCATGCAAGATGGGAGGCTTCAGGCGCAGATCCACCCCCTTTAAGCCCTGCATTCCCAGGGGATGAGTCAACAACCATGCTAGGGTGACCAGAGGTCCGGATTTTATAGGGACAATCCCGATATTTGGGGCTTTTTCTTATATAGGCGCCTATTACCCTCTACCCCCATCCTGATTTTTCACACTTGCTGTCTGGTCACCCTAGACCACGCTGACCCTTTTTGCAGCAGTTTCCCCCACCCCCTCTTCCCACCAGCCATAAAGCACTGTTCCCTTCATTCGGCCAGCCAGCCAAATACTCCCCCCCACTTAAAGGTGCACGGCAGTCACACACACACCAGCACTGACCAGGATACAATGCCCTGCACAGCCCTTTTTATCCCCCATTATTCTGTCCTCCACTTCTCCGTTGCACTGGTCCACTACAGCGTTGTCACTTTTCAGACTGCAAGGCCTTTACAACGAAACTGCCTCCACCTCACCACAAGCTGCGCACCCTGGTTTACACTGGCAGAAGACAGCACAAATGGAGGTGAATTGAGTGCTATGTTACAATTTGGGAAAAAGCAAAGATTCTTGCACATTCAGGTCCTGGGTTACAGAGAAATCTGTTTGCTGATTTCTTGTTTATTCAAAAACATAAGAAATAACCCAAAGAGAAAGAAGATAAACAGCATTCATCAGATTAATTTAACTGTGATCAAGGGAAAATTTGGAGGTCTGAAGATAAGTCTCATTTTGCCAACTAGTTTCTCTCTAAACCTAAAGTGAATGTTTACGCACTTTCCAGTGTTAAGACAGAGCAGGAACTCCAAACCAGACAATCACATTCTTATGTCCTAAAACCCCAATGGTATTCTGTACAGTTTTTAAAATTTATTATTATACAAGGTGATGAAATTCTTAAGAGTACATCTTTTGTGCACTGCAGCTCTGGGTAATTAACAGTTTTTTTCAACTAACAGTTGAACCTTTATTTTGTCATTTACCTACACTGGCATTTTGTTCCTTTGCAGAGTTGTGTCAGGAGACAAATAATCACTATTATGAAACACATTATGGTGGGTATGAGCACAGCTTTTATGTGGATGCACAGAAGAAATATGCAAAGAGAAAGAGGGGAAGAGAATAAAAATGTTCATACTATGTCAAATTAATGGTCCATCTAGCCTAGTACCCTGTCTTCTGACAGTGGCCAATGCAAGATGCTTCAAAGGGAATGAACAAAACAGAACAATTATTGAGTCAGTCAATTATAGCATCTGGCAGTAAGGATTAGAGGTTAAAGCTGGAAGTGGACAAAAAATTTCAAATGAAAAAAATTTTCTTTGGAAAAATAGCCTTTCAAAATAGACTTTAATGCCAGAAGAGACCCTCATGATCATCTAGTCTGACCTCCTGCACATTGCAGGTCACAGAACCTCATGCACCCACACCTCTAGCTGAGTTACTGAAGTCCTCAAATCATGATTTAAAGACTTCAAGTTACAGAGAATCCACCATTTACACTAGTTTAAACCTTCAAATGACCTGTGCCCCATGCTGCACAGGAAGACACTTTTTACCCAGAATTGCTGACACTATCAACATTTTTCATTTCCTGCAAAATGTTTATAATTTTGTGTTTAAATTTGGTACAGTAGAACCTCAGAGTTACAAACACCAGAGTTACAAACTGACCAGTCAACTGCACACCTCATTTGGAACCAGAAGTATACAATCAGGCAGCAGCAGAGACCGGAAAAAAAAAAGGGGGAAATACAGTACAGGACTGTGTTAAATGTAAACTACTAAAAAAAAAAGGGAAAGCAGCATTTTTCTCCTGCATATTAAAGTTTCAAAGCTGTATTAAGTCAATGTTCAGTTGTAAACTTTTGAAAGAACAACCATAACATTTTGTTCAAAGTTATGAACATTTCAGAGGTAAGAACAACCTCAATTCCCATTGTGTTCTTAATTCTGAGGTTCTACTGTATATAAAAAATGTTGATAACCATTTTGATTTAAAAAAATCAAATATTTTGGATAAATGGTCAATTTCAAAATCCAATGATACTAAAATAACTTCAAAAACATTGTCATTTTCATGATTTTTGAACTGTTGATTGGCTTTAGTTATGCACAGAACTAAGATTGGACTACTTTTCCTGCCTCTGCCACAGATTTGCTCTCCGACCTTAAATAAGTCACTCTGGCCTAAATTATCACAACTGTTTTCTGACTTTGGGTGCCTCAATTTATTTACTGGAAAGGGGAGGAGGGATAAAGTGCAAGTTGTTTGTATTATTACAGAATGGATCAGATGGATGAATAGACAAACATTGACCGGAAGACTTATGGTATGATCTGATACAACATACAATATAAAGTTATGTATAAAATATGAAGCTATGTGTGAGGACATCAGATTTGTTTATACTTTATTCTCTAGAGAATAATCAATATCAGTTTGCAGATTTTTAATTTATCATATTACAGTATGAATAAGACAGGAGTTACAGGAAATACCTGAGTTATTAGCATGAAGTTCTGCTCATTGACTCTGTTAGATTAATTGTTGGCAAGCTGTGGCACAGCGAACACCATTTTAAAGCTAATTTTCCAGAACAGTAGCAAATGTTTCTATTATCCCAGTAAATGAACAACAAAATATTCATCTGTTTTCATATTTGATATGTGCAGCCATACATCATACTAAACTGGGGATTCAATATGCAGTATCGTATTTGCAGATGCCCACTATTATCTACAGAATACTTAACTTCAGGGGTGAAAGTGGGCTGGTACGGGCCAGTACGGCATACCAGTAAGAAGCCGGTACTGGCCCGTACGCAGCCCACGTCGCTGCCCCTTTAACGTCACTGCCTCTTTTGCCGACGGGGGAGGCATTTAACATGATTGCCCCTTTTGCCCCCGGGCTGCTGATGGGGGGGACAAAAGGGGCAGCTGCCCCGGGGCCAGTGATTTAAAAGGGCCTGAGGCTCCCAGAGCCCTGGACCCTTTTTAATTGCCGTTGGAGCCCCAGGTGGTCAGGGACAGGCAGTGTGGATGGGCTGGCTGGGGGAGGCTGACCCCCCAGCCCCGCCCCTTCCACCTGAGGCCGGCCCCTGTACTGGTAAGAATTTAATATTACTTTCACCCCTGCCTGAACTTACCACTTTGGGCCTGATTCAAAACCCGTTGAAGTCAGTGGGAAGATTCCCACTGATTTCAGATCAGATCCTTCAGAAAAAAGGGGAAATTAACATTCCACAAAATAGAAACCCTGGAAGGCATTTCATCTTGAAATGTTGTCACAGCATTAGCTCACCAATTAGCCTTAACTGTAGAGTCACTACTAGAAGCTCCGGTTGCATGGATAAGAAAGACATCTAAGATGACAGCACAGAGTAGATTGGAAGTAGATCAATTATGAAAATTACCCTGACTTACTCATATGTTCCAAATACTTGCTTTAGTCTGAACCTGTTTGTATCATTTCTAAAATTAACTTTTTTTTGTATGGATGCAAACATCAAACCCTCAAACCAGACACGGACTACTTTTGAGAAAGCTGATGATAACATAAATAATGCATGGACTTGATTGCTAACATTTACAGATGGCACTTCTCTCACAAAGGGAGCTTGATTCTTTCAAGTCATGGTTGTGATGTTTTTTGTAAAGTTTAATGGACATACAACACAATATTCAGTCACTGTACTTAAAAAACCAAGAGTTTGACTTTCCCTTATGTTTTTAAACATATCTATATATAAGATCCTAATAAGAAAGGCACAAAACAAAAGCAAGCAAAGCAGATTATAGGTATTACTTTTTATTCGGTTATCTAAACATGTATTTAATTAAAAGATTTACCCTTTTATTAGGTTAAGGAGCAAAGTACATTTTCAGAGAGTAGTGCAGAATGCTGAAATACTGCCACTGACTTTAATAGGAGTTGTCCATCTAAAACTTTTTAGAATGTTTGAACATTTAGGGGCAAGGGAGCTGATTTTCAGAAGTGCTGAACACTCAAAAAATTAAATGAAAATAATCGGAGCTGTGGATGGTCAGTGCCTCTGAATATCAGCATGCGAGTCTTAAGTAACACTACATTAAGCAATGGAAATCAATGATAAGAATGGACTGCATTTATAGAGATTGTTGTAATTTAATTTCCTATTTTAGTGGGATCAGTGGGAGGAATTTCTGTGGTGTTAAGAGTGTGTGTGTGTGTGTGTCTGTGTTAAACTTCTGAATCCTGCAGTTGCTTCGCACAAGTTTAATGGGAAATGTGATGGGTAAGGAAGTGATCCAGTATCTATTTAAGTTAATGGTAAATCTCCCATTGATTTCAGTGGTGCATAATCAGGCATTAAATGAGTAAAGAAAAGTGTATAATATTGAATAGCCAAATGAGTTAAACAAATATGTAGGCAATTATAACAGTGCGGGACTAGGACTATCTAGAGCAGTGGTGGGCAACCTGCAGCCCGTCAGGGTAAGCCACTGTCGGGCCGCCAGAACGTTTGTTTACATTTGCACGGCCGCCCGCAGATCCCAGAGGCCACGGTTCGCTGTTCCTGGCCAATGGGAGCTGCGGGAAGATATTACCTCACCCATCTTGTATCTCTCAATATAGTGTGATTTTCATCTTTTCTCAGGCAAGATGTACAAGCCAAGGGTTTCAAAAGTGACTAGAGAATTTGGGTACCTCAATGTTTGAATGTTAACTTGGAATACTCTAAAATGGTCTGATTTTCAATGTGGTGTGCCTCACTTTAAAAAAGTGAGAAGCACCATACTGAAAATCAGTCCCCTTTAAGGAGTTCCAAGCTGAGCACTCAACAAATGAGGCAACCAGAATCACTACTCATTTTTGAAACTTTCAGTCTGTCTTCAAATAAAGGGTGACATTTAGGTAGATTAATTCCTACATATTTCTAATTAAAATGTATTTTGATTTTAAGAGCCCCCTGAATATGACAGTGTTAATTTAATTAAAGAAATAAAAATGCTTAGTCTGTCATTTCACTAATGTGAGGTGTGATTAAAACCATATACATTTTTTAAAATATGTAATTAGTCAAAAATTAGCCCCTGAACAGTCTTCACTTAACCCATTTAATAAACTGAGCTGAATGAGCTAAGAACAACAAATAAAAACATTACAGACTCATGGCAGGGTCTTTAGTGCCTGAGGCAACTTGATTAATTGTGATGGCAGAAAGACCTGTGAAAACTCCATTCTTGAGTCTCAATTCTGTCTGCTGAAGAAACTGATAAGAACATGAACAATTATCACATGCACATTTTACTCCTCTGATTCCATTGCTCTTGTATTCTGGCTTTCCCATTTTAGTTGCTTAGCCTGAGATTCTGTCATTTAGTAATATTAGTCAATTTGGGGCTGACTTGGGGGAAAACTCAGGCACAGCACCACCTAAAAGTATTTTAACAGGGGGATAAATGTATTGGCAGTGAAATAGCCTCTGATGTTCTGCACTATTCTCCTCCACAAGGGGATGGGAGAGCGTCAGAGGATCTTATAGCAGTGTATCCATGAGCCTCTCCCTGAACCAACTTCATTCTGCTCCCAAACACCTCCTGCACACCAAAACGCAGGAAGCCCACCTGACATTGTGCTTGATGCTACAGGAAGGGTGTGCCATTCCCAAATCTTGTCCTCACCTTTCCTGCACAGCAGAACCACATTGATTCTACAGCCAGCCTGTCCGCTGTAACCATAGAAGGAGGAGCTAGGTTTGCCCCTTAGAGAAGGTTATAGATGATGCAAGCATCAGCCCACTTCCTATACCCCTCATTCTCCATGTGGGGATGGATAAGTGCTGTAACAGCTGACTACATCACAAGTGCAGATGACATACGGGAGTAGAAGTAAATTCTATTGATAAGAGTTTGAAATGAATGTTAGTACAGGTCAGGATTAGGTGATATTAGTGGGAGGAAAAGGTAATTTAGTGCTACAGCATCTGTTTTTGCTTGCCATTTTAGGATTTAGACTGGCACCTGCTGTCTCAGTTGTGATCTTTTACTGTTTAACATGGATGTAAAATTTGGTGGGAGATTAGCTGGGAGGTATCTGAGAATAGCAGTTAGAGCAAGGTCCATTTTGGAGGGTTCAGAAAAGTCTCTTTCCCATCGACTTCTGCAGCACCTTCCTACTTCTCACCCAGGTCTATGTTCTTCACTTTCAACTACTGGTAAGCCTTCCTTTGAAGGCTCAGCATGTCTGATATCATCTTTTACTAGGACTCGTGGCTGTTTCTTTTTACATATCTCTGTGTGCTTCAAAGGCATATGTGGACTCTGGGATACCACCAACAAGGCAGCCGAAGAGAGATATGGACTGTAAGAACTTAACCAGGGGAACAGCTGGACTGAGAAATGAAGTCAGCTAGTGTCCTTCCTCTGTCTTGAGGGCATGAGATGGTCAGATGCCATATACAGAGCTAGAACAGTTATTCCCAGGACAAGGGTGGTGGAAAAGAGATGGCATCTCCCTTTAGAAATAGAACTTCTGAGGTGTGGGAGAGCGAGAGAGCGAGAGAGAGCGAGAGAGAGAGAGAGATAACTGTTGTGGAGTATTTAGCTATGTAACTAAGACATTTGTTTTCTGTGCATTTGTACCTTTGACTCTCTAAAGACTGCTATTTGTGGAGTGTGGCAGCCATTTTGTGTTCAGTTTAGTGAGATTGTCAGAGGAGACATACAAACACTGTGCTGTCTCATGGACATTTAATGTTTATTCTTTCTTATTTTGCTGTTCCGTCAATCTGAAATAAAGTAAAAAAAGAAAGCTTAACTCTCTCACCAACAGAAGTTGGTCCAATAAAAGATATTACCTCTTCCACCTTGTGTCTCTCATCAGAAATAAAGGTAATTCTGACAAAGTATGTTTGTTCTTTGTGCACAAACGCCATACATGACATACCCTCTTCGGGGACGATCTATCAAGGAAGGTGCACAGAACTCCTCTTAGAGATGACCAACACAAAGATATATATCCTCACTGAGGGGCCACATGACTTGCCCAGTCCAGCCATCAACATGTGCTAACTAGGCTCCCCCAAATGTTCTCTCTCTGTGAAAAATGAAAAGGCAAGATATGTATGACACTGGCAGGCCAGGTACCAGCTCATGCCAATGTCCCCATATCTCAGCTGGACATTGGGGGGGTCGCGGGTGCTGGGGGGGTGGCCTGTGACCCCTGCTGGTGCTATGGGGGGAGAGGCGAGCCACAGCATATGGCCCGGGACCTCTACTGGTGCTGGGAGGGGAAGGGTTGGCGGGGCTCGCAGTCTCCCTATCCAGGTCCACGTGTCCCTGCAGCTCCTAGCAGGAGGGGTGGACAAGGGAGCTCCACGAGCTACTACTCCCACAAACGCTGACTCAGCAGCTCCCATTGGCCAGGAACCGCAGCCAATGGGAGCTTCAGGGGCAGTGCCTACGGGTGCGGAGTCCTCTGGCCCCTCCGCCTAGGAGCTGCAGGGACATGCCAGTGGGAGCTGGGGGCCCCCACCCCTAGGTAAGCACCACCCTGTACACCAACCCCCTGCCCCAGCCCTGAGCCCCCTCCCACACACCCAAACTGCTGCTGCTGGCCCAGGGGCTCCCCAGCCAGGCAGTCCCTGAGCCAGCACCAGCAGCTGAAGAAGTCATGGAGGTCATGGAAAGTCATGAAATCCGTGACTTCCATGACCTCCGTGACAGACACGCAGCCTTAGTTAATATTGAGAAATGGTTTCGATTAAATTGAATACTTGTAAATTGCTGTGTGCACTAATCTTACTTGCAATATCTGTGTTCCATATTATAATATAATATTTGAGCAGGTGTAGCATAAGCCCTCTGTGACTGTATGAATCACCATACAGGAGAAGGACATTAATTAGTGTGAAGAGCTGCTCTTCTACAGAAATTGTTATGCCCCTCCTGAAAGAGGAGACCCATCAATACCAATGGGCTACAGTTGGATCTTACAACTGAAAACTCCCTACATCTGTATTGCAAAACCATTGACAAAAGGACTAAAGACTCTTACTGTTGTTCGGCTCTCCTCCTTGTGAAGATGAGTCATGCAAGTGGACTCCTCCCATCAGCTGAGTTTGCAGCTCAGAGCACATGGCAGGAGGGGGATAAAAACCCAAACCAAGGGAAGTAAGGATCTCTATGCTGCTTGGTTTCTGGGCGAGGCAAGGTGTTTCTGGGCATAAGCAAGAGATCCCCTGCTGCTTAGTTTGGGTTAGCCCTAAAGGATGAGTAAAGCTTTCTGATTATAGGAGCTTATATTATGCTTTGAAACCTAAGACAGTAACTCATTCATGTGTCTATGTTTGATTCAACCTAGAAAGTAACGCTTCAGTTTCCTTTTCCTATTTAATAAATCTTCATATAGTTTACTATAGGATTGGCTACAAGCGTTGTCTTTGGTGTGAGCCCTAAAATGCAACTGACCTGGGATAAGTTACTGGTCTTTTGGGATTAGAAGTAACCTGAATATTTGCTGTGATTCCTGGTGTAAGGGGTCATCTATCACAGCTATATGCAGGGTGTAGCAAGACAGACCAGAGTACCAATGGGAACTGTCTGTCCCTCTGTGTTAAGAGTGTTAAAGTGCCTAAGGAGTTTGCACTTGGTGCAGCTAGTTGGTGAAATCTAAGTTTAGAATTCACAACCAATATGGGGTGTGTGCCCTGTTTTTTAACAGTCTGCCCTAAGGTTGGTACGTCACCGTTGGGAGCTTCACAACAGGAAATAAGCTCTTTGTGGCAGTGACTGCTTTATGTTTCAAGTGCCATGCCTCTCTATGATACTATATGAACATATAAGAATAACAAATAATTCTGGTGCTATAAAAACTGTGACAATAAGTGCAGTGACAGTTGTTGCAATGATAGGAAAAATAGATGAAGATATAAGACAATGTCGATAAGATGCAGAGTACTAAACTAGAGTAAGGAAATGTAAAAGGGATAAGGTAAGGTGGGTGAATCATTAGGAAAAGGTTACACTACATAAATGTCCTGAATCTAGAAAAGGTCAACAAATGAAGAGGTGAGAAAAATCAACAGGAGGCAAGCGGGAAATGTTGTTTAATACCAGAGTAGACTTTTGAGTAGACAGTGGTCGGGTGAGAAAAGGTAAGAAAAGGTCAGTGAAAGCAAAAGAAAGGTCAGTGAAAGACTGAGAAACAACGAATAATAATGTGAAGTGCAAGGAGTGCATAAAGGGCTACATACAGAACAGGTAGAAGTTCATAATGACTCTGTCATTTAGCCAAGGAAATTGGTGGGAATCCAAATGGATAATAAGCTTGGATTCCATGTTTTGCAGTTCGCATCATAGAGTCCCATTCTGCATATCTAACAGAGATATCATGGCAATTATAAGGTGAAAAACAATGGACCAAATTCTTTCCTCATATAGCTCCACTTATTTCATAGTTTATCAGCCCTATAATCTAATTTCCCCATAGATCTATCAGTGTCCTCCATTTCTATCTGTATTGTAGAATTATGAGTTGATATACAGGGCATCTGCTTGTTTGCCAGCAATAAAAACTGGTCATTTACTGCAAAGAACATTATGTACAAAACATGTTTTTTCTTGTTGTATATAGCAACTCCATATGTTTTTAAATGTGCAATTCCTGTTAGCTTTATTCGCTGCCTATGTCAGGCAGTTGTAAAGTGCCTATCATCTTGGTTATTAGTATTTATTATTTTTATAAAAGTAGCACTCTGACTTTGGCCAAAACTGGTGTCTCTAATTGTGCTAGGCACTATACAAACACATAAGGCTTGTATACACTACTGGTTCACTACTGGTGAAAAAACACCCCCTTGAGTGACGTAAGTTACGTTGACTTAAAGCAGTGTCTACAGCACACTATGTTGGTGAGAGATACTCTCTTGCCAAAATAGCCTCTCTATGGCCTGGTCTACATGGAGGGGGGGAGGAAATCGAACTAAGTTACACAACTTCAGCTACATGAATAACGCAACTGAAGTCGACGTACTTAGACCTACTCACTGCGGTGTCTTCACTGCGGTGAGTCGACTGCTGCCGCTCCCCCGTTGACTCTGCCTGCACCTCTCACGGCGGTGGAATACAGGAGTCGATGGGAGAGCACTCGGGGGTCGATTTATCACGTCTAGACCAGACACGATAAATCGACCCCTGTTGGATCGATTGCTGCCCGCCAAACTGGCGGGTAGTGTAGACATACCCTTTGAGGTAGAGTAATTACGTCGACCAGAGAGCATCTTCATAGTGCAGGGGTGAAGACAAGCCCANGCTAAACTAACAATTTTCCCTCCTAGATTACAGTATTTTGTTTTAAAAACAAACAACTTTTAAGGTAAAGTGACAGATTTAAGTTTCCACCTAAATTAGCCAACAGATTAAGGAGAAGAACAAACGTCTTTCATTTTTTATTTTTATGTCTTTAACTTACTCATGAAATTTATTTTTCTACTTGTTTCACTGGCAGGGAAAGTTTTTTGCACAGTTCTAGCAGTAATGGTGTCTCTCTGGAAATTCATTTTTCTCCAGTGCCTGTGCTGTCTCTCCTCTGTAATAGCCTTCCCTACATTCAGTGTACTGAAGCATGCAGATCACACTGATGGAACTGCAGGAATAATATCCCATTACTATATTTTGCACATTTCTCCCTTTCTGCTTAATGGAAGTACAGTATGCAGACTATGTTTGCAGATGAACTGTATTACTGACTACACGCTATGGCTGCAGTCCTGCAACTGACTGAGAGAAGGCAGATCCCTGCCTTCCCATGTAACCACTGCAGGATTGGAGCAATAGTACACAACTGTAAGATTTGCACTGAGATGTTTGTCAAGGTCTGGTACCCTCAAGAACCAGGATTCTTTGTCAGGGACTAGAACTGAATCAGACTGGTTTGGTTCAGATAATAAAAAAAGCTCTTACCTTCTTTTCTTTCACTAAATAAATTGGTCTTTTGTGTTCAGTTCATTTTCTTTTCCTTAGTGAATCAGAATAAATCTCAACTCTTAGCACTGAAAAGTTAAAGAACAGGCCTCACTGTATGGTGGTGATCACGGTATAAAAATCAGATAGAAAAAAAATAGTCAAATGTAGTTACCATCTGCCAGCTGGTAAGAAGCCAATTTGAACTGGTATCCCAAGGCAGCAAGTGTTCACACTGCAAAAACCACGACCATCACCATAACCATCAAGTTTGTGGCTACTCATATCAGAAAGGTAAATGAGTACAAAGACTGAACTACCCTCAGTCTCAGTAGAGATGGGAAAACTGGATATAATGGTGCGTAAACACTGGAGAGAATCTGTGGTATACTCTCCCAGACACACGTGAAGTTAGTTACTGGGGGAAGGGTCCTCTGAGTGACATTTGTACTCAGGAATTCAATGTTTACCATCCTCAAATATGAAGGGCTCTACATCTGAATAGTCACCCATGATTAGCTAAAGATAATCCTCCAAAACATGACTGAGGCACTTTGGCAGAAAAGCTCGTGCTGCTGCTGTGCGTACTATATATCATCAATTGATAAACAGAGGAATTAAGTCTTCTGGATTGGCAATGCATACAAGTATCTTTCACCGGTATTAAATTCACTTAAAAATGCATTAATATGCAGATGAATAATATATACATGATATAGTATTAGTGGATTTTTGACTTCTCAGGATTTCTTTAAGAAGCTTTATTAAATTCACTCATATGACATACTGCACTAAATGTAAGAAATAGACAGGATAGTGAAATCAATTTTCTACATATTCTTAAATACAGAAGGTATTCACATTTTTGGAGCAAAATATGTATTTTTGTAAGCAGTGGAGCAAACATGAATATGCTGTCAAATAATTCATTCTCCTAATTTGTGAAACCTTGGTCTGATCAATAATGATGGAATATGGTTTATCACTGTCTTGTCTTGAAATAGCACCTGTTCTTAAGAGCAAGAAGAAAGATTGAAGATAACAGTTCATAGTTTATGTAGTAATATTATATTTTTACCATAGAAACATTATAGCATGTCACGGTACACAATGCAACAGTAATGGCAAACCACTGACAAAAAACAAACAACTAGCTGGGAAAAAATGAGGTCACAGAGATTACCTATGTTGGTTTATTTTAATTTTTTTATTGTATCATAAGAACATAAGAACATAAGAATGGCCGTACCGGGTCAGACCTAAGGTCCATCTAGCCCAGTATCCTGTCTACTGACAGTGGCCAATGCCAGGTGTCCCAGAGGGAGTGAACCTAACAGGCAATGATCAAGTGATCTCTCTCCTGCCATCCATCTCCACCCTCTGACAAACAGAGGCTAGGGACACCATTCCTTACCCATCCTGGCTAATAGCCATTAATGGACTTAACCACCATGAATTTATCCAGTTCTCTTTTAAACGCTGTTATAGTCCTAGCCTTCACAACCTCCTCAGGTAAGGAGTTCCACAAGTTGACTGTGCACTGCGTGAAGAAGAACTTCCTTTTATTTGTTTTAAACCTGCTGCCTATTAATTTCATTTGGTGACCCCTAGTTCTTGTATTATGGGAATAAGTAAATAACTTTTCCTTATCCACTTTCTCAACATCACTCATGATTTTATATACCTCTATCATGTCCCCCCTTAGTCTTCTCTTTTCCAAGCCGAAGAGTCCCAGCCTCTCTAATCTCTCCTCGTATGGGACCCTCTCTAAACCCCTAATCATTTTAGTTGCCCTTTTCTGAACCTTTTCTAGTGCTAGAATATCCTTTTTGAGGTGAGGAGACCACATCTGTACACAGTATTCGAGATGTGGGCGTACCATGGATTTATATAAGGGCAATAATATATTCTCTGTCTTATTCTCTATCCCCTTTTTAATGATTCCTAACATCCTGTTTGCTTTTTTGACCGCCTCTGCACACTGCGTGGACATCTTTAGAGAACTATCCACAATGACGCCAAGATCTTTTTCCTGACTCGTTGTAGCTAAATTAGCCCCCATCATGTTGTATGTATAGTTGGGGTTATTTTTTCCAATGTGCATTACTTTACATTTATCCACATTAAATTTCATTTGCCATTTTGTTGCCCAATCACTTAGTTTTGTGAGATCTTTTTGAAGTTCTTCACAATCTGCTTTGGTCTTAACTATCTTGAGTAGTTTAGTATCATCTGCAAACTTTGCCACCTCACTGTTTACCCCTTTCTCCAGATCATTTATGAATAAATTGAATAGGATTGGTCCTAGGACTGACCCTTGGGGAACACCACTAGTTACCTCTCTCCATTCTGAGAATTTACCATTAATTCCTACCCTTTGTTCCCTGTCCTTTAACCAGTTCTCAATCCATGAAAGGACCTTCCCTTTTATCCCATGACAGCTTAATTTACGTAGGAGCCTTTGGTGAGGGACCTTGTCAAAGGCTTTCTGGAAATCTAAGTACACTATGTCCACCGGATCCCCCTTGTCCACATGTTTGTTGACCCCTTCAAAGAACTCTAATAGATTAGTAAGACACGATTTCCCTTTACAGAAACCATGTTGACTCTTGCTCAAGAGTTTATGTTTTTCTATGTGTCTGACAATTTTATTCTTTACTATTGTTTCAACTAATTTGCCCGGTACCGACGTTAGACTTACCGGTCTGTAATTGCCGGGATCACCCCTAGAGCCCTTTTTAAATATTGGCGTTACATTAGCTAACTTCCAGTCATTGGGTACCGAAGCCGATTTAAAGGACAGGTTACAAACCTTAGTTAATAGTTCCGCAACTTCACATTTGAGTTCTTTCAGAACTCTTGGGTGAATGCCATCTGGTCCCGGTGACTTGTTAATGTTGAGTTTATCAATTAATTCCAAAACCTCCTCTAGTGACACTTCAATCTGTGACAGTTCCTCAGATTTGTCACCTACAAAAGCCGGCTCAGGTTTGGGAATCTCCCTAACATCCTCAGCCGTGAAGACTGAAGCAAAGAATCCATTTAGTTTCTCCGCAATGACTTTATCGTCTTTAAGCGCTCCTTTTGTATCTCGATCATCAAGGGGCCCCACTGGTTGTTTAGCAGGCTTCCTGCTTCTGATGTACTTAAAAAACATTTTGTTATTACCTTTGGAGTTTTTGGCTAGCCGTTCTTCAAACTCCTCTTTGGCTTTTCTTATTACATTCTTGCACTTAATTTGGCAGTGTTTATGCTCCTTTCTATTTGCCTCACTAGGATTTGACTTCCACTTTTTAAAGGAAGTCTTTTTATCTCTCACTGCTTCTTTTACATGGTTGTTAAGCCACGGTGGCTCTTTTTTAGTTCTTTTACTGTGTTTCTTAATTTGGGGTATACATTGAAGTTGGGCCTCTATTATGGTGTCTTTAAAAAGCGCCCATGCAGCTTGCAGGGATTTCACTTTAGTCACTGTACCTTTTAACTTCTGTTTAACTAACCCCCTCATTTTTGCATAGTTCCCCCTTTTGAAATTAAATGCCACAGTGTTGGGCTGTTGAGATGTTCTTCCCACCACAGGGATGTTGAATGCTATTGTATTATGGTCACTATTTCCAAGCGGTCCTGTTATAGTTACCTCTTGGACCAGCTCCTGCACTCCACTCAGGACCAAATCTAGAGTTGCCTCTCCCCTTGTGGGTTCCCGTACCAGCTGCTCCATGAAGCAGTCATTTAAAGTATCGAGAAATTTTATCTCTGCATTTCGTCCTGAAGTGAAATGTTCCCAGTCAATATGGGGATAACTGAAATCCCCCACTATTATTGAGTTCTTAATTTTGATAGCCTCTCTAATTTCCCTTAGCATTTCATCATCACTATCACTGTCCTGGACAGGTGGTCGATAATAGATCCCTAATGTTATATTCTTATTAGAGCATGAAATTTCTATCCATAGAGATTCTATGGAACATGTGGATTCACTTAAGATTTTTACTTCATTTGATTCTACATTTTCTTTCACATACAGTGCCACTCGCCCCCCCGCATGACCTGTTCTGTCCTTCTGATATATTTTATACCCCGGAATGATTGTGTCCCATTGATTGCTCTCAGTCCACCAGGTTTCTGTGATGCCTATTATATCAATATCCTCCTTTATCACAAGGCACTCTAGTTCACCCATCTTATTATTTATTTATTATCTTATTTATTATCTTTTCATTTTAACAGGGCTCAGATATTAACACTATCTCATTTCTAGACCAGAGAGTTGCAGGTGTTGAGTCCTGGAATCGATGCTTATATCCAATACTGATATTACAATCCATTACAGAATAAGTGCCATCCTATTAGAAGGTACTATTCCTCATTGAGCAAAACAGCATCCCATAACAATACTCAATCTCTCTCACTCTCTTAACTAGCAGCGAGACAGGTTAAGCAGCATTAATTTCACACTAACACAGTTGATTTTGCTAACCACTCAATGTTAGATATAAAACACAAAATAAACCCATTACTTTACTGCTTAACCCCCGCCCCTCCACCCCCCACCCCCCAACAATAATACAGGATACGAGTGTCAGGAAATCAGGACCACCCCACAAAAAAAACAATAAAACCGGGAACTCATTTAGACTAATTTCTTTTTTCTTTCCCACTGCATCTTTATAATCTTTTCTGAATTCTGGCTTTATTGCTAGAATTGGGATGTTCTCAGCAGAAGCCCATTCTTTATGGAATTTGCTTCCACTGGTTGTTTGCCAGAGATTGGAGATACATGCACCTGTTTGTATAATCTGTTTGGTGGGTGAGCTGAAGGCTTTGCAATGATGAGGTACATGCCAGTAAACAAATATGGATTAGTAAAACAAAGACTATGTAACCAAACCTGTGCAGGTCACTGTTTATTTAATTGTATTTTTAAATAATGTGAGGCGTTCACATGCTATGGTGCTGGCCACCATTTTACTACTGCTTGTAAATTATGCTTTACATGTTCTGAGTAATCAATCATGAATAAACACCAGCTGTTTAAAAGCTATCGCACAAAAGCTATTCTGGCATTTGCACACTCACACAAGCAGACTTAAGCACTGAACATGGGAATATTTCTAAGAGGTGGTTTAAAGAAGTTTTATCTTATAATGCTTTAGTGACTTTCTATCCCACATATCTGTTGATGGAGCACTTCATTCACTCTGAGTGCATACTCTATGCACTTGTGATATCACCAACTTTTTTATTTGCACCATAAATAAGTCTATGAAATAAATACTTCAATAAAATATACATATAATAATGCCTCCATTGCTTATGTAAAAAAAAATACTACCAAGAGAGGTGAATGGGAAGGAACTAATAAAATTAGCATATTTGATGGATGAACAATGTCAAGACACTGATGAGGAAAATTCTTATTGCTAAAGAATAGAGCTGAATTTAAATCTATTGTATAGGCAAATGGGCAAGTGAATGAGTCACAGCTGATTATAGCATATATTCAAAACATTATTTCCCCACCTAACTGAAAATGACATGCCTTCTGATGTTGGAACTTCCCGTTTTAAAACACATAAAGGTGTAGGGGAACACTGAAAGGAGCTCCACTGGGTGCTACATATGGGATTTGGTGATCCAGTTTTGGATGCTTTAAAAACAAGATGTAGTTGTAGCCATGTCAGTCCCAGGATAGTAGAGAGACAAGGTGGGTGAGGTAATAACTTTTATTGGACCAACTTCTGCTGAGAGAGACAAGCTTTGGAGATCTGCGTGGCTTGAAAACTTGTCTCTCTCACCAACAGAAGTTGGTCCAATAAAAGATATTACCTCACTCACCTTGTCTCTCAAAAACAAGGGGAATTCTCAAAGCAAGATATAGGCAGTGTTTGTTCTCTCAAATACACCCTAACTACTGGTTACTTAAAGTGTCTGGGAACTCAAGCCTGAGCTGGCCAGCCAGCCTCTGAAACTTCCAAAGCATCACTGTTTTATCATACTGCAGAGGCACTGCTGTCCTTCCTGTGTCACTGCCCCCTCCCATTCCTCTCCTGCTCTTTCTAGTTACCTCTCCATAACAGCCATTCCTTGCTTTTCCTGCTCAGATTTCCTCTTCCCAGCTCTAATGGTGTCTTGCTGGCCCCTGTCTACTTACCCTCAATTCCTTTCCCCACTGGCTGCTCCACTCTCTAGCCCTTAATTTTGTTCTGAATCCACTAGGTTGATTATCTCCCTACTAGCTCCCTGATGAACTCTTCCCAGTCTTCATACACCAGTCAGATTATGCCCCATCAACTTCATCTCTTTGTTTGGCTTCACAGCTGCCTTTCAGATTGTTGCTGCCCTTCATTGTAATGCCTGCCTTTTCACCCCAGCCCTCAGCTTTAGCGTATCCACACGACTGCTGTTACCATGGCTTGAAGTAGTTCTGACTCCCTTCTGCCAGTTCCTTCCCCTGCAGTGCATTGTCTACAAGGCAATGCCTCTGATCCCAGCTAAGACATCAGAAATGGAGATGGTCCAACCAGTTCTTTGGTTATACTCCCATGGAGGGCAAATGTCCCCAAGACCAGCTTTTCAGGGAACTTCAGTTCCCCCGCCCCCGAACTGTCACTATATTGACACAGTTCACTGATCTTTACCTCCATTCTCTCTTCCCCACAAACAACACATGATTCTGTTGGCCACTGTGTTACTGGGATTTCTTACATACTGCACAGATAGAATTTTGCATTAAGTACTAATTTGAACCTGTTTTATTTTTATAATCCACATCCACACTTGGTTGTGAGCTTTCAATCATCACAACACACGATCCAGACAGATAAAAATATATCCTGCCACTCACACTGCAACTTTGAGAAAGAAAGAGCTCATTTCTCACTTAGAGGGATGTGAATTTACTCAACTTGGCTAGAGTAACTAAAAAAGAAAAGGCAACATTGTTTTATATGGTAAAATACTCAAATCATGTTTTACTGGTTTAAGCAAGCCATGTTACTGCAATCTTACATTTGACTCTTACACTTTTCTTCACTACCACGCTAAATTGATGGAAGAGCAATCTCCTGTTGACGTGATTTATCCACCTCAAAGAGAAGTGGAAGCTATGTCGATGGAAGATCATCTCCTGCCGACATAGTGCGGAGAAGACACCGCGGTAAGTCAATGTAAGTTATGTTGCTCAGGGGAGTGGGTTTTTTACACCTGTGTGACGTAACTTATGTCAACTTAAGCGGTATTGTAGACCAGGCTTTAGGCTACTGACAAGATAACTGATTGAGGCATATCTCAGTGAGTTATAGCATCATCATGAGTTTTTTTCCAGAAAGTCAAAACACGCACACAACCCAAATTACATTTGGAACCTTCTGAAACTGAAGGATTCCATTAGCAATGGCCTCCCTCCCCCCCCCCCGCCCCCACACTTTCTAATAAGTCCAAGGCCCTTTAGAAAATATGATGTGACAAATCTCCAAGCATAGTAATACTAAATCACATACCATCCCAGTATTACTCATACTCCAGAATTATTAATAGTGCAATAATAGTAATAACCTACTCTGCTAGCCAGGAAGTACTATTAGCAGGGATACAGTATACAATAGTACTTCCTCTCATAGGATCTAAGAGGCAAAACTTCCTTTAGCGTCCTAAATAAGCAACAGATAAAGGAACCCTATCAAACATACCTCAAGGTTTATCTCATCCTATTCTGCCTGCTATTTCCAGTCATGCTATGAGCTTCGTATAAAATTTGGTACACATTTCCAGATTTTCCTTATCTGTCAGGTTTTTGATACTTTCTTACCTAGCTAAAGCTGGAGCTGAGAAGACACTCAGACACATGCAAAGACTTGCAGAATAAGCTATGTGTTGGTGTGATGAAGTGGTTTTTTCCCCTTTGTTAGGTTGTACGTGAGCCTATGTGAGTCTTACTGTTTTGCATGAATACTGTGTGTACCTCAGTTTTCCTGTGTATTACACCAGGAAATGTGCCTAGGTGGTGGGAATAAGGGAGTGTGACTTTTGCTGAGAACCTCGAGGGCAGGTGAGGTTGCTCCAGCTGCCTGCATGTAAGCGATGGCTGATGTCCTTCGTAACCTGAGAACTAGGAGGGGGACACGATGAGGTGAAACATTGCCCGGGAAGCATGACAAAGAACGGAGGGGGGGGGGGTGGTATTGGAGGTCTGGCCTCTATAAGGGGTCAGTCTCCTGTTTGGGACTCGGAGAGGGGAGTCCAAAGGCACCATGCCACGGGTCCCCCCAAAATGGACTTGGCTAAAAGTTACTGATTTCTGTGCTAGCAAACTCTGTTGTATGCTGTATTCCTGTCAACTAATAAACCCTTCTGTTTTACACACTGGCTGAGAGTCACGACTGACTGCAAATTTGGTGTGCAGGACCCTCTGGCTTCCCCAGGGGTCCCGTCCAGGTGGACCCGCTGCAGTAGTGCACAGTGAGAACAGAAGTGCCAGAAAAACTCAAGAACCTATTTTCTATGCTATATGAAGAGCATTCAGCTAAAGTTTGCAGATTTCACCCCTTTCAAAGGAATAAACAATCATAAAAAAGATTCAAATTCACAGCAGGAATATTTTTATAAAAAGAAAAGTCACATATAAAGTTCCACTCTTGTCAATGGGAGCTGTGGACATTGAGTATTTGAAAATCCAGCTGCTATACTGAGGCTATGTCTACACTATGAACTAGGGGTGTGATTCCCCTGCTTGGTTATACATACTTGTGCTAGCTCTCATTGAGCTAGCATGAATATAAACAGCAGTGAAACCATGGTAGCATGGGAAGAAAGAGCAGAGGCATGGCTTAGCTGTGCTGTGTACATACCTGCCTGAAATCGCTGGGGATGTACTTAGCATAGCTAGGCCATGCTTCTGTTGTGCGTATATGTGTACATGAGCAGGGGACTCATACCCCTAGCTCATAGTGCAGACATAGCCTTAAATGGCTAAACAGGTAATGAACTCTTGAAAATCTGGGTTCAATTATGAGTGCTGAGCACTTTTGAAAGCTGGCTTGAAATAGTCAAGGTCTGGTGGTGTTAGTGTGGATATAAAAGGTCCCATGGCGCTTTTCGTAAAAGAAGAGGTTTTTTCAACCATTGTCCTGGGCCACAATTTCCTCTCTTTTCCCTCTGTCGTGTTTAGTGGTTCCCCTCAGAGTTGGTTGTATATCAGGAGTGGTGAATGTATGTACTGTACTTCATTGGGCACTTTGGGATCCTTCAAGATGAAAGGCATAATGCAACATAAATACAAAATAATCCTGATAAAAGTATTAAACTTAGCATCATAAAGCCTAAGTACAATCCATATTCATCCTTGTGAAGAAATGATTGGAAGAAACACTGCGGAAAAAAAGCTCTTTTTAGTCCGGTAAGGTTATTTCTAGGTGCAGTTATTTTCCCATAGCTGTTGTACTTCTGTGAATTACAACAAAGGTCAAAGACATGGTGTAGTGACCTCAGATAGCTGTTTGATGTAGCAAAGTCAGCAGGTCCTATCATGCTCAAGGACAGTTAAATCACACTAAAGGTAAAGAGAAAGGAACCAATATGTTTTTGAATGAATTTATTATTTACTAAATCAATGGACTGACAGCATCAGCTAGAACAAAGCAAAGTACAGGCCAATGCTAAGCAAGCCTCCCAACACAGGTTTGCCTATGAAGATGAGTCCTGACCTGCAGTGCCCAGCTATTGCAGGCCTCGGGTTCCCCTGCTCTTGAGCAGAGATTGAGAATTATGCTGAGCTGTGCCAAACTGGGCAGTGTTATTTGCAGGGTGAACAAGTGTCATCACTAGAATTAAAACGGAACCACCACACCATTTATCATTTCTGATTTAATAGGGTGACCAGATGTCCCAATATTATCAGGACCGTCCTGATATTAGGGGCTTTGTCTTATATACCCAACTAGTCTCTGCCTTTACCCCTCAAAAAAGTGTCCCGATTTTTCACACTTGCTATCTGGTCACCCTATAATTTCAGCAGGAAACGACCCAAACTTTCTGGATAGTACAATAACCTTTAGGAATAGGCTATCTGCCTTTTAAACCTTAGGAAGCAAAGTTTTGAAATCAAAGGCTGGGGACCACGTGCCAAGAGTGAATGTGCCTACAAATTAAATGTATGTGCAAGCGCACATATGCATTTGCACTGATTTGTATGTGCTCATGTAGACACTTATTTTGCACATGGACTGTGCACTGTGTTTTGATTAGATGCCTTTATGTGTTGTACAGTGCACTGCTAGAGTGTACAGAGTAGTGCAGGGTTCCTCAAACAGATTTTCAACTGCATTAATGTCATAGACTGACAAGCCATATTGCCCACTTTGTCCAGGAGCTCACAGATTTTGACAAATTGGAAAAAACAGAGAGCTAGATGATATGTATATTTTTTGAGAAAGGGTCTCTTTGGGCAAGTTCTTTGCAGTTTACATCTAAGTTTAAATATTTGCAATAAAAAAACAATTCAGAATCTTTAAACCAAGTAAAAGATATGTCTAGCAATAAGTTGTTAAAAGCATACAAGACCTCTACAATTGCTTATTTCAATATCTTACTCAATGAGCAGCCTTATATGTATATAGTGAAACCATCACACAGATATGGCTCTATCTATCTTTGGTATGTCTACACTACCCGCCGGATCGGCGGGCAGCGATCAATCCAGCAGGGGTCGATTCATCGCATCTAGTCTAGATGCGATAACTTGACCCCCCCGAGTGCTCTCCCGTCGACTCCTGTACTCCACCGCCGCGAGAGGCGCAGGCAGAGTCGACAGGGGAGCGGCAACAGTCGACTCACCGCAGTGAAGACACCGAGGGGAGTAGGTCTAAGTACGTTGACTTCAGCTACGTTATTCACATAGCTGAAGTTGCGTAACTTAGATCGATCCACCCCCCCACCTCCCCAGTGTAGACCAGGCCTTTGAGTTTTGTACTGCCATCCATCACTGTAATACCTGAGTGCCTTCCAACAGCAATAGCGAGGCACTCAATGGACTGCACAGAAATACTGGTGCTTCTCTTTTGGGGGAAAAAAACTCTGCTTGGGGTAGGACCTTTGTGTTTCATTTTATTACATTATTTTATTGCGGTTTTTAAGGTTTATTTGTTGGATTGTGCTTTTGTTTTTTCTTTCTTTGTTTGTGTTATTTAGGCAGAAGGTGTTGTAAATTATGTGAGTGTCACTCTTATGGTAGAAAAGCTTCTATGGTTGTGTCTCTCCAGAGTTATTCAAAATCTCCACATGGCAGATTAAATGCTGTGATTGAGCATCTGCTGTGGCATTAAAGGGTTAAGCTGTGACTTTGGAACTAATAGTGAAAATCTAAAATTAATTTAAATGGATAAACTGCATTGTCTCCTTCCTCTCCGTCCCTACTTATTTATGCTAATGAAATCTTTAGTCACATTCTGAGGCAGGAAAATTAATGCAAAGATTTGTGCATATAGCAGGGCGATGGGTATGAAAAGCGAGAGATAGAGAGAATAAGTGAGAACTGCACCTGCTGAGCTCAAAACATGGATATAAATCAGCTCATTTGAAAGGAGGAAATCAGGAGTGGTGCCAAAACATTGTATGGCAAGTCTCATTCTGGTTGTGACAGGTGAGCTTGTTAGAAAGACAGGATCTAAAGCCACTGCACAAAAGTGGAGGTGACTGCCTCTTTGCCTTACCATCATCACCAGGAACATCATTATGTTCTGTTCAAAAATGGTTTGAGTCGGAAATAGCATTTGCTCTTGTATCCTCTATGATTTATAAAGGTCAGTTACCTTTAACTTACTATCCTTTAAGAATGTATGTGTGCAAAGTGAAGACATGGAAAGAAAGGGTAGAAGATTTTTCATGTGCAGATTACACATTTTTGTTTTTTGAAGGGGAACTGTTTGCTCAGTTACTTTGGAATGGATTTTTTAAAAACCTTTTTCTTTGTAGCATGGACCATGTGTCATTTGATTTGAGCATCACATATTATATGTAGCTATATATTTTCCCATTTCATAATATAAGTCACAATTCATTCATCTGAGAAACCACAGGCCAAGAGAACATGTTGTACATATCTCTTCAGAACCATAGCAATAAGCAGGATTTTTAGGGAAAGTCAGCCCTTTTAAGGTATCTGAAATGTTGGTAGGTTATATAGTTTTCCCATATACCTTAAGTGCAGCTGCACCAGAATCTGAGAGTGTTCATCATCTTATCTAATGATTAGAGAAACCTAATGAAGCTTTTTGCATATGACCTAATGTGATCTCACTACATGTTCTCTCTGCCCAGTTAGACAGGTACAGAGGCTTGCTCTTTTCAAGCTGCTGACTCAATTTGAAGAGAGAGAGAGAGAGAGTGTACATGTTCCACTAAAATACACACACAGAAAATCTTTCAAAACTATAGCTTGACATAGGAGAAAGCAGAAAAATGTGGGGGCAGATATATTAGATTCCACCACTTTAGAGTCTTTCTGTATGTTTGCTGTATTCTTCAATATTCTATTGTAACTTTGTTAGAAACTGAAATTTAGATTCCCCCCCCCCGCCCCATTGTAATGATACAGCCATCACATTGGAAAGCTTTCTCAAGCTTGCAAGGGTAGGAACTCCCCACCCCTCTTCACTGTAAGAACCTTAACTTTCAGTGAGAAAAATATCAGCTAGACAGAAACATCATCTAATCAGGCAGCAAAATCTGCACTGTAAGTGACACTGAAAGTCCTGTGCGGAATGAAACACAACAGGCTGATAAAAAAGGGGGCAGTGAATGCCAAATAGAAAGACACTGAGCAGCGAGCTGCACAGCTGAAGACAGATACCATGATGGGCAACCTTATCAAAACCTATATAGATAGAAAAGAAGAGCCACATAGACCAATCCTCAATTTCAATGATTCACCGCTGAATAAGGACAGTTTCCTGTGCATGGCTCACTACTCAGTTTGCACCCTTTAATGCAGGTTTTTCAATCACCTGAATGGAGCACAAATGTCTGTTTGCAAGCACACAAGCTGGTGGGCCCAAGTTTAGAGGCTCATCTGAAAGTGTGGGCCATGGTGTGTCCAGTGGCAGATTAATGATTTTGCCGCCCCTAGGCCCTGAAGTAATTGCCGCCCCCGACCCATATGAACTTGATTTAGTTTTTTTACAAATTCATTTGAACTAAAATGAATCTAAATATCATTAAAATAATTGAACGTTTACAAGTTTTATTATAAATAAAATTACGAGTACAGCAGACCCTCACTTGAACGCGCGTCTGTATAGCGTGATTTCGTTTATAGCGTGGGACTGCGCATGGATCCAAAACTGAGAACCACTTAATTTCTTCCTTCCAGTCATATTATTAACGTTTAGGATTCTCGCGAGTATGTTTACTAAATGGTGTCGCGCCATTGGTGATTTCATCAAACCATTGGTGGTTTCAATACGTGCTATGATTGGTAGAATCGCAGCATCATTGATGTCGCGATTATAAAAATGCTGCTATTATAAATTTGCTACCCCTGCAAATTTTCCACCCTAGGCCTAGGCCTTGTCGGCCTAGGCGATAATACGCCGCTGAGTGTGTCTGAGGAAACTACAATCCTTTGGTGATCTTCCAGAAAACACCATCCTAGCCACTATGGATGTAGAAGCCCTCTACACCAATATTCCACACAAAGATGGACTACAAGCCATCAGGAATAGCATCCCCGATACCATTACGACAAACCTGGTGGCTGAACTTTGTGACTTTGTCCTCACCCACAACTATTTCAGATTTGGGGACAATTTATATCTTCAAATCAGTGGGACTGCTATGGGTACCCGCATGGCCCCTCAGTATGCCAACATTTTTATGGCCTACTTAGAACAACACTTCCTCAGCTCACATCTCCTTATGCCCCTACTTTACTTGTGCTACATTGATGACATCTTCATCATCTGGACCCATGGGAAGGAGGCTCTTGAGGAATTCCACCAAGATTTCAATGATTTCCACCCTATCATCAACCTCAGCCTGGACCAGTCCACAAAAGAGGTCCACTTCCTAGACACTACAGTGCTAATAAGCGATGGTCACATAAACACCACCCTATACCGGAAACCTACTGACCGCTATACTTACCTACATGCCTCCAGCTTTCATCCAGACCACATCACACGATCCATTGTCTACAGCCAAGCTCTAAGATACAACTGCATTTGCTCCGATCCCTCAGACAAAGACAAACACCTACAGAATCTCTATCAAGCGTTCTTAAAACTACAATACCCAACTGGTGAAGTGAAGAAACAGATTGACAGAGCCAGAAGGGTACCGAGAAGTAACCTACTAAAAGACAGGCCCAACAAAGAAAGTAACAGAATGCCACTAACCGTCACCTACAGCCCCCAACTAAAACCTCTCCAGCGCATCATCAAGGATCTACAACCTATCCTGAAGGATGATCGCTCACTCTCACAGACCTTGGAAGACAGGCCAGTCTTCGCTTACAGATAGCCCCCAAACCTGAAGCAAATACTCACCAGCAACTACACACCACACAACAAAAACACCAACCCAGGAACCAAACCCTGCTACAAACCCCGGTGCCAACTCTGTCCACATATCTATTCAAGGGACACCATCATAGGACCTAACCACATCAGCCACACCATCCGGGGCTCATTCATCTGTACTTCTACCAATGTGATATATGCCATCATGTGCCAGCAATGCCCCTCTGCCATGTACATTGGTCAAACCGGACAGTCTCTACGCAAAAGAATAAATGGACACAAATCTGACATCAGGAATCATAACATTCAAAAACCAGTAGGAGAACACTTCAATCTCTCTGGTCACTCAATAACAGACCTCAAAGTGGCAATTCTTCAACAAAAAAACTTCAAAAACAGACTCCAACGTGAAGCTGCAGAACTGGAATTAATTTGCAAACTGGATACCATCAGATTAGGCCTGAATAAAGACTGGGAGTGGTTGGGCCATTACAAAACCTNTTAAGTTACATTTACATTATTGTGCTGTGGCTTCTCTCTCTATTTGACCACTGAGTTGAAAATAATGTGGTGTAGTGTCTGGCTGTTTGCACTGACATGAATTGAAAACACGGTCTTAAAGTTTTAGGTCAGCATACATTCTGAATAATGATTAATATTCCAGCCGTTAGTCACCTCAGGGTTTTGGGGTAATCAGGCTGGCAAATAACCAAACCAAATAGTGTGATGCATTTGAAGATGCCTGTGATAATTTATGAATATTATGTGTGGACAGTTACTGGATGCACATATTGAATTAATTCAATAGCAGGATTGTCAGGAAATGCACCCAGGAAGGGGAAGGCTGTCAGAAAACACTTGAATGGCAATGAAAGAGCCATTCACTTTGATGCTCTGGCTCAGCACCCTTATGAGCCTGCCAGGCATGTTTTGCCATTAGGGACTCAGTCCCTATGGGACGGAGAGAATCAGTGGGTTTATCAACACTTACAGCTGCGTTGCTGCAGCGCTTAGCGAAGACGCTACCTACACCAAGAGGTATCTTCCCCCATCGGCGTAGATACTCTACCTTCCCGAGAGGTGGTAGCTATGTTAGTGGGAGAAGCTCTCCCATTGACATAGCGCTACCCACACCTGTCCTGGAGTTAGATCGCTATAACTATGTCACTGTGGGGTGTAGATTTTCTACATCCCTGAGTAATGCAGTTATACTGACATAAGTTTGTAATGAAAACCGGGGCAAAGAGACTCAGGAGGGTTTAAAGAGACACATGCCCTCAAGAAAGGAGCAGCTAACAGAGACAGGCTTTTAAGTCTGAGAAGCCAGAGACTACCATACAAGGAATCTGGGGAAAGTTAAACCTCCTGGGGTCCCCATTAGGACAATGCTTAGACTCTAAGTAAGAGAGCCACGGATGTAGACCTTTAATTGTTTTAATATCCTCTTACTTTTATGTTACGCTGTGCTACTATGGTTAAATAAACATTTATATTTTAAGACGGCTGTTTAGGGTTACTATAATCCACTGGTCACATACTTCCAAAGGGAAGAGCTCTGTTTAATACAACAATTTTATAACGCCCAACCAGTCTGAAGTATTAGAAAAGGTAATTTTGTTTTGTTTTTCTAAATACCCTGCTTGGAACAAATGTTTCTGGGATAATTTATTTTTAAATATGTCTGTTCTTTAAGTGGAAAAAGAACATTATATTGAATTGTCCCTTGGCAAGTTTGACGTGGAGGGTGAGTGCTATAAGTCATCTCACACAGTAAAATATCAGAGACAATCTGGAAGAAATATGAAGCTTTGGTGGATTTACAGAAGAAAAGTGGAGATACCAGAGTCAAAGAATCTATTAAGTTGTGGGTACAGAAAGGTGGAAATACATGTTCTGTACAGAATCTGATTTTTTAGTACTCTTCCTCCTTACATCTAACAGAATATAGTATTCAGCACACACTGGTTCACCACAAACAATGAACAAAGGAGAGACCTACAAATCACTAACATCTGGCACTGGTTAGGCTGGTAGCCAGCTGTGACTATGGAGACCACAGTGACTAATAATTTATGCAAATATTCCTATTTCTGCTGTTACCTTACTCCTCTATCCCATCTGTCCACATTTTCTAAATCCTAAATTGTGAGTTCCTTGGAGCAGGGACTGTCTTTGTATTATTTGTTTAAACAATGCCTAGATTCTGTTTTGGCCCTTTACATGCTACTGTAGAAACTGCCATGGATAGTCAAGGACACCAAAAATATGAGGGACATTGGGGTGCGTGTGTGTGTGTGTGTAAGTAAAGATATGGAACAGTTGGATGCCTCGAGGTTCTGTGTATTAATAATATACCCCCCACAACATACATAAAACAAAACATTTATTAACATTAATCTTCCACCAAAATTTCCACATCGGATCAGACTATCAGAGACAGGATATCAGACTGGACAAACAGTAGCAGATGCTTCAGGGGAAGGTGAAAGAAACCTCTTAGTGGAAGAGTTGGCTATGTGTACACGGCACAGTAAGCCCGGGTCTGTGGGATCCAGGCTTGCAGACTTGGTGTTTCAAGCCCGCACTTCAGTATCCACATTGCATTGTAAACCCAGGCCACACAAATGTGCTGGCGTGTCCATACTGCACTATGCAGACCTGAGTCAGATGTTCTGCTTCTGGGGGCATATCCCATTGTATCTTAGGGATCCTAGTGCCCTCACCAGCTGTAGCCACTATAGGGCTTGGTTCGTAGTGGATTGGGGGAGAGCTTTTCTGTCCATTTTTCAGGACTTGACCAGAAGCATTTTCAGTGGTTTGAGCCCCCAACACATCCAGCCAAGCCATTTTGGATCTGCACACTCCCATCATGCTCCCAGCAGACAGAGCCATCAACATGGATCCTGACCTGGTGGAACAACTTCTCCAGCTCATGCTGTCAGTTCTATTTAGGGAATCAGGCAGAGCATCTCTGGCATTTTGGCAGTGGTTTCTGACCTGCCAAAGGCACTTCTCAGAGAAGAGCATTGGCATATTGGCTGCAAGCTCCCAGTGCTGCTCATGCCTCCTGCCATAGCAGTGCATTCCCCATACATAGACTGACACTTCTGGAGCAGTGCCACAAGCACAGATTGGTGGGATCACATCATCATGTGCACGTGGGATGACCAGCAGTGGCTCTGGAATTTTCACCTGAAGAAACAGACATTCCTGGAGGTTTGTGATCAGCTTTCTCTGACCCTTCATCATCAGGAAACATGTATGAGGGAGGCCATGCAGGTCACTAGGGCCATTGGAAACTGACTACTCCAGACTTCTATACATCTGTTCCTAACCCGTTTGGAGTCCGTAAGTTAACTGTGGGGGTTGTTGTGGTGGCTTGTAAGTCAATCAGGACAGTGATGTCTCCAAAGGTGGGGAGCATTATAAATGTTCCTGAAATAATTGCTGGGTTTGAGAGAATGGGCTTTCCAATCTGTGCCAGGGCCACTGATGGATTCACGTGCCCTTTGCCAGGAGCACGAGTATATAAACCGCAAAGGCTATTACTCTTTTGTTATGCAGGCCTTGGTCGACGTCAGAGGCAGATTCATGGACACTATTGTGGGATGCACTGGCAAGGTGCATGATCCCAGGGTTTATTTTGGAGATTAAAACTTTACCTTGTTGGGCAAGCTGGAATATTATTCCCATCGAATGACATTGTACAACTGAAGTCACTGTCCCCACTATTATTCTATAGCTTAGCTGCTTTTGCCATGGCTTATGAAACCATACCCTGATGTCAGAGGACCAGGAAAAAGAAGGTTCAGCTACACACTCAGTAGCTGGAGAATGCTGGTTGCATGTACATTTGGCAGACTGAAATCATTAATGTACCACTAGACACAGTGTGTTCATCACTGTGATGAAATGTCTGGAGCTTTTTTATGCTTATAGATGAATGTGATGACATTTATTGAATTTTTAAAATTTTACTGAGACCAGCCACATAGTTGAACTCACAGCTTATGGAGTACTGTGATGAAGCTCCACTTCATTATGTATAATAAAAATTGCTAATGAAGCATTGTGTGCAAATCCAACTCTTTAATATAAGCATGTATTTAAACACAAATACCAATGCAAAAACTAGACGTGCAGACCAGCTGCCATCCAAGTGTACAACACATTAACCACAGAGCAAAAACAGTGAACTATGTTAGATGAGATATACCAAGATGATCCTAGCAAGTGACTCATAGCCCACACTGCAGAGGAAGGGAAATCCCCTCTGAGATCCCTGAGCATATAAACAAGAGCCATTAGCCAAGTACCTGAGAGAATTCTCAGTACCACCTCAGAGCACTGGTAAACCCTATCCAGTGTCCCATTCTCAGCAGTCAGCATCTCTGATGCTTCAGAGGAACAAGAAGAATGAATATAGCTGGGGGGAAAAAAACCATTTTTTTCCTAACTCCTACAAGTGACTGGCTGAACTCCTGAAGCGTGAGATTTTATGAACAGAAGATATGACCCAGAAGGTACACCGAGGGTTGCCCAGCTCAGGTCCCCCACCACTGCAGGCAACCCCATCATACAATCCCTCTTGCAAATGTATCAGGCTTTAAGATAAACTGGTTAGGTTGCTTGCTCCCACAATTACTAATGGGTGACTGTTCCAGAACCTCACTCCTCTGATGGTGAGAAACCTTCTTGTAAATTCCAGCCTAAGTGTACCCATTCAGGATACTGAATCCAATCACAAGGCAGTTATTAATAGGTGATTACTGTTTCTATATGTTGTTTTTGGACGAAGGATTAAAAGTCTGTTTATTAAGCACAATTAAGTCAAACGCATGAACAGGATAGAGCTTATTCTAGGTTAGATTAGTTGGCAGAAACTTCAACCACACAAGTCTTGCAATTGGATATTGAGTGACAACATTGGCAGCCAATGAAATAAAATAGAGAAACATTACACAATCAGAACACACTCACTGGCTGGACATACCCTTAGGCAGGGCACTTTTACCAAAGACTAAGAGATAATTAATCCTCCTTTGCTGCCACACTGCATTTTTTTTCAATTGTGAAAAATGCCATTTTTGTTCCTACTATCATTGTAGAATTTTATAATTGTATTTACTGACAAAGCCTGAAGAAAAATATGTAACATTTCTTATTAAGTGTTTCCTCCCCAAACTTTTTATTTTTAAGCTCTTAAAAGAATATTGTCAAAACTTTAAAATATTGTTTTAAGAAAGTGGGAGAAGAGACCTGAGCTGAATTTGAACCATTGTAAAAAAAGTCCCAATTAGTGGTTTTAAAGCCCTTGGCGAAAATGATTCTCACTTGAGGTATTTGAAAAAAAAAAAAGCCCCACTACCACATGGAAAAAGAAATTGTGGTGTTTCCCCACTCTTACTGTAAGGGTTACCTGACTGTGACATCTCATTGAAACGCCAAAACTTGCCTGTAGAAGAATGACATAAAAATAAAAGATATCTGTCAAACACTGAACTTTCTGCTTCACATAACTCTGGCATCTGTGTATTTTCTCTTGAGAAAATTAATACATCAACCTTGGGTCAAGTAAAAGGAGAGAAATTACAAAGAAATGTGGCTCAGCACTTATTCTGAACTCAGCCCTCTTCATGGTTCAGTAACCCTTGAACTTAAAGTTTTCTCAGCTGTGGAAATGGATTCCAGGCCTGACAAGTGTTTAAGAAAAACACACTTAATTGCAGTTTTTCTTCAGACAAAAAGAAGTGAAAGAACAGTTTTGTGTGGCCACTGCAGAGGAACTAAATGAAATTGGTCTTCACGGTTGAGAAGGTGAGGGAAATTCCCTAACCTGAGCCATTCCTTTTAGGTGACATATCTGAGGAACTGTTCCAGATTGAAGTGTCATTAGAGGAGGTTTTGGAACAAATTGATAAATTAAACAGCAATAAGTCACCAGGACCAGATGGTATTCACCCAAGAGTTCTGAAGGAACTCAAACATGAAATTGCAGAACTACTAACTATGGTATCATTTAAATCAGCTTCTGTACCAGATGACTGTGATGCCAATTTTTAGAAAAGACTCCAGAGGCTATCCCAGCAATTATAGGCCGGAAAGCCTAACTTCAGTGCCAGGCAAATTGGTTGAAACTATAGTAAAGAACAGAATTATCAGACATATAGATGAACACCATTTGTTGGGGAACAGACAACATGGTTTTTGTAAAGGGAAATCATGCCTCACCAATCTACTAGAATTCTTTGAGGGTCAACAAGCATGTGGACAAGGGTGATCCAGTGGATATAGTGTACTTAGATTTTCAGAAAGCCTTTGACAAGGTCCCTCACCAAAGGGTCTTCGCCAGAGTAAGCTGTCATAGGATAAGAGGGAAGATTCTCTCATGGATCAGTAACTGGTTAAAAGATAGGAGACAAAGGATAAGAATAAATGGTCAGTTTTCAGAATGGTGAGAGGTGGTGTCCCCCACGGGTCTGTACTGGGACCAGTACTGTTCAAAATATTCATAACTGATCTGGAAAAAGGGGTAGACCAGGGATCGGCAACCTTTGGCACGCGGCCTGCCAGGGTAAGCCCCCTGGCAGGCCGGGCCAATTTGTTTACCTGCCGCGTCCGCAGGTTCAGCCAATCGCAGCTCCCACTGGCCGCAGTTTGCTGCTCCAGGCCAATGGGGGCTGTGGGAAGCAGCGCGGGCTGAGGGATGTGCTGGCTGCCACTTCCCACCGCCCCCATTGGCCTGGAGCGACGAACCGCAGCCAGTGTGAGCCGAAATCAGCTGAATTTGTGGATGCGGCAGGTAAACAAACCAGCCTGGCCCGCCAGGGTGCTTACCCTGGCGGGGTGCATGCCAAAGGTTGCCGATCCTTGGGGTAGACAATGAGGTGGCAAAATTTGCCGATGATATAAAACTACTCAAGATAGTTAAGTCCAAAGCAGACTGTGAAGAGTTACAAAGGGATCTCACAAAACTGGGGGACAGGGCAACAAAATGGCAGATGAAATTCAATATTGATAAATGCAACTTAATGCACATTGGAATATAAAACCCCAACTATACGTATAAAATGATGGGGTCTAAATCATCTGTTACCACTCAAGAGAGAGATCTTGGAGTCATTAAAACAATGAGGAGTCTGGTGGCACCTTAAAGACTAACTGATTTATTTGGGCATAAGCTTTCGTGGGTAAAAAACTCACTTCTTCAGATGCATTGTTTTTGTGGATACAGACAAACACAGCTATCCCTCTGATACTTGGAGTCATTATGGAGAGTTCCCTGAAAACATCCACTCAATGTGAAGTGGCAGTCAAAAAAGCTAATAGAGTGCTGGGAATCATTAGGAAAGGGATAGATAATAAGATACAAAATATCATGTTGCCACTATATAAATCCATGGTACATCCACATCTTGACTACTGCATGCAGATCTGGTCACCCCATCTCAAAAAAGACATATTGAAATTGGAAAAGGTACAGAAAAGGGCAACAAAAATGATTAGGGGTATAGAACAGCTTCTGTATGAGGAGATATTAATAAGACTGAGACTTTTGAGCTTGGAAAAGAGATGACTAAGGGGGCGATATGATATCATGACTTGTGTGGAGAAAGTAAATAAGGAAGTGTTATTTATTCCTTCTCATAACACAAGAACTAGGGGTCACCAAATGAAAATTAATAGGCAGCAGGTTTAAAAGAAAGAAAAGGAAGTATTTCTTCACACAATGCACAGTCAACCTGTGGAACTCTTTGCCAGAGGATGTTGTGAAGGTCAACTCTATAACAGGGTTCAAAAAATAACTAGTAAGTTCATGGAAGATAGGTCCATCAATGGCTATTAGCCAGGATGGGCAGGGATGGTGTCCCTAGCTTGTGTTTTCCAGAAGTTGGGAATGGGTGACAGGGGATCGATCCCTTGAAGATTACCCGTTCTGTTCATTCCCTCTGAAGTACCTGGCATTGGCCACTGTCGGAAGACAGGTTACTGGGCTAGATGGACCTTTGGTCTGACCCAGTATGGCTGTTCTTATGTTTATGTCTGAGTAGCAGGAATATACTTCAACATACTTAGATATCTTCAAATACCAACATCTGCAACTCTACAAAGCAGAAAGAAAAGCATTTCAGGGAAATAAGTGTATCACGGTTACAGAGCTAGTGGTACTTGACTCCTCTTGATTCTCTCTAAGTGCACCCGCTCAGGAGTTAGGCCTCTTCTTCCCTGGGATGCATCTCTTACTCCTATGATTCTCCTACTCTTAGACCAGGACTACGATTCTCCTACTCTTAGACCAGAACTTGGGGCTACAGCACCCTGTTTACCAGCTATAATTTCTGTGCATGTCCAACTGGGTTTGGCACCTATAAGTGTTTCCTTGTGATCAGTGGTTAATATAGGTGACCAAACAGCTTTCCTAGAACAAAGCTGTGACAAGCTGTCACCCACATATTCATTTTTGTCATGTAATTAGGATATGTATTGTACAAAGTCTGCCTTGTGAAGTATCATTCTAAAAGTCTTGATCTGCTAGACTTAATATCTCATTGGACTGTATGCGCTATCGTCGTATGTGAAGTTATGAAGTTTGGCTATGTACGTGTTACTCGAGCATGTTGTGAGATTAAAACCACCCACAAGCAACCGTTAAGGTACAACAGTAAAAAGGCCAAACAATGTTAATGGCTTATTGAGGAAAAGGATACAAGCACAAGGATTACCCCAGGAACTGTGTACAATAGAAACCTCTCAGAGATAGCACTACACAGTTGTAACTGTTTAACCCAGGTCACAGCGAAAGAGCTTTCCAGAAAGTGGAAAGAAGATATGAAAGTGGGAAATGACATCATGATGGTACCTTACCTAGCCTGTGTATGAAAACCTGGAAAGAAAAGGCAGATTGTGCCTTAAGAATCTGCCAGCCTGTTTATCAGTCAGGGTGAGAATGTGCTAATTCATATCCTACCTATCTAGTATGTTAAGCTCAATTTGTGTTTTTGTTTATTTACTAGGTAATCTGCTTTGATCTGTTTGCTATCACTTAAAATCTATCTTTTTGTAGTTAAACAAACTTATTTTATGTTTTAATCCAAACTGGTGTGCGTTTGACTAAAATGTCTGGGGGAAATCTCAGCTTGATTACCACAAGTGTGCATGATCCTCTTCACATTGAGGGAGAGGCGGACCGGGTATTAAACTCATACACTTGCCAGATTTGACCAGGGCAGGACGGTACTGCTCTGGGGTCCTAGGCTGGGAGGCTGGTGGTTAGAGAGCCTGCATGTGACTGCAGCTGGGTGTGTCCCTACCTGTGTGAATGCTGGTGAAAGTGCAAGCTTGGAGGGCTTTGCAGCTTGTCACAGCAGCACAGTGTGAAAGGGAGCCCAGGCTGGTGGGTCAGAGGGCTCAGTGGTATCCCAATTCCAGGTGGCACCCTGGGGGGAACCTGTCACAAAAGCATTGTTGAATCTCAACAGTAGGACCATGGCAAGGCATAAAAGAAAAGGTTTTTAATACAGTAACAATCTTCATTTATAGCTATCTTACCAGCTTAGGGTTGCCAATTCTGACTGAAGCTATTCCAGGAGATTTTCCCCCGCAATATGATGTAATGTCATTTTCTTAAAATATCCTATTAAAATCTCCCGGACTGCTTTCAATAGTCACCAGGAGATCAATCCCGATTCCAGGCTAATCCTGGAGGGACCCTATACCAGCTGCATGGAAGCTTAGGAAAGGCTTTACTTCTTTAGACCCTCCCCCTCTCCCACAAGTCAACGGCTGTCTGTATCAGTTTGTTTCCCTGAAAACAGCTCTCTGTCAGCATGCTTATTTAGATATCTAGAGAGTTACTTAACTGATTAATGATCTTTTAGATCCCTGCCTTGGCAAAATAAATCTTGTAGCTTTGGGTGGAGCCTGGAAGTGGCATCTTCACAGCTAATAGTTCAGGTATTGTTTCTTAACCTTCTGACCTATTTATCAGGAGATGTTTTATCTGGTTCTATTGTGCTATCTTCCTGCTAGTTTCGTAACCACCCTGCTATTAATTAAACCAACCCATTCATACAGTGACTTAACTCCCTCTAGTCACAGAGCAAACATTCTCGTAATGAATATAGCCATACAGGATTCATAAATTAATATGGATCGGCCCTATATCCTTGCAGGGCAAGACTTTAAAAATGTTATGCTACTGTCTATTAAGTAAGTGGCTGTATAGGCTTAATTCTAATATGCTACTTCTAAACTGTGTGGAGTCACAGTGCACAGAACAATAGAAACTCACCAATCTATGCTGCACTAAATCAGACACTTTATAATCCATGCAAAAAGATGGCAGTCAGCAAAGTTTTAATATCAGTTACTGTAAAATTCAGTCATTTGACTTGCAATCCAGTAATTTGCAGTGGGTCTCCAATTAGAAAGTTAGCAAGGCTCTAGTGTACTTCACACTTAGTGCAGTGGCGCACACAGAGATTATATTAGCTCACACTCAAAGTACCAATAATCAATAGAAAAGCAACATGAAGAACTTCATGTAAAAAGTCTTCTCTCCCTCTGCATATAAATATAGTAATTACTGAACAACTGAACACTTTAAATTTAGATTCCCAAATATTTATTTAATTTAGATGTAAGAATATTACATGTTTATAAAAAAGATAATGTTTGAAGTCCTGATTTCACTACCCTTACTTACAGAGAGTCATATTTTACTTCATTCCAATGGGATTACATGTGAGGCAAAGTACCATTTAAGTGCGTCTGGTTGAAAAAAACAAGAGCCATTAGCCAAGTACCTGAGATAATTCTCAGTACGACCTCAGAGCACTGGTAAACTGGTGGCCGGGCCCGTGCCGCTTCCCGGAGCTCCCATTGGCCGGGAATGGAGAACCGTGGTCACTGGGAGCTGCGAGCAGCCGTACCTGCGTACGCTCAGGTAAACAAAGCGTCTCACGGCCCGTCAGGGGCTCACCTTGAACAAGCCACAAATCAAGTTTGCGAACCCCTGGTGTAGATGATGTGTACATAGTTAATTTTTATTATTAAGGGCTTTTTTTTCCAACCGGACGCACTTAAATGATACTTTGCTTCACAAGTAATCCCATTGGAATGAAGTAAAATATGACTCAGTTGCTAACCCATAATACAAATAGTTTAACAATGCATTTGTAAGTATTGCCCATAAAGCAACTGTTGTTATTGAATGTGTATTTTGATGCCTCTGATGAAAACACTACTACTGTGAACATCCTTTTATGGCATGGCTCAACTCTTCACTTTTAAAAAGAGACCATACATCAGGATTTTGCTGCATTAGGAGATGAACAGATCAAAGGACCAGGCAATAATAATGTTCAGAGAGATGCTAGAGGGAGCACCATAGAATAAAGCCAAGGACAGGTTTTAAAAAGTGCATCAATGTTGCATTTCATAGGCTTATGATATTAAAGGCACTGCTTCTTCAGTAGTCATATATTACCCTCCCTATTTTCTGTGCCAGAGCAAATCCACATACAAACATTTACACACACACACACACACACACACACACACACACACACACACACACACACACACACCCCCAAAAGAACCAAGGGAGGGATCAGATCAAAGAAAATGAAGCGTAACAGATAAAGGTAGATGTAACTCATAATACCAGAACAAAGGAAAGGAATCTACTTTTCATCAGGCTGAAGCACCACCAATTATAAGGAAGGGTGAAAATAACTAATATAGTCTGAGTTATAATATGGTTTGTAGATGCATCATGTATTGAAAATATTAGAGTTACAATGGGAAGTGCAGGTGCTTATGGAGTTATTGCTTTTTACTTGGATGCATATGTTCATTGTAGGGATATAATTACGGACTAGCTGGGAACACAGTAAGAGCTGGCCAGTAAACAATTCGTCTTCATGAACAAATTTGAGATTTAAGATTACTTTTCTTCTGATGTGGAACGAAAGCAAGACCTTTTCAATTTTTTCATGACAAAAATAAGACAGAGAGAGACACAGACCAACCCAAGAGTAGCACATAGCCCAGTGATTAGGGCACCCACCTGGGATACGGAAGACCCAAGTTCAGTTCCCTGCTACAAATCAGACAAAGCAGGGATTAGAATCTGGGTTTCCCACATCCCAGGCGAGTGCCCTAAACACCAGAAAATTAGGTATTCTGGGCTAGGTCTCCCTCTCTCTCAAATTCCATCCTGGACCCAAATAACTTTCCTGACAAAATTTTCATTGAAACCAATATGTTTTAGCAAAACATTTCAGTTCCAACAAAACCACGTTTTTCAAAAGAAAAATGTTTCATAAAAATGTTTTGATAATTTCTAGTTACAGGACTTGTCTCTTATTTAAAGGCCCAATTTAATTCTCTTTCCAGTGACTTTAATTAGAGCTATATCAGATTTTAACAGACACATTTATTTTACTCAGAGATGCAACTCATGAAAGATGCATTGGGCTGTATTGTGCAATGCCAGATACACAAAGTTATGTTGTATGGTTAACATCAGTCCAGTGAATGTAGCCTTTTCCCCGTTGACAGATTTTTTTTTTAATTAAACACAATTTTAATGGACAAAAAGGGAAGTCTGCTGAAAATGCTATAGTGCTACAAGCATCAAATAACTATAGATGTTTACCTTATGTTTTCAGACTTTTCTTACCCTTTCAGCCTTTGTTAATCTTACAATATAACCACTTTAAAATGTGCCATCAGTTAGGTGGTTTCTGTAACCAATCTCACCCAAGAATGCACTTGCTACTGTGTCTATTAGCTTTGGAGTAGAACAGTTTCTCTATAAATCTACATCTGAATTATTTCACACTAATTGGTCTGTTGGAAGTATAACCGAACCACAGGTCAGTCATTGTAGATTTATAATGGTGAAGATGTGAAGGAAAGGAAGTAGCACCCCAAAAACCGCCTGTAAAAATGAACCCTGATGCACATAGCTATAAGGACATGACTATCATCAAAAAGAAATTGTAAAAAAGATGTAGGGCTTGTCTATATGGCATGGCAAAGTGCATCAGAGGGGTATGATTTGTAAAGCGCTCTAATGTGTTGCACTCTAACTGCCTTGTGTAGACCCTGCTGGTGCTCTCTAAAAGGTTCCTGGTTCATGTTAATGTCCTGTTTGAAACAGGACTACTTTAATGCACACGAGGTACCTTTTAGAGCATGCCAGTTAGGGCAGTTAGAGCACAACATAGAGTGCTTTATAAATCATATTCTCAGGGCCGGCACAACCCATTAGGCGACCTAGGCAGTCGCCTAGGGCACTACTATTTGGGGGCGCCGGCGCCCGGGTCGTCAGTGGAATTTTGGGGGCGGGACCTTCCGCCGCCGCTGTCGGGGGCGGCATTTCGGGGGCGGGACCTTCCGCCGCCTAGGGCGCCGAAAAGGCTGGCGGCGCTCCTGCATATTCTTCTAATGTGCTGTGCTGCCCTATGTAGAAAAACCCTACACCTATTGTCCAGTGTTCTTTTTTCTTTTCATATTACAGGAAGAAACCACCTTGACATTCACCAGATTTTAATTTTTTCTGCATCACGCACAGCTTTCATGAGCCCAGACACATCTCTAATACTCAAATCTGATAACACAGCTCCCATTATTTGAAAGACCGCCCCAGCAATGGTACAAATGGAAATAAGCTGGATACAAACAAAAGGGCAGCATTCATATTTTTTCAGTGTTTTTAAATGTTAGGCATGATGCAATCCTTTTGAATATGAAGCATTTTGAAAAGTAATATACAAAAAGGTAGGTAGCATGGGCAGTACATTTACTCTTTCTTGTTCACTCAAAAAAATGGAATAGCCTAACTTAGAGGATCTGCCTCTCAAGAATCACTCTCTCTCTCCACATGTCAGTGGATCCTCCCTCCAACAGTATACTGCTATTTTCAAAATCAAGGCATAGGTAGGTAACTGTTAGTATCTATCAGCCAGAATTTCCATGGTAACAATATTTCCCCCCAGTAATTGAACAATGGAGTGATATGCATTTTCTTCCCACTTGCCACACTTCCTTAACTCTTACCTTCCAGACTCAAATGTGAACCATGTTGAGTCACGCCCATATCTCCTCAAAGAACTCAGAGGCCACATGACCAGCTTGACCTTGGCATTATGGATATCCCAGAGATAGATGTTTTCATGTGTGATCTGCATTGTACATTCCCCATAGATATCTAAATTTGGTGTAGGCATAAGATATACGTTGAATCGCTCTAGGAAGGAAAAAAGCAAAACGAGAGGGAAATCTGGTGAAAATGAGAGTTAATTTGAAAAATTAACAGAATACCAATTTGCCTGGCTACAGAAATTTTAGAAATCATGAGCCAGATCCTCCGCTGATTTACATGAAGTCAATGAAGCCATAACATTTACATAAGTGAAGGATCTGGCTCCTGGCATTTTACATACAGTACTACTAGAAACAAAATTATTAGATGATATAAAGCATTATTTACTCACATGGATGGAAACAGCCCATGATGCTACTCAGGGAATTTTAAATCAAACTGTAGTTTATTGCCACATATATTATATATATGCACACGCACACACAAACACAAACAAACAAACACACACGCATACACAAAAACAGAAAAACAGTCAAAATTTGAAGGTGCAAATATTGGAAATGCTGGGTTATATTTTAATTCTCAAGGCGTAATGGCATGATCCAGGGAAGAATGTCAGCCTCGATTTGTAGATTTGTTTCTGAATTTCCTTGCATTTGTGGAACTAGGTCATACACTTGCAGTTTTGTGTTACTGCTTTTGAGGATGCTAAAAAGACCAAAGCTATGAATAAAATAACAATTCAAGACAGGGCATCAGAAATACTCACTCTATAAATGAGCTGTTGGAAACATATACATATGTATAAGGGCCAATTAGGAAAAGTGGCTTCAAAAATTAATAAAAGAACAAGGGTTTGGTGCAGAACATTTAAAAAAAAAATCCAGTCTTGGGGAGACATTCATTGGGAGGGTCCTCATACAATTGTGAAAGGAATTAAAACTCATTTAAGGATGGTATGTAGAGAGAGTAACTAAATATAACAGTCAAAAGAGACCTACATTATGTGTGTAAGTCAACAGACCAGACTGTATTTTCTACATTTGTTAAATACACTTTTTGATAGATCAGTGGAGGAAGAAGTTGTAAATGAGCATCCAAATTAATGCAAAATAAGCTAAAAGTGTAGGAGCAGAAATGAACACAAGTTTGGTTATGGAATTAAAGTGATCAGGGAACAATCACATGTACAGTAAGATTTGCAACCCCATGTGGCTATAAGTAAACTTGTCATCCCCAACGATATTCTGTCTCAGTCCATTTAATTTTGACCTATTAGTGCCTCCCCAGTTGATTCACTCAATCTTCTGGCCATCCAACCTCTTCTCTTAAATTCCATTTCTCATGAATCATACTAATGGGTGTTAGCCCTGTAAATTGTATTTCATGACTAAAGTCCCGTGTGTGGAAACCCCCCAATGTTTAGTGACAGTTCTTTAACAGATAGCACAAATAGTTTAGCAGATGCAGTTAAAATCACTGTAAACAATTCCCCTTACTGGTCACAGAGATTTCTTCAGTAGAGATCTAATCCAATGCCACTGAAATAAATGAAGTCTTCCACTGACTTCAGTTGGCATTGGATAAAAAGTCCTTAGACACCGACTACTGAGTAAAGAATCTAGAGAACATCATGGTAGCTTACTTACTCTTTGTATTAGAATTGTACATGATCACATTGTTCAGTGATTAGATACTACAGTGATGGGCATTATGCAAAACCCTAAGATAGAGGAGGGAAGGAAAAGTGTGAGAGTGAGATAATAGAAATGATTGACGGATGGGCTAACAAAAATGATTGTGGACACTGATTTCTAGCCAGTCTCATGACTTCTACTTCATAATAGACACTGTTATGATTTAGTTACACACCAGACTTTAGTTTTGTACTGTTGTGCTATTACCATTCCTGGCGAGGATTGCCACTGCTGAATTCCCAGAATACGAGACATTGTGGTACTTACAGGAATGGTATAAGCCTTCTCTTGCCAGTGTGATCTTGCACACACAATGTGTGAGAGGTCACATTGCACAGAGGATGCCATTTTGAAGAGTACACTGCTCCCTCCCACACAGCGTGACCTCACATGTGGTGTGTGCAAAGTCACGCCGGCAGGATGGAGCAGCACGATCTTCAAAATGGCATCCCTCCTCCATAATACTGGACAAAACCACATTCAGTGTAGTCTCTGTAGTGGACAGGGGACAAACCATAGAAAAAGAGAACTGTCCATCTTAAAACTGGATGAATGGCCTGCCTATTCCAGGCCCTAGCATCTCCCCCTCTTTGAATTGGACCAGAATGAAAGGTCCGGATAATCTGTGTAATGGCAGATTCTCTGACCCACCTCAGTTTTAGCCTCACTGTGTGTAACCACACAAGGAGCCCCTCTGGAATGGTGCTACGTGCTGAACAGGGGATGTACATTCCCTGAAACTCTGCCCCTTTCTTGTGTAGCAGAATCCCCTTGCTTCCACTGTCACAATGGCACCAGCACAAGTGGAGAAAGGTTTGCCACTTTGCACAGATTTTAATTTTCAGGGATAATTTCATGCACTATACTATTGTTTAAGGAAGAGTCTAAGGACATATGAAAAATAGAAGCCAATTGGTTTAGTTTCTACTTAGAATATACAAAAACAACTTTGAATTTACAGAGAAAAGCTCAACATGATTTAAAAGCTACCAAAATGTTCACAGAAAGGAACCTAACTTCTTGGAATTGTTTGAGGATATTATTGCATAAGGGCATTCAGGAGACATGATATACTCAAATTGTCAGGAGACATTTGTCTACTTTGCATTCAAGGTCAGTGTCTAAGGTGAGGTGTCATGGATTGAGAGGAAATGTGTCTGATTAAACTGAACATCAGCTGCAAGGCAACCAAGTGGAACCATAGGAACTTATTCAGGCTGGCAATAACAGAAGTTATTCATACATGCACTGGAGGAGCAAATGTTGTTTGTTTTTACAGATTTTCAGTTTTGTTTTTTAACTAAGAGTACAATTTTGTAACTAAAATTTATGAAAGTGTGCAGACAACAGGAAATTGGGAGGAAAATGAACGCTGAGGAATAATGCATGGAATTAAAAATTAGGGTCAAATCTGCTGGGGAAGGTTTGCACAGTCTCTCCGTGAAGTCAAGGGGAAAAAAATGGGTTTCAGAGGCAAATCCTGCCCCAATTGCATAGCTAGGGTTTAGGAAATTGAGGCTCAATCCCCAGTTCTGCCTCAGGATCCCTGAATGACTTTGGGCAAGTTACTTACTCTCTCTATGTCTCAGTTTCTGTCTGTCTGTAAATTTGGGGATACTAATACTTGCTCACGTTGTGAGGATAAACTCGTTAATGTTTATGAGGTTCTCTGACCAGTTTGAGGGTGCATCCCTGGAGCGGCATGGTGCTCAGCTTCACAACTTCCCTCTGGACTTTAGGGTCAGCTGTGGGCAGAGCACGGTCTGGTGAAGCCAAGGGCAGAGAATTTGCTGCTATGCAGACCCATCTGTCATTCCACCACAGAGGGCATGCAGCCAGGCATTCCCTACTCCATCTCTCCATGGAGCAGAGCAGCACAGAGCAAGGTACTTGGGTTATGTGGCTCAGTCCAGGATGTAGGGCTTGGAGAACAGAAGCCCTTTATCTCGATGAAAAAAAATCATTGTCAATAAATAAACTAACAATGATCTTCAGAGTGCAGAATAAAGGGGAAGACCATTTCTTCAATGAAACATTTTGACTAAGAAAGAAATTTAGCAGCAACCATAAAAATTTCTAAGGCCATGTCTACACTACAGGGACTATACTGGCATAACTACTGTGCTGAGCTACACCAGTAGAGCCCTGTAGTGAAGACACAGCCTACAGCGACAGACGGGGGGTTTTCTGTCACTGTAGGAACATCACCTCTCTGAGCAATAGTAGTGAGATTGACAGGGTTGTCTAACGGAATTTGCCAATGCTTCTTTGTCAAAACCAGGGTGCTCAGGAACTTTGCCCTGCCCAAAGAGTATAGTATGTCATTGATTCTGGGCATAGGCTATGCATCTGAAACAATGACAGCATTAAGTTTCCTATAATCAACACAAAACCATATGGTCCCATTCCTTTGGGGGACTATAACAACTGGAGAAGCCATGGGACTATTTGACTTTGTAATTATTGACAAGTCTAGCATACTAGCTATCTCCTTAGGGAATTGCTCCTTCATTCTATCAGATGTTCAGTATGATCTGTTGGGCTCAGGCTGTGGTCCTGCAGTGTTAATCTGATGGACGATTTTGTGAGTCAGGCCAGCCCTGCTGGAAAATACCTGCTGGTGCCTTTGCACCACAGCCATAATCTTAGTTTATTTTGTTTAGGGTTAACCCTTCATATCAATTAATGCTCTCTAGTGGTGTATCATTATGGCATTCAGTCACTGAATCATTAAAAGTCTTACAGTCCTTCTCTGCATAGCATATCAAGTTTACAGTGGCTTCATGATTGTGATAAGCTTTTAACTCATTTATATGCACAGTCTGTGGTGCAACCCTGCTACAGGGTCTTTGTACATTGTAGGTAACATCGCTAATCCTTTCTACCACCTCAAAAGGCCCCTCGCATGAGTTCTGCATTTTGTATCTTTTTACAGGGAGTAATACCAGTACCAAATCCCTCACATGAAATGACTGATTATAGGTATTGCGATCATATCATTCTTTCTGAGCTGCCTGGCTTGTAGTGAGGTTTTGCTGCATTATTTCCATCATGGTTTTTTAACTCCCCACTGAACTTCTGCACATATGCAGTCACCAGTTCCCCCCTCCGCTTCAGTGCCACACTCCTAGGAGTCTCTAATGAGATCCAGGAGACCTCTGACCTTTCTCCAATTCAGGAGATCAAGTAGAGCAAACCCCAGGGACTTTTGTGGCACTTCGCAGTAAGCAAACAACAGAGTGGGTAACATTACATCCCAGTCACTTGCCTTATTGTTTACATACATTTTTTAGCATAGATTTTAGGATTCCATTCAACCTCTCGACTACTCCATTTGTTTCTGGATGGGATGGGGCAGATTTCAGTTATTTTACCCCCAACACATCCTCCACAGCTCACCAAACAGCTGGGACATGAAATCTGACCCATGATCTGATAACTTCTCTTTTGGATAGCCCACTCTGCTGAATACAGAAAACAGTGCCTTAGCAATTGTGTCAGCTTCCACATTTGGAAGAGCAAATGCTTCTGGATTCCTGGTGGCAAAATCCACCACTAATAATATAAATCTTTTTCTCACTTGGCTGGCTTGGGTAGGGGGTCCCTATGATATCCATGACAACCCTTTGATTACAGGTAAAGGATGCAAAGGAGCCTTGTGGAGACGTACAGCCTTTTTTCACAAGTCACGAATCTTGAAATATTTCTTTACCTCATTTTGAGTACTGGGCCAATAGAATTTTTTTCTTTAGCCTTTCGTATGTCCTCTCCATTCTCAGGTGACCAACAAAAGGGCAATCGAGGGCTAGTGGCATTAACTGCTTACGATGCTTTGTGGGCATGATCAATTACTTGAAAGCCTCCCCAGGAGTTTTATTTTTCCCAACTGGGGTCCCTATAAATTCTTCCCTCTTCTATAAAGAGCCCCCTCCCGGTCTCTTTCTCTGGGGCACTACTGAGGATGGCCTCTCTTATGCTTTCCAGGGGGGGCATCTGCACTTTGTTCTGCAGCAAACTCCATTTGGCTTTTGCTTGCACCGAAAGCTGTCTCAGGCAACAGGGGAGGAGACTCCTCACTCCCCTAACTTGGAGACACATCATAACTTTCTGCTGACAAGGGTACAGAGGATTCTTCTCCCCTCTCAGCTGCCTCTTTCTCCTCAGAGCTTACCCCTGGGCACTTAGGGACATATTCCCTCTTGCTGTGGGTCATAATGTTAACATCTTTGGAGTGATATTACATCACTTTCCACCAATACATCAGCTGGTAAATTCTTAAGAATCCCCATATTCAAAGTATCTCTTAAACCTTTTCCCTCCTAATTCAATGCAGGCAAAAGCTACCATGGTTCTAAATTGCCCCAACACAAGAAGTTTTACCTTCTCCTCTGGGAACATATCAACTGGCTTAACCACATCTCTTTTGATTAGAAAGATCTGGGCAGCAGTGTCTCTCCACCTCTGGCACACTTTATCATTTACCTGGGCCTCTTTAATAAATTCTTTGTCTACCTCCAGGAGGTCAAACCTGACAACATTAACTGGACTCCCCTATGCCACCACTGAAGTCTACAACTCAAGGGTAACTGCATTAATCTGGGTGGATTGGGCATTGTATTGGGACTCTCCATACCGGGGGCACTGTTTCTTCATGTGGATCCCTTGAACACACGGCACACTTTCTTGGGCTGCCCAGTTGGACTGAGGTCCAGTAATTAGGGTTACCAGGAACAGCCTGGTACTGGGTGATGTGTGCTTAGTCCCCTCCCATCCCTTGTTTTTCCCAGGAACACACTGGGGACTCCCTTTTAGGGCTTTTGCCTTTCCCTTTGGTATCCATGCTCTATGAATGGTCTCACTTCCAGGTATAAGTCAGCTCTTCTACACTTGCTGGGGAGTTTTCCCAAACCACTGCCCTAACCTTATCAGAGCCGATATCAGAGAACTGCTTCTGAACAAATAAATCTATCAACTTGTCCTAAATCTCTGCCCCTTTATTTTTTATCTATTTTCTCAAATAATACCCCATTTTATGGGCATATATCCTGTAACTTATTTTATCAAGTGTTTTGAGGTTTCTAAACTTCGGAAATATGCCTCTGAAACCTTTTTAACACAGACCCCATGTGCCCTCTGCCAGTTGACACCAAGAGGTCCCGGGGTCACAGTGCCCTAGCCACTGGGCTATAAAGCAGGGTTTCTCAAACTGGGGGTCCCAACCCAAAAGGGAGTTGCAAGACTACTGGAGGGGGGGTTGCAAGAGTGGTGGTGGCTAGCCGGGAACCCAGCTCTGAAGGCTGCACCACTGCCACCAGCAGCGGCAGTGCAGAAGTAAGGGTGGCATGGGGGAGTGGAGGGTTGTCACTTTTTAGGGGGGTCATCACAGCCTGAAATATTTTCAATTTTCAATAATTTCAATTTTTTTCCAGCAAAAAAAAGTTTGAGAACACCTGGGATATTGTATTGTGGGGCTCTCTCAGTATCATCTGTTGAAGCTGTTCCACTGTGAACATATATATTTAAAAATTTTATGGGAGCAAGGGGACTGTGTCTCCCATGTGAGTGGTCTAACTACCAGGCTATGGAGTCCAATAATTCTGGTCCAATGATTCTTTAATGAATTATCCACAGTGGAACAGTTTCAACATTGGGCCAAAGAGTGAGACATAATGCAAGCATGGAAGTGACTCTGTAGCCTGGTGGTTATAGCACTCATCTGGAAGGTGGGAGACACTGGATCCAGTCTCTCTGCTCCAATTAATTTTGTAATTATATATCCACAGAGGAACAGCTTCAACAGGAGAGACTGAGAGAACATCACATCAGAATATCCTATAGCTCAGTGGTTAGGGCACTCACCTGAGAAGTGGCAGATCCCCATTAAAACTCCTTCTCTCTTTCAGGCAGAGGGAGGATTTGAACCAGGCGCAGTTGAGTACCCAACCACTGGGCTCAACTCCCCCCACTCGCCCTTGGCTTCTTGCAAAAATGGCAAAGGTGTCTAACACCAAGAAAGGGTTTGCAACAGAGAATCCCAAGCAGAAGGAGGCACCTCCCTGCAGCCCAGACTTAAATGCCTATCTCTGGAAGAGGGGTGGGGCTTAGCACACATCTCTCAGTTTGGTACCTCCCACTGGCTAGCTTAGATAAGGAGTTACCTAGAATGCTGGCTTTTGCGATTCCCACTCTAGGAGTCTCTTTCCCTACTCATTGTATAGGGAGCCTAGGCACCAAACTCAGTCTTCTGTGAATCCCAGTGATTTTCTAGGCACCTAAAAGTAAGGAGTGGTGATCCTCAGTGTGACCACACTTAAGTTTCTTTGTGAATCTAGCTCTTAGTCTTAATCTTGAAAGTAATGGTCCTCAAACTACAGTCCTTGGGATACCAACTTTACTTGGATCATTTCCAGATGGCCAACAGAGCTCTTTCACTCACAGCATTTGTCATCTGCAAGTAGTAACATTTGTTAGTTATAGCCCACGTCCAGGATTCTTTTTAGGGAAAGCCACAACCACAGCCCGATAAAAAGAAATGCAAATTTAGCCAGCTCTTCACTTGTATGAATCAGTGTAGCTCCAATGGATTCAGTGGCACTACCCAATGTACCCCAACTGAGGAACTGGCCCTTAAATATTGATTTAACCTCTTTAATAGCAATCATTCTGTTTTACATCAGTTACAAAATATTTTGTAGAAAGATTTCTTAATTTCCTAAATATCAAAGCTATTGTAAATCAATAAATTTCACCTACAAATCAGCAAGGTAGCAAAGACGTTGTACTTAGGATTTACTAACCATTTACTTTGGTTACAGATGATATATATTGAATAAGCTTTTTAATGTTTAAATAAATGTCTTATTTGCATAATACTGGCCATAAATGTGTATTTTATCTTTTTCAAATTTGAAACTATAAACAATGGATTAAGGATGACAGAAAATGAATAAAATATGTGCAAAATTCTGTCACACAGTGAATCACATACAGTAATTCAATAGATCTAAGAACATTTTCTAAAAATGAATCAGATGAGTGTAATTGAATTATATAATCTTTTCTATGCTTTGACTAAGTTTGTAATTTCACTGCATATAAAAAGGAAAAGGCTATTCTGGGAATTCAAGACCTTTGTTCAACAAGTTATATTTGACACTGGGGCAGTTAATGAGTTTGCTGCAATTGAGATACTATGGTATCTTCCAAATAAAAAGCACTTATACAAAGGAAGACAACACAATAGTTAACAAAACGTCTTTACTAGAGAAATCAACTATGAGGCATTAGTCAATGATAACATGGAAAGAGTGAAAAGGAATGAAAAACGAATTCACTCTCTCTCACACACCCCCACAGACGCACTCTAAGCAAAACCCCCATTAAACTTTTGCATTATAATCTGAATATACTTGTCCAGGTTCTCCAGTCACTTATACCAATTTTACATTGCCATAACTCCATTTAAATCAATGGAAATGCTCTGGATAAAACCAACATAACAAGTGAAGAATCTGGCCCACTATTGGGCATACTGATGCCCAAACATGCCACTTATTTTGATGCCTCTGCATAAGCTGAGTACTTTTGATCAGACTCATAGGGCCTGATTTTCAAAAGCCAAGTAAAGTTGATGAGAGTCTTCAATGGGCTTTACATTGGGCCCAACATTCGGTCTTAAACATATGGATCCAGAAATGAATACAAGAACTACAGAAAAAAGATAAGATATATAGGTCCAAATCCTGATTCGTGCAATGGTCCCACTGAAGGAAGTAAGAAAAGTAGGAGTGAGCTCATTATGCATGGATTCCCAAAGAAATGCATAAAGAACTTTTGGTTTTTGATGTCTATTCCACTGATAATCAGGTAGATTTTTCCCTCTGGTTGCATATTTGCCTTAACATTTGGCATTTTGCACCTTTTCTAGATAGAAGGTCTTTCTGGCCTACTTTTTCTTTCTGACTCTTGGCAGGGAGTTAGACTAGATGACCCTTGTGGCCCCTTCTAATCCTATGATTCTATTGGTCCAATCTGCAATTTTCTGAACATCTTTAATACCTATCAAAATGATGGTTGAAGGCACTCAGTATCTGGCAGGATCTGATCCCGCATTACCTTATTTCATATTTGATTTGTACCACTTCAAAAATATTTTAATTGAATTGATGTCTTTGCCTGTGAGTTTTCCCACCACCTTACATATAATTGATATATCCCATGATTGTCATTAAAAAAGTCAACATATACCACAGTATGTGAAATATCACCATTCTCTCATATATAAAAGAAAAGGGCAAGAGTCACCAACTGTTGGCAAAGTCTGAATTTTTAACAGCAACCACAGTATCATCCCTTCTCAATCACTATTACCTCTGATTCCCAGTCTCTTTCACAGACTAAAAGTAGTTTTGTGTTGGGTATAGCTTCACTAACGATGTCAAAGACCTGGAGTCTGTCCTTAGTGTTCTCCCAGGAGCAAAAATCCCATTCCACTACACAAGAACTTGTTTTGTCCTCCTCTAAAAGAAGTGTATATTGGTCTTTTTGGAAAAAACAAACAAAGAGACAGCAAATATTACTCCAGTATTTTACCAGTGCTAAAGTAAATATTCAACAGACAAACAGCTTCATTTTTATCAAGGAGATTGAGAACATAGTACTAAAAACTAAAGCAGTGAAACATTTTGATTTAACTGGTCAGAAGAACCTAACTCCTCAGGCAAACCACAGCAAGTCAGCTAAACAAATTAAAATAGTGGAACTTCTCCTATTATTAAGGTTCAGTCGACAGATTCAAAATACATCACCACGTGTGGTTGTATAGAAATGAGTTGATGATGTACACTAGGTCTCTTATTCCCTGTGTCAGCAGGGGAAATGGTTGTGGTAGGGAGCAGTGTACCATACTCTCAAGAGATCCTTCACTTGTGGCTAAGGGTCAATGGAAATTATCAGGATCCAGATGTAACCGAGTCCAGCCTCTCTTTTCTAGCCCCACTGTGCTAAACACTGTACAAACACATACCAAAGATGTATGTATATAATGTAAATAAGAGGAGAGCAATCTAACTAGAAAATGGGTTGCTGAAGTTCCTGGGGTTGGAGAGCTGCAGTAATACAAGAGGCTTTGAGGGGAGGAAAGAAGGTAAAAGGGGAGAGGAAGAGTAAGGGAGACTTTAGCTCAGCTCTCAGTTTCCTACAAATTTTATTCAACTCAGCCATGAGTTATGAGTCTGGTATATAAAGAAAACATCTAAAAGCCACTTAAAGCATTGGAATTAAGGTATTTACATGAGTAATAATATCTCTTACGAGTAATAACTGAGATAGAATTCAAAGAGGTGGCTTCATACTGTTAATGATGTGCTTTGCACAGCAGTAGCTTAAAACTCTTCTTTATTCCCTCCCTAGCGGCAGGACTTTTCCAGCCAGAGGTCTCCATTAAAGCAAGCGCTGCTACATCCTTGCTTAACTCCTATCACCAGGGAATAATTGTGGCAGTGGACGGGGTGCAGGATGAAGGGAAGGGAACCTGCCTCTATCCCTATTTATATATTAGCAATCATTACAACAATCAAAGTTTTAACCTTTTCTACTTTCCTTTACTAGCTGGCTGTTTACCATGTAAAGCTTTTCAAAATATTAACAAAAAAGCCAAAGAGAAAATGCGAACATGTATTTTTCACAACATGCCGCAGATCCAATAAAACCAGTAGGTAAAAATAAAGGTTTTGGGTGTTACAAATAAGGATTGTACAACAATGAAAAGAATTAGAAAATGGTTTTATATCTTGCTATCAGCCATCAAACACTCAAAATCATAAAAGAGCCAATCTGTTTCAAACCACTAGGCTAACACAGACTTTAGCATCAATCAAGCAACATTAACAATTTAGTTAATAGACTTAAGACTACAGCTGGGTGAAATATTTTGACCAAACTTTTTTTTTTTTTTTTTTTGGTAAAAAATGCCGGCTCTGCAACACCAAAACATGTTGTGAATGTGTGTTAATTCACCAAATTGTTTCAGTTTAAAAAACAAATTAATCAGAAAAAAAAATAAAATGCTTCATTTCAATATTTTTTATTTTAAATGACAATTAAAAATGTCTAATTTTGTTAAAAAATAAAAATTAAATAATACTCCAAATTAAAACAAAATGTAAAACACAAAACTATTTATTTATTTATTTCAGAATGGTCAGTGAGCTGCAAAACCCATTATTCTCAAACAACTACTTGGGACCTGTCACAAGGTAGGTACACCCCCAACACGGGTGCGAAAGAAACTGTATAGCCACCAGTTAGGTCCCTCATTCATGACCTGACTATAAATGTGGTGGTACGGCCTAGTGGCCAGTGTCAATAAAGTAGCCCTTCTCCCAGGGCAGCATGGCCCAATGGCCGGAGTAAATAAAGCAGCCCTTCTGCTCAGGGCAACACGGCCTAATGGCTGGAGTAAATAGAGTAGCCCACCTCTGTGGTATTGTGTGGCCCATTGGGGAAGTTGGGTGCCCCTCAGAGGGGTGTGGCACCCAAAGTAGGGGGACTCCGGCCCTCCCTGCTCCTCCGAGTCCCAGCCCAGGGGGGGCTCACTACCAAGTCAGTGGGTATCCTCCAAAACCACGTTGACTGTTGTTCCAGTTCATTTACTGGAGAAGAGTCTAAGTCCCCTGGGCTGCTTCCTACCCTTTCTCCCTCGGCAATGCTTCACAGTTCCCCCAGGTGCCCGGGGTCCTCAGGTGGCATAACTCCGGCCGGCGCAGTCTCTTCTCCAGGCTTGTCAGGCAGCCTGCAGTCTGTCTGGAACTCTGCATGCCAAGACTCTGTAGTCAGGGCCTGTAGCAGCTCCCTGGAGAGAGCCTGCAGTCTGCATCCTCCTCCTTCAGCAGCCTGCCCAGACTGAGCTGGGCTGCTTCCTTTTATACTCTGCCTCCAGGCTGAGCATGCCCAGCAGAGTTGGAAGAGTGAGGCTTCCTCATCCTGCAAAGCATAGTGAACCCTTTTGGAGCTGGTGCAGGGTAGGTACACCCCATCACAGGACCCTATTGTAATATTACTTATATCCTAAATATAAATTCTTCCAGACTTCCAGGCAAAAAGCATGGTGTAAGATGTCTCTTTTGGTTTATGTCACAAAGCACCAAGTATCCTCCCTCCAAAAATCTGTTGCTCATCTAAGGGGAACCACAGGACTGTGGAGGGGGAGGGTAAATGGAGAAGTACATGTCTAAAAGAGGAGAAGCTTGCCAACTTGTCCATATTGCACATATTTTCAAAACCCTGGAATCACTAGGTGTAAAAATTAAAGTAACACCCAACATGTCTCAATGAGAGGAGGTCATATAGTCCTAGGGCTTACACAATGAGGCTTACACCTGTGACGAACACAAACCAGAAGGATATAAGAGAGTGGTGGAAGGTAGGGATCTCAACCTCAAGATGAGAAGGTCCCTGTTCCCTGGATAGCCAAACAAAGGCTACTCCAGGCCAATTAAAAACCTGATGCCAATTAACCAGTTAAGGCCATTAGGCTAACGGAGACAGCTGGAACCAATCAACGTCCCACTCATACTGCTCTCCTTCCAGTTCCCTCAGGGAAGCCCCGGTGAAAGGAGCTGGAAGAGAGGAAGCATTGCTAAAGCCTGAGGTAAGGGTGAAGCTAGAAAAAGGGGACCACGGGGAAGTGGCCCAGGGAATCAAAGCAGCTCCAGTGGTGAAGGGGAAGCGCCAACAGCTGCTACTGTTAGGGTCCCTGGGATGGAGCCAGAAGTAGGGGGCGGGCCTGAGAGGGGAAGCAGGCCTCGGTCCAGGCAGGAGACTGAACTGTGCTTACTAGCTCAAAGGAGCAACAGAGGCTGTGGGGTATCCCCCCTTCCCACCTCCCATACCGGCCTTTGATGAAAGTAGCTTGGTAGGCTGTGACCCTTGCCACTACACTGAGAAAGGGAGGTCACATTGAGGTCCTTAGCAAGCTTCTGAGGCCACTGAATCTGCCCGGAAGCGCGGGACCCACTAATACAGGCTTGGAGCTTTGTTACAACTGGTGTCAGTGGTGGGATATTGACTTATCATTCACTGCGCAGCAGAAGGGGAGAGTGTGTGGTTTTTTTTTAAGTGCACTGTGTTTGGGTGTCCTCACCACAATGGAAGACATAATGAAAACACTGATGCAAGCCACTGCAGCCCAGCAGGCAGCCACACAATTCCATGCGATGATGCAACAAGAATCCATGTGGCTACAACAAGAATCCATGTGGCTACAACAAGAAACCAACCAGTTATTGATAGGGCAGGCATCCCAGGATCGAACTCTCTTGTGGGAGGTGGTGGACCAGCTGAAAGCCCTCACCGCCAAAAAACAAGGATCTGAAGGGTCGCGAGTATGGAGGGCTGCCGGCTGTCTACCGAAGATGACGGCAGAGGATGACATAGAGGCTTATCTCCTCTCCTTTGAGAGGACTGCCTTGCGAGAGGCATAGCCCCAGGACCAGTGGGCCAGCATCCTCGCTCCCTTCTTATGTGGAGAAGCCCAGAAAGCCTACCACGACATGCTTGCTGAAGCTGCCGTTGACTACCCCCAGCTGAAGGCAGAGATCCTGGCGCGATCAGGGGTAACGACCGTAGTACAGGCCCAGAGATACCATGAGTGGAGGTACCAGGAGGGCAAGCCTCCGAGGTCCCAATTGTTCAACCTCATCCACCTTGCACGGAAGTGGTTACGACCCGAGGCATGCAACCCAGAGGAAATGTTGGAAAATTTTGCCATAGACCACTATATGAGGGGACTGCCACCAGATCTTCATGCATGGGTGGGCCAGAACGACCCCTCCATCTACGATGGTGTGATCACTTTGGTGGAGAGACAGATAGCAGCCCGAGAGCTGTCCCGACTACCCAGAGAAGCCACCTCCTGAAACAAGTACCCGGCCCAGACCCCAGAAGGTCAGACAACCAAGTATCCGGGGAGCCCCAGGTGGAAGAGGGTAGTGGCCACAGAACAGCCGAGAACCCAGAAAGGGGGGATGAGCCTGAGCGGGGGGAACCATGGGGCAAAGACCCCAACCTAAGAGACAGAGGAGTGCCTAGAGCCCCTTATAGGTGTTACGCGTGTGGGGAATTGGGACACCTAGTGGCGTAATGTCCCAATATGGAGGAGGCCATGCAGTGTAACCTGTGGGACTGGACAGACCCATGCACCCTAATCAACCGAGTGGGGGTTGCAGTCACCCCACATCAATACACAAAACCAGTGAAACTGAATGGGGTAGAGACTATGGCGCTTGTGGACTCTGGCAGTGCTGTCACCCTGATTTCAGGGAAACTAGTGAAATGCAGCCAGTTAATACAGGCTAAGCATACTGAGTAACGTGTAAATGGGACCGTTAGTTATTATCCTGCCATCTCGGTGAGGATCGAAATCCAGGGAAACATCACCGGGGTAAAAGCGGGAGTGGTCCCTAAACTCCAATACCCTGTGCTCATTGGAAGGGATTTCCCAGGATTTGGAAATTTGCTCCCGCCAGAGGGCCAGGAGAGAGGAGAAGACCCAGAAGTTAAGGAGTCATCCCTAACAGAAAGTCACCCTCCCTTTTTTGCTGAAATATCTCAAGAGTTGTTCCCCGCCCCCGGGAAGAGCAGAAAAACTCAGAGGGAAAGGAGGGTGGCAAAGGCTTTGGGCACCCGGATCCTACTTTAGGGACAGAACATTGCCCTAGTAGGCCAACGGGCACAGGAAACTGAGGGAGAGACCCCCAAAGGGGAAGAGGAAGTAGAGGCTGGTCCCAACCCCAATACTACCGAACTGACCAAGGAGGTGGAGGCCAGTTCCTCGGTGTTCAGGTCGATAGGTCCCAGAAGGCAGACTTTCGAGCGAAGACCCCAGATATGATAATGTCAGAAAAGAGGTGGCCGAGATAGATGGGGTGCCTGTGGAGGGAAAGGCCCGAGGGCCAGCACCCTATTTCATGATTAAGAAGGACCTCCTGTACCGGGTGATACAAATACAGGAACAAGTGGTAAACCAGCTCCTGGTACCCCAAAAACATCAGAGGGCAATATTAAACCTCGCCCACAGTCACCTCTTTGGGGGACATTTGGGGGTAGAGAAGACCCAGACATGGATCTTGCGCAGATTCTTCTGGCCGGGGGTACATGAGGATGTCCGACGGTACTGCACCTCCTGCCCCGAGTATCAATTGCACAGTCCTTGCCCACATCTAAGGGCTCCTTTGGTACCCCTACCAATCATTGAGATTCCCTTTAAGCGAATAGCCATGGATCTGGTGGGGCCTCTGGAAAAGATGACTCGAGGCCACCAATATGTGCTTGTCGTCTTGGATTATGCAACCAGGTATTCAGAGGCCATTCCCCTCTGAAACACGACCTCCAAGTGCATAGCAAAGGCGCTAGTGGAAATTTTCGCCCGGGTAAGGCTACCAAAAGAGATTCTAATGCACCAAGGAAAGCCTTTTATGTCTAACCTGATGAAGGACCTCTGCTCTCGGCTCCAAGTCCAGACCCTGCAAACCACAGTTTACCACCCGCAGACCGATGGTGTGGTAGAGAGATTCAACCGGACCCTCAAAGCCATGATAAAAAAAAGTGGTAAGTAGGGATGGAAAGGACTGGGATACCTTGTTGCCCTATCTTATGTTCACCATCCGTGAAGTTCCCCAAGCCTCCACTGGTTTCTCTCCCTTTGAGCTATTATATGGTTGCCACCCCCCGGGGCATACTAAACATAGCCAGGGAGATTTGGGAAGAGGAGCTCAAAATGCGGAAGAATATAGTTGAACATGTTTTGCAAATGAGAGACATTACAACCTGGGTTACCCCCATAGCACCGGAACACCCGGAGAAGGCCCAAAAAGCCCAACAAACTCACTACAACCGCCAAGCAAAGGTTCAGCAGTTCCAACCCGGAGACTGAGTAATGGTGTTAGTACCCACGGCAGAGAGTAAACTCTTGGCCCCGTGGCAGAGGCCCTATAAAGTAGTTGAACCTTTAGGAGAGGTGAATTACAAGGTACGACAAGGTAGAAAACAAGAACAAGTGTTTCAAGTAAACCTTCTAAAACCATGGCGTACCCAAGAAGTATGTGTATTTGTCCAAAAGGACCCACCACAGGAGAACAACACTCCCACCCCCAAACAGGTGAGGGTGTCTCCCGATTTAACACCAGCCCAAAGAAAGGAGGTGTCCGAGATGATCAACCGTAACCAAGACGTATTCTCGTCTTGGCCAGGTCGAACAACTGAGACATACAACCACATCATAACAAACCTCGCAGCCAAGGTAATAATGAGGCCCTACCGGGAGAGACGAAATCGGAGCAGAAGTAAAGAAAATGCTGGAGTTAGGGAAAATCAAAGAGTCCTACAGTCAGTGGTCTAGCCCGATCGTGCTAGTACCCAAATCGGATAGCTCTACGATGACTTCCGTCAGCTGAATGAGGTGTCCCAGTTTGACGCATATCCTATACCCCACATAGACGAGTTAGTGGACAGACTGGGAAATGCCCAGTTCCTGACCACTCTAGACTTAACTAAAGAGTATTGGCAGATTCCCCTTGCTGAAGATGCAAAAGAGAAAGCCGCTTTCTCCACGCCAGAGGGTCTCTTTCAATATACCGTCCTCCCGTTCAGTCTGCATGGGGCCAAGGCTACCTTTCAGTACCTCTGGATAAGCTATTGTGCCCCCATGCCAGTTATGCGGCCGCCTACCTGGACAATGTGGTTACTCATACCTCAGACTGGGAAACCCACCTGGAAAAGGTGGAAGCTGTCCTAGATATCCTAAGGCACACTGGCCTTACCGCAAACCGCGCCAAGTGCACCATAGGGTTAATGGAGGCTAAATATCTGGGCTATATTGTGGGACGAGATGTAGTAAAACTGGCCCTGACCGGTTCGCAACAAACAAGTCTGGACATTTTTTGGGGTAGTGGGGTACTACCATCGCTTTATTCCTCCATTTTGCCACCAGGGAAGCTCGGGGACCTGAGATGGTTCAATGGACTGACACAGCAGAGAGGGCATTTATAGCTCTGCGGACAGCCCTCTGTGGTGACCCTGTACTCAGAGCCCCAGACTTCACTAAGGGGTTCATCCTTCAGACAGATGCATCCAAAGTAGGACTGGGGGCTGTCCTATCCCAGATGGTTGGAGAAGAAGAACACCCGATCCTCTACTTCAGTAGGAAACTCCTCCCAAGGGAACAGAAATATGCGGTGGTCGAGAGGGAATGCTTCACCATTAAGTGACCCATGGAAAACTGCACTACTACCTGCTAACGGGGCAGTTTGTCCTCGTGACGGACCATGCCCCTCTTTTGTGGATGCAGCGGAACAAGGAAAAAATGTGAGCGTGATCCCCCAACCCTTCCAGTTCCAATACAGCACAGAGCTGGAAGCCACCGCAACAACGTAGACGGCCTGTCACAGGTGCATTGCATGATGACCCAAGTTTGCCCAACCCCTTGGTGTTGAGCAGGGGGAGGGATATGTGACGGACTCAAACCAGAAGGATATAAAAGAGTGGTGGAAGGCAGGGATCTCAACCTCAAGCCAAACAAAGGCTACTCCAGGCCAATTAAGACACCTGACGCCAAGCTGCTAATGTTAGGGTCCCTGGGCTGGAACCTGGAGTAGAGGGTGGGCCTGGGTTCCCCCCACCCCATGCTCTACAGAGAGCCCTTTGAGAGGGGAAGCAGACCTTGGTCCAGACAAGAGGCTGAACTGTGCCTACTAGCTCAAAGGAGCAACAGAGACTGTGGGGTATCCCCCCTTCCCACCTCCCATACTGGCCTTTGATGAAAGTAGCTCGGTAGGCTGTGACCCTTGCCGCTACACTGAGAAAGGGAGGTCACACTGAGGGCCTTAGCAAGCTTCTGAGGCCATTGAATCTGCCCAGAAGCCACCAATACAGGCTCGGTTCTTTGTCACACAACTTACCACAAAACTTGAAAGCTAGGCTCGCCCAGCTGCTGTTCTGCCATAACCAGGAGCTAAAGCAAGGGGAAATGGGGACAGAGAACTCCATTCTTCCTTACCTTGGATGGACTGCTATCTCCACATCTCCCCCTCCTCCTTGGCTCATACGGCAAGTGCCCCCCTGCCCTTTCAATCTACATTAACAACTGGCCATACTGATTTATGGAATACAAATGATCTCAACACAGAATTCACAAACTCCAGAGAAAGGGAGTGTAGCATGGAAATATTAGAGGAGATGCAGGATATAACATAAAGAACGCTACCATGGAAAAACCATATTAGTTGTGAAAGAAAACTGTTAAGTTAGTTTTTCTTTAAGTGGCAGTAATTACCTATCAGTAAAGTCTGCACCTCACTGTGGCAAAGTATGTTCAGCAGATGTTTAGGGATATGGGGCCATTTGCAAATGATTGCATCTGGCAGTACTGTCTTGCCAGGATATAAAGATATTAAATTTGTGATGTTATATCATGTCACCATGTTGCAATTTAGTCTACAAAATATCCATAGTAAGTTAGAACCCAAAGTCTAATTAAACTGAAAATTCTGTCACAACCTTAGCTGTTAACAAGAGCCAACGGATCGGTACCTCTTGTTCAGCCATATCCAACCCTTCCTGAGAGAATAGCCCTGAACATTTTCAGAAAACAGTACATGCCAGTAGTAAGAAAAGGAAACTAGGAGTAGAGACTTTGGGTTGTATTCCTGGCTTTGCTGCTAAGATTTACTCTGTGCATTAATATTAACCTAACTCAGAGGGATGCTGTGAGGATATTAATGCTTATACAGTACTGGCTTGAAAGGTGCTATCTAAGTGTTAAGTACAATTACATAACACCTATATAATGCAGTCATTTGTAACAGACTTGAGTCTGACAATTAATTGCCATTTTCACAGGGAGCCATTTTCACAGGGAGCAAGAATCTTGAAATTTGTTACATACCGTTGCTTTTTATGGGCTGCAAATTTAAACTTTGACCTTTCAATTTCAGGTCATCAGAAGCTCATCAATCTTTCTATGGCTTTCAAGTGCCCTTTGAGCTACAATGTTTGAAAGTGAGCCTTTATGAGCTAGAATCTTGCAAATTGGTAGAACTCATTATTTTGTACCACTGATTAAAGAAAAATATTTTTTAAATTTGACATTTCTATCACAGATCACCAAACTATTTCCTCAGAAATTATTAATTTCTTCCATTACACTGTCATGTTAGGAATAAGGCCTCCAAGTTTAGAGTAACTAAGGCACTCTTAGTTCCTAAGGTCTACAGTTCTATTCAACTCATTTTAGTAAAAAACAAACAACAAACAAACAAAAAACAAAACCCTGTTGAAGACAACTGAGCGCACCTGCAAGCTCTTACAGTGGCAGCTCTGTGAACCAAAAGGGTGGACTGATGCCAATAATAATAGCATCTGGTCTTCTTTGTACATCCTACTGGGATTTTAAGAAAATGAGCACTTGCTTTGCATTAAGCAACTAACTAGGATAGCAACTTTGAGTTTTAAAGATGCTAATTTAAATAGAGAATTCTATACTGGGTATACTAAGTATCAAAATTGCATTGTCTGAGGTACTGTAACTAATGACTCAGTACAGAATGTTCTTGACATTTTGATTTCATTCACCCCCCTTTGCTTGAAGAGGTACCACTAATCATACCCCTTGCTGTCTTATCGATGTGATCCACACCAAGGCCCCATGCCTCCAAGCTAATTGTATTTGTTTCATTCCATTTATTTACAACAGGACAATAAAGATGCTAATTATTTTACATGTGCCAATTTTTAGTAGTCAGTAGCAACACAATTAACTGTTATACTACAGCAACTGCATCAAGGCCAATTCAGACTGAGCTGTTCAGCCTGGATCTTCAGGGGACCCTATGTCATGAGAGCCCCACTCTATCAGGCACAAGCTGAGAAATCTCATTGTGATATTCACTGCTTATGACACAAAGCAGCAGTACACTGACTCACAGTTCTGTGGTGATATATTGAGACCCCTAGGGAATAAAGATGTTTCTCCCTTTATTGCAACCCATTTGAGCAGATCACAGGTTTGCTCCTCTTCATCTTTGAGGAAACCTCCATCTACTGTTCCCATAACTCCCCCCTCAAATACATACACATTTGTTCTACAATATAAGAACTTATACATATATGGCAGATGATAGAAAAAGAGTGTGTTTGTTTGTGGGTTTTTTTTCCTGGATATATTCCTGATCACCCTCACCTCCCCACATGGCTGTCAATCCATCCTCCTGTACTTAGTATAGTGGTCTGAGGCAGTTGTGAAGGTGAACCATATTACATGCTAAATCTTGTGTCTTGCAGTGAGTGATCCAAACAAACAGCTTCACAAAGGCCCCAGATTTATTTGAAACGGACCTGACCAACATCCTTTCCTAGAACTAGTAGGATGTCAAATTTCTTATGGATTTCTCCATGTTTCATTTACTAGCTTCAAATGCATCCAGGACACTACCACAAGTTAATAAATAAAATAATATTGAGAAAATGGTAGTCCTTCCATAATTTAATGATGTAATTCTGTTTGCAAAGCTGAAGCAAAGATACAGGTACTGGTACTATTTTATAGCTATCGGGGGACATGGCTACACTGGAAACTTCAAAGTGCTGTCACACCCCTGAGCCAGCAAATTAGAGCGCTATAAAATGTAAGTGTAGACAAGCCCTAAGCTTCTTTGCATTACTTTGTTAAAAGACATGGACTTTGTTCCAAGGAATAAGAATGATTGATAAAAGAGGGCTGTGATTTTGGATGTTAAATGACTGTATAACAGAAGATTTTGTTTAATTCTTGCAGATTTCAACCACCAACATCCAATCGCCTGTGCATTTACTGGAAAGCTAGAGACTTTCTTCTCAGCGGACCATGCCCCACCATTATATTTATTATTTGTATGTGGTAGCACTTAGAGGCCCTGGCACCATTGTATTAGGCACTGTACGAATATATAACAAGAAGATGTTTTCTGACCCAAAGAGTGACTTTTTCAAATGTTCCTCAATTTCTTCAGGGACTATTTTAGAATGTCTGCTGTTTTCTTTCATTCTTTCATTGTCCAAAGAAATCATGATATTAATTTCCCAAATGTGACCATAGTGTGTGTGTGTCTGTCTGTCTGTCTCTTGATATATACACATCATATTTGTCATGGATTTGCTACTAGAGTTAGTCAGAATTTTCTCTCCTCCTTGCATCTGGTCAATTTTTCCTTATTCTAGCAGATGTGAAGAAAAAACAAATGTAGACTGTTGTTCACGTTTAGGAAGAACTATACAGAAATATTTGGAAGGGCTAGATAAGATGGCTACCTACCATTTTGTTCTCTCTGGACTCCAGCAGCAAGCAAATCTGGCTCCCCAAGGCTTATATCATTGAGCCTGGTTCCTAGACACTCTATGCAAAGATGTTTACACCACTCCTCTGCCTCCAGTTCTGAAAATAACCATAAACAAAGACATCAGTGGAATTCATGAAATATTTTACTCAAAAGAAGGTACAACATGAAATAAGTCTGATCAACAGGCTATTTGTATGACTCAATTAGGACTAATAATTTCTGTTTCAAAACCAGCAAAAAACAAACAAAAAAATCCCACACACACTGTTTTGCCTTGATTTATGGACCTTTTCTAAAAAAAGAATCGGACCATGGCTCCTGAATTGATTAGAAATAGGTGAAACGTGTAAAAAAGCTCATTTTGCTAGAAATCAACTCACACACCCAGGACAGCCTCCAACTTTTCCCAGTTGTAAAACTCTCTCTGTGTGGGTGACTGGGTGCGGGAAAGCTGTTCAGAAAGTATCTTCAGCAAGTCCTGCTTGATGGAAATAATTTAGTTTAAAAATGATTTTAATGTAAAGTTATCTGAAAAGAAACATTATTGTTGCTTTAAATTCACCTTGATTATTAAGATTAACTGGGTTGCTTTTGCTTACAGTCCCTAGATATCAATATGATGGAAACTAAGAGAATGGAGCAAACTCAACTCTAGAACTCACAACCTTATTTGTCTGATAAAGTCCAAGTTTAATGACTTTTATAGCACCATACAGTGGCTGTCATTTTTCCTGAGGTAATTTATTTTGTCAAAAATATACATTTTCTTACAGTACTGAACTGTTCCAGCACCCAGAGGTTCAACAATGGGTTTGTCTTAAATAAGTAAATAAGACAGATCTGTGAGGTGATGGTAAATATAAAGCTATTCTGCCTCTTGAACAAACATCTAAAAGAGAAAAAGAAATGTGCACAAATCAATATTGTGTTCATGAATCCAGCCTAATATCACTATAGTTAAAGGAGGACTTTTACGGAAAAACTTTGAAAGCAGTGAGTAAGTTCTTAAGCCACATGTCTCCTGAAGTCAAATTAATGACAGGTGGAAAAAACACAACCCCACTGAAAGGAAACATGCAGGTTTCTTGTGAATGCTCCTTGTCAATCTTCTTTAGCAACAAGGCATTTCTAGACTCTGAAGGTTGGGATCCAGATTCAAAATTTCCAAATAGCGGGGTTTAGTTTGGGCCAATCTCTAGCTGCAACCCACTGTGGTAATCAGATTCAGCTCATTCCTTGATTGTAGCTATTACTGCAAGTTGTCATGCCTCAGTGGTGATTAACTTCGACTGTACCCCCACAAAATCAGGCAAAGCCAAGGGAAAGCAACTCATGTAGAAAATCCCTCTTGGAAGAAATATATTTTAATACATATGAGAAACTATTTAGTAAATCAAATCAACATAATGGGAGGCACAGTCAATAGAGAGCCAACGAGTAACTGAACTCTGAACGTATATTGTCAATGCTGAACGTATACTTTTAATAGTTTAAATTTGGAAACTTTTTGGAAAGTATAAAATATATGGAAATATATGAATCATGAACTTATAGCCAAATATTAGAATATATTATACTTACATAAACCTCGGGCAAAAACAAATTTTATTGATTTAGGTAAACTGTTACCACTAATTAATAAGATTTGTATGCCACTAAGTAAAGGAAAATACTAAAGTTATGATTACATCAGGCTGTAGTCACATTTGTCATATTGTAAGTATATAAACCATGTTTACCTGTTACAAAAACTAACAATTTAATACCATATAAATATATATTTTCCATTATGGAAATGACTCTGTTGTTGGACTGAACAGCTTCTGCAAGACTGAAGGGCTATATGCGCACTTCCAGAAGCACAAATGGATTGTCTACTAAGGTGCTGTTTCAGCTTATGCACTCCTAGTACTTTTTGGGTGCACAGGATTGCCTAGGTGGCGCTTTCCCCCTTGACACACACTCTGAAATAAATAATTTTTTAAATGGCTACATTCCCTTTGAATCTACTACCACATTCCATCTTATAGCACATGGATGTACTAGGGGAGTTGTAGTAGATTCCTTTTCCACATCTGCTGAATACCAAACCAGTGCAATTTAGATTAGAATTAGGGCTGTCAAGTGATTAAAAAAATTAATCGTGATTAGTCGCCTGATTAAAAAAAAAAATTGTGATTAATTACACGATTAATCGCGCTGTTAAACAATAATAGAATACCATGTATTTAAAATTTCTAGATTTTCAAATATATTGATTTCAATTACAACACAGAATACAAAGTGTATAGTGCTCACTTTATATTTATTTTTATTACAAATATTTGCACTGTAAAAAACAAAAGAAATAGTATTTTTCAATTCACCTAATACAAGTACTGTATCTCTGTCATGAAAGTTGAACTTACAAATGTAGAATTATGTACAAAAAAAACTGCATTCAAAAATAAAACAATGTAGAACTTTAGAGCCTACAAGTCCACTCACTCCTACTTCTTGTTCAGTCAATTGCTAAGACAAATAAGTTTGTTTACATTTATGGGAGATACTGCTGCCCACTTCTTGTTTACAATGTCACCTGAAAGTGAGAACAGGCATTCGCATGGCGCTGTTGTAGCCAGTGTCGCAAGATACTTACATGCCAGATATGCTAAACATTCATATGTCCCTTCATCTTCAACCACCATTACAGAGGACATGTGTTCATGCTGATAATGGGTTCTGCTCGATAACGATCCAAAGCAGAGTGGACTGATGCATGTTCATTTTCATCATCTCAGTCAGATGCCACCAGCAGAAAGTTGATTTTCTTTTTTGGTGGTTCAGGTTCTGTAGTTTCCACATCAGAGTGTTGCTCTTTTAAGACTTCTGAAAGTATGCTCCACGCCTTGTCCCTCTCAGATTTTGGAAGGCACTTCAGATTCTTAAACCTTGGGTCAAGTGCTCTACCTATTTTTAGAAATCTCACATTGGTACGTTCTTTGTGTTTTGTCAAATCTGCTGTGAAAGTGTTCTTAAAACAAACATGTGCTGGGTCATCATCCAAGACTGCTATAACATGAAATATACGGCAGAATGAGGGTAAAACAGAACAGGAGACATACAATTCTCCTCTAAGGAGTTCAGTCACAAATTTAATTAACGCATTATTTTTTTAACAAGCGTCATCAGCATGGAAGCATGTCCTCTGGAATGGTGGCCGAACCATGAAGGGGCATATGAATGTTTAGCATATCTGGCATGTAAATACACCGCTACCTCGATATAACGCGACCCAATATAACACGAATTCAGATATAATGTGGTAAAGCAGTGCTCCGGGGGGGCGGGGCTGCGCACTCCGGTGGATCAAAGCAAGTTCAATATAACGCGGTTTCACCTATAACGCGGTAAGATTTTTTGGCTCCCGAGGACAGCGTTATATCGAGGTAGAGGTGTACCTTGCGATGCCAGCTACAAAAGTGCCATGTGAAAACCTGTTCTCACTTTCAGGTGACATTGTAAATAAGAAGCAGGCAGCAGTATCTCCCATAAATGTAAACAAACTTATTTGTCTTAGCAATTGACTGAACAAGAAGTAGGACTGAGTGGACTTGTAGGCTCTACATTGTTTTGTTTTTGAGTGCAGTTATATAACCAAAAAAATCTACATTTGTAAGTTACTTTCACGATAAAGAGATTGCACTACAGTACTTGTATGAGGTGAATAGAAAAATACTATTTCTTTTGTTTATCATTTTTACAGTTAAAATATTTGTAATAAAAATAATAATATAAAGTGAGCACTGTATACTTTGTATTCTGTGTTACAATAGAAATCAATATGTATGAAAATGTAGAAACACATCCAAAAATATTTCATAAATTTCAATTGGTATTCTATTGTTTAACAGTGCGATTAATCACGATTAATTTTTTTAAGTTAATCGCATGGGTTAACTGTGATTAAATGACAACCCTAATTAGCATGCTTTGAGTTGCTCAGTAACTGACACCAAATTTGTTACCTATGACATTAACAGTGCTCATCTTTAAGAATCAACAAATTGCCATGCCACAGCCTCTGAAGTGACACATTTTTTTTTTAATTCTAAGTACAGGAATTTTTTAATTCTGAAGTATCTGACCTATTCCAGTGGATTCAATCCTGCTTTCATGGAAATCAGTGGCAAAGTACTCATTGACTTGGAATCTGGATCAGATTCTATGTAGTAACTATCGATAACTATCGATACCCTCACCTCAGTCCCTGGAAAAATTATGGAGCAGGTCCTCAAGGAATCAATTCTGAAGCACTTAGACGAGAGGAAAGTGATCAGGAACAGTCAGCATGGATTCATCAAGGGCAAGTCATGCCTGACTAACCTAATTGCCTTCCATGAGGAGATAACTGGGTCTGTGGATGAGGGGAAAGCAGTGGATGTTAATCCTTGACTTTAGCAAAGCTTTTGATACAGTCTCACACAGTATTCTTGCTGGCAAGTTAAAGAAGTATGGGCTGGATGAATGGACTATAAGGTGGATAGAAAGCTGGATAGATCGTCGGGCTCAACGGGTAGTGATCAACAGCTCCATGTCTAGTTGGCAGCCGGTTTCAAGCGGAGTGCCCCAAGGGTCGGTCCTGGGGCTGGTTTTGTTCAATATCTTCATTAATGATCTGGAGGATGGCGTGGACTGCACCCTCAGCAAGTTTTCAGATGACACTAAACTGGGAGGAGTNCTCAAGTTGCAGTGCGGGAGGTTTAGGTTGGATATTAGGAAAAACTTTTTCGCTAGGAGGGTGGTGAAGCACTGGAATGGGTTACCTAAGGAGGTGGTGGAATCTCCTTCCTTAGAGGTTTTTAAGCTCAGGCTTGACAAAGCCCTGGCTGTGATGATTTAGTTGGGAATTTGGTCCTGCTTTGAGCAGGGGGTTGGACTAGATGACCTCCTGAGGTCCCTTCCAACCCTGATATTCTATGATAAGGGTTAACTTTTTAGCGGCAATCACTGTATGGCACGGCAGAACTTAGCCCACTTTTACGCCTTTATGCCATACATTGTAAGGCATATTTTAAGCAGCCCTAAATACTCTCAAAATATTCACATCTTCATTTCCTCTAATATTCAAGTATTTTGCTCTGCTATATGAATATCAAAAGGTGAGATCAAATGTAAAGAGACAGGTGGCCCCAATTTGACACTGCTTCTTGCAAGATAAATGTAACAAGCAGCAGCCTGAAGTCAGTTCTTCTGAAAAAACAATCTTGTTAGTTGCAAGATTTTTAGGCAGGTTTCCCTGCAGTTTTCCTTGAGCTTCCAGGTCAGTGGCTGAAGGAATATGCCATTTCTGCTCCAACTCACAGTTCAGTAACTGCTGCAGTTACATAAGGTGAATTTTGTTTCTCTGTATCCTGATTCACAAGAGCCCAGTGCCATGTCTCAGGAATCCAGTACTTCAGATTAAATTGAAAATGCATATTGTACAGCCCTATAGGCATCAATACTAAAGAATCACAAAGGGCCTCCAAAGTGTTGGGCACACACAACCACCACTGACTTGAAGACGCGAGATCAGATCCAGTCCAGTAACAACACACAAATGGCTCAGTAGATTTTGTACTGAATTGAAATAAAGATGAGGAAGCCTGTTCCCCGCTCTTGTATGAAATTGTCAGTTGTATGGAGATAAAAGAGCCTTTTCCTTGTACATAATATGAATTTGGTTTATTTCTTTGTGCTTTCCCTAATGCCTGCCTATGTCTAGCTACACAGACCTAAAATGGCTGGATCTTTGACTTGGAACCAATTTCTATATATTTCTCACAAAAAGTTACTTCTGCTACCATTGCTCTCCCAGAACTGTTTGTAAGAATTCCAAAACCCATTTGGATTTTCTCATTCAGAATAAGACTGGAAACAAAATTGGATCATTCAAACCTGGACCTGCAAGATCTTTTTGGAGAAGAAAGATGGGAGCTGAAGAAACACACATGCCAATGTTTACAAAAATATACACAGCCATAGTAAAAAATCTCTGTGTGGAGGGTGAGGGGGGGACAAAGAATCCCCATAGAACTATTTTTTTAAATTGAATTGAGCCATATAAAATAAATTCACGAGTGTGATCTCATTTTTCACGAGTAGATAGCAGTACAGCCTGCACCAGCCAATTTTTTTTAACTAGTACTTCATTTTATAAAACTACCTCATAACTTCTGAAGACTTGAGAAATGTTTTTATTTAATTAATATTTTAAAATAAATTATGTGACAATGTTTCCATTAATTAAAGGTATCCATGTTAGTTAGAGAAGGCAGTATATACTCAGAGAGCAGTGTGGCAGCTTAAGTCAAAATAAGTGATTTAAAGCTACTATGCTGTTTCAGACTTTTGATTACCTTTTTTATGCAGTGCTTTAAATACATTTCTGGGTAAAAGATCCTTAATAAATAAGTAATGAAGTAAATACATTATTGTCAATTAATGCTAGTTATTAAAGATGAAAATGCATATTTTAGGAAGAAAACAGAAATTAGACTTAAAGCATCCATCCACTTTTCCTCTACAGATGCTGAAAGATATGGCAAGGACAGATCTATAAGCAGCCTGTTTGGGTAAAAAAAAATCACAGTAACTGCAATTACAAAATAACCAGTCATGTATCTAAGTATTCATTTGAGCATGCAATGGCATGCATTACCCTGGCAATTCCCTGTTCACATTTGAAAGTCTGTACGAAAGTGTCAGCTTAGTCAATATGCTTATTCCTATTATAGTGTGTACCATACAACCATTAATCTAAAAATCTCAAGAGATAGTGAAATTAACAAGGCAGGAAAATTGTAGTACAAGGCAAAAGACTTGTCACATTAATGCTACTTCTCATTAAAGTATTTCCCAAAATATATGATATTGTATTCATGTACAATTTTTCCTTTAATGAACTATGCTGCATACATTTGTATTAGAAAAGAAGAGCATATAAGATTCTGGAATACTGCTATAATTAGGGCCCTACCAAATTCATGGCCATGAAAAATGCATCACAGATTGTGAAATCTGGTCTCCCCACATGAAATCTGGTCTTTTGTGTGCTTTTACCCTACACTATACAGATTTCATGGGGGAGACCAGCGTTTCTAACATTGGGCGTCCTGACCCAAAAGGGAGTTGCGGGGGGGGTCACAAGGTTATTTTAGGGGGGGGGGCACAGTATTGCCACCTTTACTTCTGTGCTGCCTTCAGCCCCTGGGCAACTGGAGAGTGGCGGCTGCTGACTGAGGGCCCAGCTCTACAGACAGCAGCGCAGAAGTAAGGGTGGCAATACCATACCATGCCATCCTTACTTCTGCACTGCTACTGGCAGTAGCTCTGCCTTCAGAGCTGGGCTCCTGGCCAGCAGTCGCCGCTCTCCAGCTTCTCAGCTCTGAAGGCAGTGCTGCTGCCATCAGCAGCACAGAAGTAAGGGTAGCAGTACTGCAACCCCCCTACAATAACCTTGTGACCCCCCCCCCAATCTCCTTTTTGGGTCAGGACCCCTACAATTACAACTGTGAAATTTCAGATTTAAATAGCTGAAATCATGAAATTTACTATTTCTTTTTAAAATTCTATGACTGTGAAATTGACCAAAATGGACCATGAATTTGGTAAGGCCCTAGCTACAATGCTGAATGCTATTAGTCATTAATTTCATAACTATATAAAATGTCAGCCATTTCCAGAATACATTTTTTAAAACGACATTAACACTAGATAAGGCAACACCAAGAAATAAATACTGATAATAATGTGAAAACTTAAATCAAATTTTAAGAAATGCTGTACAGTATTGGGGCAAAATACTTCAGTAGTCTCCCTGACGTCACAGTGGGTGAGAAGAAAGGGAATATTATCCAAACCATATCTTGACAATATAGGCTAAGGGCTACATTTCAGGGCAATTCTTGTAAAAAAAACAAAACAAAACAAAACCCACACATCGGTGAAGGTATGGGAACATGAGAGGAAATTGTACATTTTATAAAAAGTGTTTTTTTCCCCCTGTTAGACATTGGTGCAATTTAGCTATACAACATACCTATTTATTTTCCTCTAGTTAAAGAATAAATTCTACCATTCTTAGTTCCACTGAATAGCACTTACCTCACTGACTAGTCCCATTGAAATGAATGGTGATACTCATGGAGTACCATGCTACTCGGTGTGAGGAAAATAATTGTGTCTTTAAGGCTAGATTTCCTGATACTATTACTCATCTAGGGTACTACTTTTCTCAGAAAGTAGTCCCATTCATTTCAGTGGTACTCTTCTTCAGAGTAGGAACTATGCAATATGAGTAACAGTGGCAGAATATGGCTCCAGTGTTCTTAGCCAAAAAGAAATACAATTGTTTGGTATGAATGATACTTTTCCTTTTTAGTGTAAAAGAGAAAACACTAAAAGCTGTCTGGAAATAGGCAGAAACACATTTTTATAGTGAACTTTGTTTGTCAGCTACAAGGATTTGCCATAGAAATTAGGCAACTTCCCAGTATTGTCAATCTATCTCCAGTTCTGCAATTATTAAATGAAAAGAAAACAGTGCAAAAGTAAAATAACTGCAGGCAGCATGTATAAAATATGCTTCATGGCAATAATATAAATGACATCTCCAAAAAGGGCCCTTTCAGCAACGACACACAATATATTACTCCTTTGGGAATTCTGTGCCAAAAAAATATTCTGTGCACAATATTTAGAAATTCTGCAAAATTTGTCACTATATAAATGTGGAGGCTCCAGCCTGGCAGTGGGGAGCACGGAGGTGGGAGATCACCCTGAAGCCTCTCCTCACCCCGGACAGGGACTCGGCAGTGAGGCTGCACCTGACCCAGAAACACCTCGGGGTCCTGGCCCTCTGTGCAAGGTGCACCAGATAGAGACAAGCAGGCTCAGCCCAGCAGGATCCAGGTGTGGAGGGGCTTAGTGTGGGGGGATCCAGGTGTGGGGTGTGAGGCAATCTGGCGGCAGGTGGCTCAGTGGGGGGATCTGGATGTACAGGGGCTCATTGGAGGGTTCCAGATGCAGGGGCAATGGGACTCTACAGGGGGGGTCCAGGTGAAGGTGGCTGAGGCTCAGCAGGGGCGGGTCTGGTTTTCGGGGGCTCAGCAGGAGGGTCCGGGTGCGGGGGGAATGGGGCTTGGTGGGGTCAGGGTCTCAGTGTGGAGGGCTGATAAGGGTGATCCAGGTGAAGAGGGGGTGGGGCTCATCGGGGTGGGGGTTCGATGGGCCTCCTTAGCAGGGGAGCTCCAGCTACTGAGGGGATGCTGCATGCTAGACTGGCTTCCCCTGTCCCTTCGCCACTGTCCCCTGCCCCATCCCCTTCCTCTTCCCACTGTCCCCTGCACCTATATCCCCCTCCCTTCACTCTCAGGTGGAGAGCCGGCCAGGTGCAGAGCCAGCAAGCCGAGCCGAATGACCACCCTCCCTCATCCGGGCAGCTCTGCACTCGCAGAAATCAGGGGTGGGGATAGGGAGACAGTGGCACATGCCCCCATGAAGCCCCCATGCCTTGCCTCTGTTTGGGGGGGAACGATGCCTCCCCGCGGTGATTTACCTCTCCACCCACTGCTCTGGGCGCCTGATGCACCCGGACTGTTGGGGAGGGGCATGTGACCACTCTTGCGGCTTCCCTTTGCTTCCCCATCATTTTCTACGGAGAAGCAAAGAATTCTGCCCCGGTCATGAATTCTGAGTGCACACATGGTGCAGAATTCCCCCACGAATAACATACGTATTGAATGCCATTACATCAAGTTACACAGCTACTACTTATGATATGCGGTCAATCATATAATTTATTTGGCTCAAAACTGTCTTCAACCTGTTTCAGATTCAATTTTCCCCGACAAGAATTTTGTTTCTCTTGGGAGATCGAAGAATCATCTCTTAAATGAATAGGGGAATTAAGTACCTTCTGTACAAGTCTTAACTGTTTCCTTTCTTCTGCCATCAGAGCTTCAAGTCTCATACAAATGAGAATTCGTATTCATACAAACACAGAGTCTGGGACTTATGTAATCCTCAATAACATTTCAAAAAATAAGTCTTATTCTCCAGTTATGGAAAAGTGTAATTGTTGAGGGTCAGAATACTGGTAGATAAGATAGGAGGAGAGAACTGCTGTAACAATCTATCTATACAGAAGCAAAGCTGATGTGGCGAGATTGGGGTACTTTCTATAACATCTATGTACACCACCACAGATTTAGTGGTGATCTACGTAATAACTGCACAACTATATAAAAAAAAGTCTCTTATCATATACCTTTGATAGCCTATGTTAGGATTTGATACCATATTATTTGAGCACCATCCATAAAAATCAGTAGAAATAGCGAAGTACCTAGTGGAATTCATAGAGTCTACCTTTTGGGGGGTACATATTCTGCCTGAGGTAGGGGCTTTTACTGTGATTATTTTTTAGATTATTAAATCCCTGCCCAACTCCTCCCCCCCCTTTTTTTTGTTTAGTTGACAGGAGTTTATTGGGTCGAAGGGGGTGTCAATGTTGCAAGTATCATTCTTAGGGTACAAAGACTTTGAAAAGCATCACCTGCACTCTGCCACAACTATCTTTTAAAAGAAACACAAATGTTTCTTCTCTCTTTGCTTCCCTTATCCCCAAAATATTACATTTCACCCAAAATTATGCCGGAATGAAACTCAGAATGGGTAATGATTGGTGCTGAACCAGTGATCCAAAGGTATGACCTCTCGCTATTCATTAGAGCTAGAAATGGGAGCTTCATGACATTAAACGGTTAAGTTCAGGCCCCATTTTCCAATGGCAAAAATATTGGCAGCGTACTGTTCCAGGGTCAATAGTATGCCATCATATCTTAATACTATGATACATTGTGTGCACTTTTGCTGAGAATAAATTAAGTTTTAGTCATATAAAATTTTGCATTCATGTAGGTCTAGTATTAGCTAGAGAATGTATTTGGTATGTCTTCTATTATCCTTCTATTTGACGGTTTTATCATGTTTTCCCTTGTAATTCTCAATATGTTTCTATTGCAAAATAATACAGAACTTTTAAGTTTCCCTAGATAATAACTATAGACTATATAACCTAATGAATAAATGTCTGCTTACAATGCACAAATACACTGATCAAATCCTAAGTGGTTCTTTTGTTAGTAATTCTTAGTATACATCTTTTATTCGCATCTTAAATTAATCATTTATCTTTTATTCTCAGTGCAAAATGGATCATTGCATTTTCTACACTAAATTATCTTTTTCATCAAAAAATATTCTGGATTTAATGAAAATATTTACCCTTTTTGTTCAAGCAAGCAAAACATAATATGCAGCATTCTTCCCTCCCTGTGCTTTTCTTTTTTAATGAAATTGTACTTTGTATATAGATCAGATAGTTTTAGATTGGTGGTTTTCAAAGTGAGCCACCTTAAACATGTGACCGTCCATCTCCATCAGTACTGAGAAGTAGTTGGGTTTTTTTTAAATGAGGATACTCCTAGGTAACGTAAACCTCTAAAACTGAGGGTGAAATCCTGAACCTATTGAAGTCAATAGAAATGTTGTCATTGTCTTCAGTAAGGCCAAGATTTCCTGCAGAGGCCATGACTCAGCAAATCATGCACTTTGCTGAACCAGAGCCTAAATGCCTATATAAAAAGTGTGAAAAGGTGAACCCCATTCCAATCATGTAGCATTTTCCCACCAAGAAAAGCAAAACTTGAGAATTAGTCTGGATGACTGGAGATTGATGGAACTAATCACAATGGGTGAAAAGGTTTAAAAATTCAATAGTGTTCTCCTGAATTATAACTCAGACCCTTGTTAAATTGGAAACTTGCTATCAAAAGACAGTTCTGATTACAAGTCTTTCACCCTTATTTAGGAGACTGTGGAACTTTCCAAAAATATGAGGAACATTTACATGTAAGAGTGTTCTTCAAGCCTATTTTTAAAACTGAGAATAAAGCAGGAGCAGGGAATTTAGTTCACTAAGAGGAAAAAAAGATTATTCACCTTGTAATAACTGGAGTTCTTCAAGATGTGTTGTCACTATGTGTAGTGCACTTCACATTATGCATGAGCTTCATGCCTCCTGGTGTGAATAATTTTTCCTAGCAATGCAGCCCCACTCTTCTCATACTCCATGAGGAAAGTCCAAAGGGGGCTGTCAGTTCCTTCTTACTGCTAGTTTCCACGATAGAATCTGAGGCAGAGGGGAAGGTGGCTGAGTAGTTCATTACACATCTAGAAGAACTCCAGTTACTACAAGGTGAGTAACCTTTCCTTCTTCTTCAAGTGCTTGTCCCTACGTGTAGTACACTTCAGGCAATTCACAAGCCATGTCCCTCTTGAGGAGGTGAGTGCCTGGAGCCCTGTGCCACTATAGAATGCAGGACTGCCCTGCCCAGGGAGGCATCTAAAGCAGATGCTTGCACCAGCAAATGATGTCTCGTGCAAGTGTGCACAGAGACCCAGCCTGCTGCTCTGCAGATGTCAGTACTAGGGATATCCTTTAGTGAGATTATTAAGGCTGCCGGGGCTCTTGTCGAGCATGCTCTCACACTGCCCCCAAGAGGGTCATTGTTCAGTTCGTAGCAGAGTACTATGCGATCCAAGATCCACTTTGACATCCTCTAGGCAGAAACAGCCTCTTCCCTTCATCCTCTCCACAAACAAGACAGAGTCTAGGAGACCTCTTTGGATTGGCTGGGATAGTGAGTCCTCCCCTCGTCTTATGTCAAGAGGTCTTGTGGACTTGACATAACCACAGCCATTTTGTGTATTCAGCCACCATTAACTGGAAGAGAGACCACCAAATAGTTAGGAATAGTTAGGAATTGGCCTTTGCTAAGAAAGATGAAACAGTTGAACAGCTGCAGTGTTGCTAATAAGAATAGATGAAGTGACAAATTCATGAGACTGGGAAGGAGCGTGGACCCCAGGTAACAGTCTCATACCAGGAGAAGGCAGTTAGAAAGCTGGGCTGAGAGGCGCATCAACAACCCATCACAAGCTGAAGTCCTTGCACTTTCTGTTCACGTCCGAATGCAAACAAGCCTGTGGTCAGGTGACCCTACTCACGAAATAACTCCCACAGGGTCAGGCTGTGAAGTTCCCACCTGTGCTCTCTGAAGACATGTCTGCTGAGGGAATCTGCCAGGATATTTTGAACCCCTGGCAGATGGATGGCAGTCAGGGCAACTTGCAGGGGTATGCATGTGTTCCAGTGGGTGGTGATCTCTGCACAGAGTTGCAAGGAACATGCCCCTCCCTGCTTGTTGATGTAACAGATCGCTGTCACACTGTCCAGTAGCACCAAGACTGACTGGCTGCAAATGCAAGGCAAGAAATACTCGCAGGCCAGCTGGACGACTGTCCACTCCAGCATGCAGATGTGGAGCATTAACTCCTGAGGGGACCACACTGCTTGGACCACCTACCCCTTCCAGGTGGGTTCCCCACTCTATCAGGGATGTGTCTGTTGTCATAGTCCTCATTAGCAGGGGGGGACTGAATTGGACCCCGATGCACACCTTTCCCTTGCCCTCCCAGAAGCCAAGGGACTCCAGGACACTTTGAGGAACCAAAACTAGCGAGCCGATGCCCACTGTGTCTGGCAGCAGTCTGGCAGCCCCCTTTCTATGCTTGGAGAGGAGAGGAGGGGTGCCTGGGTGGACTGAGTGGGTGCTGCTAAAGTGTACTACACATAGGAACAAGCACTCAAAGAAAAAGAGGATTGAATTGAAATGCAGAAGTCAGTGGTGAGGGCTACAAAGAAAGATAATATCCATGGGCCACATTGTGAACCCTTTAAACTGGTGAGAAGGGCTTAATAGCGAACTGACTTATGAACCCACACGAAGAGTGTAAAATACCTCCTTACTCCCACTTCTGGGCCCANTGGAGAGTGGCGGCTGCTGACTGAGGGCCCAGCTCTACAGACAGCAGCGCAGAAGTAAGGGTGGCAATACCATACCATGCCATCCTTACTTCTGCACTGCTACTGGCAGTAGCTCTGCCTTCAGAGCTGGGCTCCTGGCCAGCAGTCGCCGCTCTCCAGCTTCTCAGCTCTGAAGGCAGTGCTGCTGCCATCAGCAGCACAGAAGTAAGGGTAGCAGTACTGCAACCCCCCTACAATAACCTTGTGACCCCCCCCCCAATCTCCTTTTTGGGTCAGGACCCCTACAATTACAACTGTGAAATTTCAGATTTAAATAGCTGAAATCATGAAATTTACTATTTCTTTTTAAAATTCTATGACTGTGAAATTGACCAAAATGGACCATGAATTTGGTAAGGCCCTAGCTACAATGCTGAATGCTATTAGTCATTAATTTCATAACTATATAAAATGTCAGCCATTTCCAGAATACATTTTTTAAAACGACATTAACACTAGATAAGGCAACACCAAGAAATAAATACTGATAATAATGTGAAAACTTAAATCAAATTTTAAGAAATGCTGTACAGTATTGGGGCAAAATACTTCAGTAGTCTCCCTGACGTCACAGTGGGTGAGAAGAAAGGGAATATTATCCAAACCATATCTTGACAATATAGGCTAAGGGCTACATTTCAGGGCAATTCTTGTAAAAAAAACAAAACAAAACAAAACCCACACATCGGTGAAGGTATGGGAACATGAGAGGAAATTGTACATTTTATAAAAAGTGTTTTTTTCCCCCTGTTAGACATTGGTGCAATTTAGCTATACAACATACCTATTTATTTTCCTCTAGTTAAAGAATAAATTCTACCATTCTTAGTTCCACTGAATAGCACTTACCTCACTGACTAGTCCCATTGAAATGAATGGTGATACTCATGGAGTACCATGCTACTCGGTGTGAGGAAAATAATTGTGTCTTTAAGGCTAGATTTCCTGATACTATTACTCATCTAGGGTACTACTTTTCTCAGAAAGTAGTCCCATTCATTTCAGTGGTACTCTTCTTCAGAGTAGGAACTATGCAATATGAGTAACAGTGGCAGAATATGGCTCCAGTGTTCTTAGCCAAAAAGAAATACAATTGTTTGGTATGAATGATACTTTTCCTTTTTAGTGTAAAAGAGAAAACACTAAAAGCTGTCTGGAAATAGGCAGAAACACATTTTTATAGTGAACTTTGTTTGTCAGCTACAAGGATTTGCCATAGAAATTAGGCAACTTCCCAGTATTGTCAATCTATCTCCAGTTCTGCAATTATTAAATGAAAAGAAAACAGTGCAAAAGTAAAATAACTGCAGGCAGCATGTATAAAATATGCTTCATGGCAATAATATAAATGACATCTCCAAAAAGGGCCCTTTCAGCAACGACACACAATATATTACTCCTTTGGGAATTCTGTGCCAAAAAAATATTCTGTGCACAATATTTAGAAATTCTGCAAAATTTGTCACTATATAAATGTGGAGGCTCCAGCCTGGCAGTGGGGAGCACGGAGGTGGGAGATCACCCTGAAGCCTCTCCTCACCCCGGACAGGGACTCGGCAGTGAGGCTGCACCTGACCCAGAAACACCTCGGGGTCCTGCCCCTCTGTGCAAGGTGCACCAGATAGAGACAAGCAGGCTCAGCCCAGCAGGATCCAGGTGTGGAGGGGCTTAGTGTGGGGGGATCCAGGTGTGGGGTGTGAGGCAATCTGGCGGCAGGTGGCTCAGTGGGGGGATCTGGATGTACAGGGGCTCATTGGAGGGTTCCAGATGCAGGGGCAATGGGACTCTACAGGGGGGGTCCAGGTGAAGGTGGCTGAGGCTCAGCAGGGGCGGGTCTGGTTTTCGGGGGCTCAGCAGGAGGG
>QXTE01000063.1:5424670-5432170 GCA_003942145.1 Platysternon megacephalum
TCTGGGCCATCTGCATTGCTGATCTGTGCCTGGAGGAGAGAGCAGCCATCACAGGGCCTCTGGCTCCCTTCTGGCATAGGTGGACAGGCAGGGAAGCAGGCAGAGTATTGGCCAATGAAACTGAGCTGGTGCTGAGTGGGATGTACGCTGCACCAGGTATAGTGATGACACAGCTTATTTCTCCGGGAGCAAGGGAGAAACAGGGACTGAACTGTGAGTGAGAGTCACAACTGTGTTCCTAGTGTGCCTCTGGAGTAATGCAATTATGCACTGTCCGTTCCTTAGGTCTCATGGTAACGGACAATATAGCCCAGAAGTAGGCCACTGAAGTCAGTGGGACTAGTCATGTAAGCAACTGCTTTCCAATATGAGGAAAGGATTCACAGTCTGGCCCTAAATAATCTCCTTTCATGTTGCTCATTTGGATTCTAGGCTGAATTGTTTATAAGACTTAAGACCTGAAAAAAGGGGCGAGAGTCTAGAATAAAAACAATTTTCTGTTAGTGAAATGCAAGTCTATATTCTCCCATCTCTTCGCAGTACAGAAAACAACGTTCTGAAGATGGTATGTACAGCTAACATAACATCTTGACATGTGTTTTAATTTAACAAAAACAAGTGGTGAGAAAATTGAACATTGCCATTTATGAAACACAGAGACATTTGGCTGCACTGAGTCTCAGTATACACTTGACAGATGAGTGGAAGGACAATAAACCCATTGTTTGTAATGCTTTTGTTTGCTCTCTGCATTAATACTCTTAAATAGGAAAATGGCTCTCAATGCTTTTCTCCTGTCTGCTTGTCAGCCATGGCCTAGTTCTGTCTTCAGTGGGAAAAATAAGAAACGGGAAGGAAAAAAACACCTTGCAACACAAAATCACTTCTTGATTTTGAAATATGTGAGGGTAACTCAGGTTTTGTTGACTTATTTATAAGATAACCTAGCTGCCCAATATATTTCTTTGGCTCATGGCATTAGAAATAGCTGCAGCAACAGCAGCTCCTAGATTACTGAAGGTGAGTGAGCAGCAGGGTTCTCTTCTTTTTTCAGAGTCAGATAAGGGCTTGCACACAAATCTTTCTTCTCATTCTCAGAATTAATCTTGAAACATGCCTTGGCATAGAATCATTGGAATCTAGTAATAGAGATAAATCAAGTGGTTTAATTTCTATGTGTTGAAAGAAGATCTCATTAAATAGCTACTGCAGCTGCAGCAGAGGTCCAAGGAGCTGTTTTAAAGATTTGTATCTGAAATGCATTTGCAAAAATGTTTGCCTACGTCACTCACTGTTCTGGGTTTGATGTGGATGTAAAACAGTAATATCTTAAAAGATGGCTAATATTTAGTCCCTAAGAAATCATAACCTTTTTAATTTAATACAATGCATGTATATTTCTGAACGACTTTCATTACCGGCACATGCAATTTTCCCTGGAGGATTAAAGTCCTTATCTAACTGGGAGGTAGGAGGAAGTCACATTTACTTAAGATATTGCTCAGAGAGTTTTTATAATTTATTCATTTAAAGTATTCCCTATACAGTCAATGTGTTGTTAATAATAAATTATTTGATATTGTCTCATATCCCAAAGACAAATATATACATATTTATACATATTTAAATTTTAATATTTAAATATATAAAAATAAATATTGGTGTGCATTTGCATGCAAGCATGTTCACTTTTTTACAAATTTACTCCCCCACAAAAAATAACCATACATATGTTTTTCTTTGTAAACACACACACCCCTCCCACCGAGGGTGACCAGATGAGGGGAAGAAAATATTGGGACACATGGGGGGGGGAGGGGTGCCGGCTGAGCAAAAAAAAAAAAAAAAACAGTGCTGCCGGCGGATATCGGGACAGACACCGAAATATCAGGACGTCTGGTCACCCTACTCCCACCCTCCTCAAAACCCATACCTAAATTGAGGATAACAGCTAAGAGAAGCGGAAAGCATGCTACACAACAGTTGGGAAAGGGGAAATTTTGGCCAATAAAATTGAAGCAAGCCTGTGCTCTTCTACGAAATGCCCTGTGTTATACTGAAGGTCAGACTAGATGGTCATGTACTTTCTGGCCTTGGCATCTACGGGATATTCAATACCATGAAGAACAGATAGCACTAGGACTTGTCAAAAATGTCCTCAACATTTTTTTCCTATGGAAAATTAGATTTTCAACTAAATGAAAATTTTTGCACAAAGTGTCTGCTTAACTTGAAAATTTTCAATTTTTTTGAAGAAAAGTTAATCAGCCAAAAAAAAAGTTGGGTTTTGGTTTATGAGAACTAAAAAAAGTTTTTTTTTTAAAACAAAAACTGAAAAATGTTCTGCTGAAGAAAAGAAACCTATTTTTCAACCAGTTCTAGATAGCATCTTAATTTTTGAGATTTATCTGACACTCCTTCACCTCCTCTGCCCTACAATGGGACCACTTCATATAATCATAGAATATTAGGGTTGGAAGAGACCCCCGGAGGTCATCTAGTCCAATCCCCTGCTCAAAGCAGGACGAACACCAACTAAATCATCCCAGCCAGGGCTTTGTCAATCTGGGCCTTAAAAACATCTAAGGATGGAGATTCCACCACCTCCCTAGGTAACCCATTCCAGTGCTTCACCACCCTCCTAGTGAAATAGCATTTCCTAATATCAAACCTAGACCTCTCCCACTGCAACTTGAGACCATTGCTTCTTGTTCTGTCATCTGCCACCACTGAGAACAGCCTAGCTGTTTGGAACCCCCCTTCAGGTAATTGAAGGCTGCTATCAAATCCCCCCTCACTCTTCTCTTCTGCAGGCTAAATAACCCCAGTTCCCTCAGCCTCTCCTTGTAAGTCATGTGCCCCAGTCCCCTAATCATTTTTGTTGCCCTCCGCTGGACTCTCTCCAATTTGTCCATATCCCATCTGTAGTGGGGGGACCAAAACTGGACACAATACTCCAGGTGTGGCCTCACCAGTGACAAATAGAGGGGAATAATCACTTCCCTCGATTTGCTGTCAATGCTCCTACTAATACAGCCCAATATGCCGTTGGCCTTCTTGGCAACAAGGGCACACTGCTGACTCATATCCAGCTTCTCATCCACTGTAATCCCCAGATCCTTTTCTGCAGAACTGCTGCTTAGCCAGCCACCTGTGGTCACCATATTCAGATAAATATTCCAACTGAAATATAGGACTGCTTATCTGAGTAGTTGGTCACTATCTGGACCACAGCAGAAGGGTGAAGAGCTGAGTTGACCCTACCAGGATTTGAACTTTTCACTGAGGCAAAAAAGCACCTGGATATTATCTGCAGGAATCTTCCTTCCAAACTTATCAAGAACAAAAGTGCTCCAATACTATTTAGTAAAACTATGAATTTCAGAAATTCTCAGACCTACTGCTTCACAAGAAGTCAAGACCTGTTCCGTGCTCCACTGCCCTTAAAAGATTTTGTTTTGTAGACTCCATTAATCAACAGTAATTATTCAAAAGCTTTCCAAGGTTTACTATTTATTTTTGTGCCACCTACAATCTATCTTTGTTCTTCCATAGCTTCTTAAGGAACCTGTTATAAAAAGGGGAGAAAGTGGCTTGCAGTGGAGTATAGATTGACCAAAAATAAATATATAAACAACTTTATGTGACCTATTGACACAAGTGGTTGGTCTAGTGACGAGTTCTTAGTTCTCTCTCCTTGCTAACCAGGCTATACCTTTTAATCTTCAGTAAGAGGCTCACATTGCTCTCCATTCTCCCTTCTCTCTTCACAAATGCCTCACTGATGGTTATAATTTAGCAACTAATGACTGATAAGTGGAAATATTTATCTGACATCTATTCCAGCCAGTCTATAGCTAGTTGAGGGCTCTTGATTGTATTAAACACAACACTTCAGCTGCAACCATCCCCTGAAAGCTTTATCCCAAGTTCTTTCAGTCACAGCATCGCTAAGGAATGTTGCTTGATTACATCAGAGGCAAACTCTACAATAGCTAGGCCCCTGCCCATTATAGGCCATTTGTAGAATGAGTCAACTGGAGCTTCCAGGTGACATTCACTTCCAGCACCAGCCAGAGTGCATTGCTGAAATCCTACATGGAACCATCAAAATATTTTGTTTTGACTTGTATACTAAAATATTTAAAGGCCCCGGGGCTCCAGCCGCCGCAGCGGAGCCCCTGGCCCTTTAAATCACCACCGGAGCCCTGCTGCCGCTACCCCGGGGGCTCCGGCAGTGGGGCTCGGACGGCAATTTAAAGGGCCCGGGACTCCCCGCAGCCGCCGGCGCCCCAGGCCATTTAAATCGCCAGCCTGGGGAAGCTGGTCCAGTCCGGCACGGCGTACTGGCTCTTGCCGGTATGCCGTACTGGACTGTACAGGCTTACTTTCACCTCTGGTCTTACCAGAACTAGACAGAAAACGTAGGTGAACATAGTCTTTAGTTTCTGAAAGAGGACATGACTACAAAATGCTAGCCCAATATGACACACACAGAATTAAATATGTATATACAATTTTGAAAGCGTTCAATGCATAAAGCTGGGAATAGTGTATAGATAACCTAATGGAAACAACTTTTTATTAATTTGATAATTTATATATTATTTCCAGTGGTACTTAAAAGGAGGATTGGAAGAAGAGCAGTCAGGCAGCAGAGGCCTTTGAAATCAAATGTAGTTTTAACTGCTGCTGTTGATGATAAAATTAAAAATAAAAGCCCTTCTTCTCACTTGCCAAGCAAATAATCTCATGCCTCTTGAGTACAAAGCATGATAGCGGCAATAGCTCTTTCCTTGCTACACATAGAATTTTTAACACAGGATGTGGTCTCTTGACAGGGTGGCCAGCCAGCTGTTCTGATTTGACCTGATTAAGACATCTCTTATAGGGATGAGCAGTATGTCCTCATTTGGGAAAATGGAACACCACTGAATGTTCTCTTATCCTCTAGAAAACCAAAAATCTACTAATCTCATTTGACAGGAGGTAGTGGATTAGAATATTAAATACATCAACATGAATTTAATAAAGAGAAGGATAATATAAAAAGTAATCTACATGAGACTAAGTATTACACTTAATTTTGTGTTTACTGTAATGGAAATAGAAAACTATGTACACAGAGAGACCCCCATTTGGCAAGCTGGAGCAAAATCTTTAAATTAACCATATTGTATGACTAACTGATTGACCCTACTCACTCTGAGTGCCATGTTTTCAGGGACCGTTCATTAATGAAATTGTAAAATTTGTTCACTCCTCATCTTGCATGCACAAAACCCATTGTTAAAGTAGATTGACACAGGAGGGAGGGAACTCACACTGCACCAAAGAGAATGGAATTGTGGGGGAGCACTGCTTACCCAGGCCAGGGAAGAGATTGGGTACTGAATGCCCTCCCGTTCCCCCTTAATTTAGTCCCCGACAAAGCACCCAGATTTGCATTCACAAACCAGGTAGTAGTGTATAAAGGGGGAAACATGTGTGTGCACAATAACTCGTTTGCTTTAAGCAAACATAGGATTTTGCAAACCCAAACTGATACAAACACAAATTTTATTTTCCTTAAATTGAAAACATAGGCCTATGGATAGGTCCCTATCAAATTCATGGTCCATTATGGTCAATTTCACGGCCATAGGATTTGAAAATTGATAAATTTCACGTTTTCAGATGTTTACATCTGAAATTTCACGGTGTTGTAGCCATGGGGGATCCTGACCCAAAAGGGGATGGGGGATCGCAAACCTGTTGTAGGGGCTCATGGGATTGCCACCCTCACTTCTGTGTTCTCTTCAGACCTGGACTCTGAAGCCAGCACCCCAAGAGCTTCCTGCAGCCTCAGGAGGTTCCTGGAGGTGGAAGTGGGTCTGATCTCTCCCACACTGCTAGAAGCGCCCCAGCTAGTCCTGGCTGGCTTGGGAGGGACAAGACTTGCTCTTCCTCTACATGGCTGCTCTTCGCTCTCCCGGCTGCAGAAAGCTCCCCCACCGCGCACATACACACATACTCACTTCTTGGCCCCATCGCTCCGCAGCCACAGGAGGAGAGACAATGTACAGGGCGCACCCCCCTTCAAGATGCAATTATTAGCTTGTTTCAATAAAATAAAGTCATGTGAACTTGACAGGCTTTATTGATTGATACTTTATAGCAGCAAACAACACTCAGGGCTCAACTCCCTGATTGGTAGGTATGGGTACCTGAGAAAGTTTTGTAGGGTAGTGATCTCAATTGGTAGCCTCAAACTTGAGAACCACAGCCTTCAGTTAACAAAAACAAGTGGAAAAAAAAGTTCTGGTTTCAAATGTCATTAATAGAATGTCAGCATGGAGCATCCAGCAACTGTGTGGTGTCTTTCTTCATTCTCTGTCTCTTTGCTGAAAACACCTGTCCATTTAGACCAGGGGTCGGCAACCTTTCAGGAGTGGTGTGCCAAATCTTCATTTATTCACTCTAATACAAGGTTTCACGTGCCAGTAATACATTTTAACGTTTTTAGAAGGTCTCTTTCTATAAGTCTATAATATATAACGAAACTATTGTTGTATGTAAAGTAAATAAGATTTATAAAATGTTTAGGAAGCTTCATTTAAAATTAAATTAAAACACAGAGCCCCCCGGACCGGTGGCCAGGACCCAGGCAGTGTGAGTGCCACTGAAAATCAGCTCCTGTGCTGCCTTCGGCACCCGTGCCATAGGTTGCCTACCCCTGATTTAGACACTGCTCTCTCTGCATCCATGGAGTTTATTAGAATTGTCAGACAGCGCTGAGCTAGCTTTGCAAGATGGGGTATTTTGCCTTCCACTGAGTTCTAAAACTGTAGCACAAGCAAACTACAGTCCACTTCTTTCACAATATTTTTGTAAGCAGGCATCTCCAGTCCACAATTCTTATCGAAGCCAGGAATTGCATTAGGCAAGGTTAAATCCACCATCAACAGGTGCATTTGTGCAGGGTCAAAAATATGCACTGCTGCAGGTTGTTGAAAATTTTGAGCCATTTTTGCTACATAGCTCGACTCTTCCCCATAGCAGTAGTACTGTCCGCGCTTCTTTGTCATGCAAGAAAACACATGCTGAGCATTGGCATTTAACTCAGCATTGTCAGAGTGATTTTCATTTGACTGTGCTTCCAGTCCAGAACAGTACATCCATTGCTTGGTGGATTGTGACATGCCGAGATTCAAACCAAGTGATTAAGTCCATGAGTCCTGTGGCATTCTTGGCAACGAACTGAACTTCCTCATTCAGCTGAGCATCGTTTAGAAGGGTAGACAGTTCTGTTAAAACCTGCCTTTTGGGTGTCTGTCAGCTCTTATGAGACAAACTCAGAGTTGTACTTCAGGTGAGCTGCGTGGAATTGTATAGCTCGAAACCAGGAATTCCAACAAGTAATTACTGGCTCTGGGGGAAGTGCAATTTTTTGTTCCCCATTTCAGTCATGTTTGCAATGTGCTGCCTGTAACGAAATTTGCGGCTTGGGCGGTGTTTAAA